>CAJRST010011112.1:14939513-15022461 GCA_907169785.1 Menidia menidia | reverse complement strand
ATATATATATATATATATATATATATATATGTAGAGAGAGAGAGAGATAAAGAGAGAGAGAGTAATTCACAGTCATCAACAACACTGTGGTTTACCTTGATGATGGCAAAACCAAGAATGACCAGCATAGCATAAGTCATTACATCCTGTAGGAGACGCTCCAGCTTAGGCTTACAACCCTGTAATATAAAGCAAGAGGGGAATTTCATGAATCTCAAATTAAATAATTATTTTGTGTCCTTACAAATACCTGGGAGACCGGTACATAAATATATATTTTTTTACATTACTTAGGCAAGGATAATGGTAGCATTTCCAAATTAAATAAAGAGCACACACCGCAGACTTTTGGACTGCCTAAGTAGATTAAAAAAACTAAACAACATACAATACTATGTTTTACCTCTACGTTAAGCAAATTTGGTTGGTCCATCCGGCCAGTGCACGGCAATGTGGTGTTTTTACAGCATGACAGAGGCACTGTGTTGTTGTTGCTGCTGAACCAGGAAGTGTTGGTCCAGCTTGTGAGATTAAAAACGCCGCAGCACTGCAACTGTACAGAAAAAAAAGGGAAAGGTTACTTTCACTGAGTCGAAGATTAACCACATTTTAAAAAGCAGAAGGTTCATTCTAAAACATTAATTCAAGTTAAACATCATAACTAAACATTTTTATATTTAGAAAAAAATCATGTTGATTGCAAAGTTTAAGACACTGAGGAGTTTTACAGACTGGAATGGCTAACCTGATGTTTCAAGGCTAATTTTGTGTTCAAGGGTTCTACAAAACAGAAGGCTCTTATCGTCTGTTAAAAAGATTCATTTAAATATGTGTTAATATTACACCAAAAGGCTCTGAAAAATTAGATGTCATTATTAAAAATGGTTTCATGTTGATTGCAGCAACTTGATCTCAAAATGAAAAGCAGTACTTCAAGAGGTGCAGGCTGATTATATTAGAATGTTCCCTCCAATCTTCAGATTTAAACATGGTAAAAAAAAAAGTAAAAACTGTGACATGCAAAACAAAAGAAACTCACAGGACAGAGATGTGTGTGATATTCTTCAAAAGAACTAAGACTGCAGAAAACCTTTATGTTAGTTTTTCCTATCAAATGGGATTCATCAAAAATACCTTTTAGAACACCTTGCACCAAAAATGAAAGGAAGTTAAATAAAAAAAGGTCAATATAAGACCCATTTGTTATTCAGGAGGTGCCAGCTATCTCAAAAACTGCCCATAAAGAACATGACTAGGAAAAGATGCAAAGGTTATGCAGGCATGCATGACGTCATGTTTATTTTTTCACTTATGCACTCTGACACATATTCTTGTTCAGTTAACAACGTTGGGCATGTCCCATACGGACAACAGACTACTGACAGACAGAAAAGTAAACGTGGGACATTCTGTTTGCGATGAAGCTGACGGGTAAAGAAAAATAGAGGAAATAAAACCATGTTACTGAAAGAGGGCGCCCACACAGCAGAAGATGTTGAACCACATGAAACAAGAAGTGAGAAAGAAACTCTTTTAAGCCACAATTAAATACAACACACCTGAGTCTGCAGCAAATCCACAGATTTAGTCTCTGCATCCTGTCCGCCATACTTTGAGAAGACATCAGTCATAGAGCGTCCCAGGTCTTCATTTATCTGCACAGATGACAGGACATAAACACACAAATCTGCTCTTTAATAACAGACACAGATATAGTGCAATGAAATGAGTTCCAGCAAATCATATGTAAAAAAAAAAACATTTGGAGCATTCATCTGTAGCTCACCTTGTTTTGATAGATGAAGCTAAATACTAAAGCAGCAACCTCAGCAGCGAAGATGACCATGATAATCAGAAAGAACTGCAAAAACAGAAAAGTTCAATACACAAGGTAAGACAAAGTTCAAACTTCTGGAAAGGAGAGATATTAGTGAATATTAAGCAAAGATTTGCAGCTGTGCGCTTACAAAGCTGAGGCCGAATTTGGACTCGCGAAGTGTTGCGCAGCATCCCACCAGACCGAAAACAAACATGGTCACACTGATACAGATGATGATCGCTGCAGGAATCAGCGTCTGTTTGTCCTGAATGAAACTTTCAAAGTTGTCATAGCTCCGGATGACATAGGCACCAACGTAGGCCAATGCTGCCCCGGCCGCCTGCAGGGACCACAAAACAACCCATGTTACATATCAAACTTTTTATTAGTAAAACAAAAACAAAAAATAGTGTCAAATTCCATTTTCTTTGAGGTCCCCTTCTCCAAAGGCCAAATTTCACCCTTGTGGAGGAAGAGGAGGAGTAGGAAGCGATGAGGTAAGGAGACATGTGATGATCTGTCAGAGCAATCAATGTTTTTTCTATTAATAATTCACAAGATAATGTGCTTCTAACTTCCAGATAAATGGGCCATCAGAAAGATGATCTCATAGATTTAAACTGTGTGCAGACTCCCTTTACTTTGTGTACTGTTGTAATTATGGCAAGCTATGCTGTCCAAATCACAAGAATTAACTAAATGTGGGACACATCTAGAATAAGTACATGAAATATTGAGTCAGTCGGGGATAACAGTGTGAGTTGGCATGTATCCTTGTCCCAGTTTACATTCAGGGGAGAATATTTGAATCATTGATTAAACAATGCTTGACGTTGCAGTGCTGTTGACTGTGTGAGGGACATTCTGCTGATTCTAACTTTCTCTGCAGGAAATCACCGCAAGTGTGAATATGTTGAATTACTGATTAGACGTTGCCACTACTTTGTGATTTTGATAGATTATCATTGCATACAAATAATATGAAAATATTATTATATAATGATATTACTGCTAATAATAATAATATACACATTTTATTATTCATCATTATTTAAGTTCACTCATAATAATCAATTGGCTTGGTTATAATCTCCAATGTGTTTGACTGACATAAGAAAGAGAAACGCATCAGAAAGAGTGCAGCTTCTTTTTTTCTCTCATTGATGTTAAAACTTTGGAATTTGTCAAATCCAGGTTATTGAGTTTACATATTGGGTTTTTTAGATTATTTTGTAAGAAACTCAATTCAGATGTTTAGATGCATGTAACAACCCAATATTGGTCAGACGAACACAATAAAGATGTCTTTTTACTATATCCATGACATTCATCCATTTAATTTGATTTTAATTTTTGTCCAAATTTATTTAAGGAATCATAATCCAAATTATCGTACTCTCTCTGAGAATAAGACAGAAGCAAAGATGGGTGGATTAGGACAGGTGTTACATACGCATCTGTGACAGAATAACTTGAACTCTGGACTTCGTAACTTGACAGACTGTTGTGAACACAAAGCTATATAACTCAATAAGGGGAAATGATGGCTCACAAAGGATACTATGACCTATTTTAAAAGAACTATCATTGGAAAGGATTAAACTGGAACAAGAGTGTGAATTGAAACTTATTTGTTTATAAGGAAAAAGAACATATTGTACTGTCCAAATTTGAGTTTCTGTCTCTAAATGTCTCATTAATCAGCTTCTACATTTAGACTTACAAACAATGTTATTCAGAAGAAAACTGATTTATACATGTGAAATTTGCTGTGTGACCATGACGGTATTGTATATCTGGAATAATACTTTTTTTTATTTTTTATTCTGTTTTATTGCTTTTTTTTTTTACCTCCGACAATGTGATTACTGTAAATTTTAATTTGTTGGCTTTCCATTCTGTCAACATGAGATTAAAAGACCTAGATAAAGCTAATTCTATTACAACTATCTCTGGTTGGTTTCTGCCTTGACAGTTAGGCTGAAAGGCAATGCCTTCTGTCATTTGCACCTTCAGAGTAGGAACAAAGTTGGCTGTTGAAACACTATAATAAACCACAAAAATAACTATCTCTCATTGTATTATCTGATATCATCTCATCCAGTTATCCCAGGGTATGGGGGTGTGTATCAAATCACATCCTCATCATGGCTGTTCGACAAGTCAGTAACCCATGACATCAGCAGTCATAAGATCGTAAACTAAAGAGTCAGTGGTGTGCAATCTTATGGATAACTCCCGTTTTAACTGTTGAGTAACAACCAAGCAAATTCTGCTTTCTGTCTCTGATGACAAGGTCAAAAATGGCCGAAACTATACTTCACACACAGACACACACACACAACTGTTGACAAAACAATGCCTGTGAAGCACTGATTTCCAGCTGACCTTTGATACACACTGTATAGGACTGGATTTTCACAAGCCTGTGATTAGAAAAAAAAAAAGCCAATCATTAAGAGGGGGTTGCAAAATTACCTAAAAAATCTCCTAAATGTCTTACTGAACAAATGCAGCAGTATGACTTCCCCTATAAAAGTTGATCAGTTGTCTTTGCTCATGCCAGGATATGTGTAATGTGTGGCCTAACAATAATTCATGCTCCACTTCAGCCTCATGACTCCCTTTTCTAATCACTCCACAGTCACGGGATGCCTGTGGGGTTGTTCTGCTACACCTCCTCCGCCGCTCACCCCTAATCTTTCCAGAAAATCTCATCTTGTGCCTAAGAAGTTGCACAAAGAGGCTTACACAACATATAGCGTTCACGCATGGAGCCACTTCTGTGGAATGTAACAAAACCTCTGAGTAATGCGTCTCGGTTTGTGGGAATAGATGAGTGTTTAGTGAGTGGTGGGGCGTTGATGGACGCCACATGGACATTTGGTAGGCAGTGCATTCTAGAAAAAATAAAGCAGCCACAACTTCTTCGCTCACGTGCGTCAGAGTGTTGAGAGCAAACCCGAATCAAGTTTCAATTCCCTGACATGTTCGGTGGATCATGTAGAGCATGTTTTCAATAAAACTTTACATATACTTGTTTGAGTCTGAACAACATTGCGTAATATGTTACAGTCTGGTAGATTGGTTTGAAATTTCACATAACAGGGACTTCATGTTTAACAACTGCAGGCCCATGCTCAGATTTGGGACATTTTTTTCTGCCTGATATATAAGAAAAAAAGAAAAAACAACAAAACATTAACAACAAAAACTCAGAGCACATTTCACTCGGAAGAAATCCATTTGTGCCACTTAAGTGTGACCCAGTAAAATGGATGGTGATCTGGCCACATGGAGGAACCAGACTCAGAAGAGAAACAAAAGTAGTAACACCACAGATTTGGATATTCAAATTAAAACACAAGACATGAACGTTTCTCCTCTTACCTATATTTACAGAGACGCCCGTTCACAAACAGTAACGCAATTATGGGTCAATCGGTCACAGACTAAATTTCATTTACCGGCTGTCCCTTGAAAGCACATTTTAGGGACGAAGGTCAGACACAGACCGAGTTCAAACGAGTCTACTGGCAACGTTACAAAGTGTTTTGGCCAGCTTTCCATTCATTTACAGCAGGATTTCAGGGTGGGACGGACAAACAAACACAAAACAGAGACTCCTATGTGACAACAAATAACCTATAAGCAATAACCCGATAAATACGCTGACCAAAAACATTTATTAAAAATGGGCCAAGCTTCGTGGCTGTTTATCAAGTCACAGATCAGACTTTCATAACATTAAAACATACATGTGAAAGAGGAAAAAACAGCTTAAAGTTAAATAACAGAGAGCATTTAGAGATAAACAACTAGGCCTGAGAAGCAACAACCACGTTTAATAGGCTATACAAAAAAACTAAAAACTAAACAAAACCCACCGTCAGTCATATCTATGCAGGTGGGAACAAAACAGCCACTTACCCAGAACACTAAACTGAGGAAGAGGAGGATGGTTTTAGACGTGGCGATCCCGCAGTCCATGTTCTCAGGCGGTGTGGAGGAGATTGAAGGCCAGATTTAATCACGCAGAGTCGAGTTCCTGCTGCCTTCTCGGTCACAAGTTGCCTCCCTCTGTCCGCTGAACTACACAGACCGGGATCACATGGTCACATGCTTTGAGGAAGCGTGAGCAAAAGAGCAGAACAGGTCCCACAGACTCGCAGCAGCACTCCCCTCTGCAGCTGAGAGGGAACCTCACAGACCTCAGGCCAATTCTCAGCATTTTTTCCCCCCTCCATAAGTAGCTTAATAAGTTCTGAGTGCTTCTGCTGCAAAGCAAATCCAAACACACACACTCCATTCAATCTTTAATAGGAATAAAAAAGAAAAAAGTTAGATTAAATGTTTTAGAAACAGGAGTTTTCCTTTGCCTTTTTTATTTTTTATTTTCCTTCCACAACAGCTGTGCCAATAAGTCATGATTCTATGTTATTACTGAATGAGGAAAGCTCATCTGCTTGGTCACATTCTGCCTCTATTGACAGCTAATATAGAACTGGAAAAACATGCCTCTGAAATGTACTTCCCCGAAACACTTTATCATAAAATATTAATCAAGAATGAGAGTTGGCATTTTATCTGCTGAGGTAAGTGCTTCAATTTGTACCTGAGTAGGACTAACAGATGAATGATAGTGGCTCAGTCTGATATATTTAACTCACCCAACCTCAAAGTTTGAAGAAGCATGGCAGATTGTACCTGCTAGACCTATCTTATGCCTCTCACACGCTTCATTTATTGTTCAGAAACACATGCTCCATCCTGTCATGTGTCTGGCATTTCTACACCACTATACATGCAGTCAGTTTTTTAAACAAACCAATATCTTAACCAAGAATACTGTGTGACATTTAAACCCATGAATTGTTTCACTATATTTTTCCTATGCACTTTTTTTCCTCCCTTATCAATTCTATGGCTCTGGGCAAAATCTGCAGTGTGCTTCTCACATGTAAGTGAATGAAGTGAAACTGTTCAATGTGAGCTGCCCTTGCACCGCCAAGGGTCACAAATGATATACAATAAAACATTGTTAAGTTAAACTGGTAAATATGGGTGACACAAGACTAGAAAGAAAAACTCAGTTCAGCAGCCTATGGATACATTTACAGAGAATGATCAGTGATTTAAAATTTTGTAAAGGCATTTTCTGAAATGCTGTTGTGTTTTTTCAGCTTATGAAATTTTAGACTGAGTAAATGATGATCATAAACCCCTCTGCCAGTTCGATCTTTGGAAGGATTCAATGGAATAAATTCAAATACCCTCTTAATCAAGAACCAAACGTGGTCTGGTGAACCTGTAGGACTCAGAGAGGTCTTCTAGAAAACATCAAAGGTCTCCTCAGTCAGTAAAGGGTTTATCCGAAAAACATTTTGTTCTGCTCTCCTTGACTGAAATATTTAACTGACAAGAGCTTTAAGAGAAGGTGCTATGAAAATTACACAAAATGTTTGAATGTTTTGTAAGGATTAGATCAAATTTTTATAGTATTCCAATGGAAATAATAATTTATTCTAAAGATATAACACACAGTGCCTTGCAAAAGTATTCGGCCCCCTTGAACTTTTTGACCTTTTTACACATTTGAGGCTTCACACATAAAGCTATCAAATTTTAGTTTTTTGTGAAGAATCAACAAGAAATGGGAGACAATCATGAAGTGGAATTACATTTATTGGATATTTAAAACTTTTTTAACAAATAAAAAACTGAAAACTTGGGTGTACCAAATGATTCAGCCCCTTTAATTTCAGTGCTCTCTCCAGAAGTTCAGTGAGGATCTCTGAATGATCCAACGTTGACCTAAATGACTGATGATGGTAAATAGAATCCACCTGTGTGTAATCAAGTCTCTGTTTAAATGCATCCGCTCTGTGATAGTGTCAGAGGTCTGTTTAAAGCGCAGAGAGCATTATGAAGACCAAGGAACACACCAGGCAGGTCTGAAAAAACTGTTGTGGAGAAGTTTAATGCTGGATTTGGAAACAAAAAGATTTCCCAAGCTTTCAATATCCCAAGGGGCACAGTGCAGGCGATAACATTGAAATGGAAGGAGTATCAGACCACTGCAAATCCACGAAGACCCCGCCGTCCCTCTAAATTTTCCGCTCAAACAAGGAAAAGACTGATCAGAGATGCATCCAACAGGCCCATGATCACTTCATGATTGTGTCTCACTTGTTGATTCTTCACAAAAAAATCACAATTTTATATCTTTGTTCGAAGCCTGAAATGTGGCATAAGGTCAAAGTTCAAGGGGGCCGAATACTTTGGCAAAGTACTGTACATATATTGTCAGGTATATGTATTCATCATCTGTACTCCACATAAGAGAGAAACAGACTCACCACCGATGGGCCTCATAGAGACAAGTTGGGATATTTTGTGTGTTTGTATCTCATAACTGGAAAAGGCCCTATCAGTGAACCACAGAAGGCAAGACGGCATTTGCCAATCTTCTCCCGCTCACATACAGACACACGCTTATAGTCGTTATCTCATATAAAAAAGAAAATAGCGGTAGAGCAGGATCCTAATTCCCCTCGGTTAAACCAGCTCTCTGAAGTGTGTACACGTATAAGGCTTAGATTGATCAGTAAGCCAGTGCAGGCCCTGCTGCATCAAACGTTAAACCTGGTGTCATTGCCAATTTTTCAGTTACATTTGTAAACAGAAATTCCCCCTCAAAAAACATTACTAAAGTGGAAATAAAATGTATATACTATTTATTTTGTAAATGTTTGCATATGTTTGACACAAATCAATACACTACAAATATGTGAGTATTACACATTTTGCCATGAAACTGTATTGAATATTTTGCAGTCAATGGGGGGGGGTTGGTGAACAAAATATAAAGTCAGTTTTAGCAAAAATTTATTGGACAAAAGGGAAGGGAAATAATCAAATACCAGAGACTGATGCTTAACATGTAAGAAAATAGTTTATAGGCTTGTATACAAACAAGGGACAATCTCCTGCTGATTTCAGATTAATATTAATAAAAAAGGTGGGGTTCAGAAACCCGGGAAATTAGTCGAAAATTCGTTTTTCTATCCACCCCTCTTCACAAGCTGATAACTCTTATTCTGGCTCAGGTCCATCTCTTTTCACATAGTGAAGACACAGTATTGTAAACTGTAAGCACCAAGCAGCATATTGTCAAAAAAATTTGCATTTAAAAGTACTGACCTTTTTTCAGATGATTCTTTAATCAAATTTCAACTTTGTTTATCCACACTGCAGAGATTTCCTCCTGAAAAAGTCAGTTTATCTTCACAAGGGAGAGACTGTGTTTCTTTGTTCTTCTTTAAGTGGATTTATCAAGCAAAATAGCTGTGATCAAATAAATTTCAGGAGTCTGGGACATCAGAGACATTCATCTGTTTAAGATGATCCAATTACAAAATGAATCATTTGATTGTTTTTCTGTTTGAAGCCTTGTAAAATGTCCAAAGCACACATCTCATATATCATTTGACATCTGACAGCTCCTCATTTTGCAAAAGAAAACATGCAATTTGATAACCTCTTCAACAAGAGTGAAAACACAGGTTGTTAGGATGGTGCATAATTGTATTGATTGTTTTTTATGTGGAATTTTAGAAGTTTAGGCATATTTTATACTGAATAATCTGACTGTAGAAAACACAAACTTGCTGATGTTTGAGATGAACAAGAAGAGGCGAGCTGTGGTGGAGGGCTGCCTCTACACGGTTCTCACCGGGGTGTTAAGAAGCCTCACCCTATCAATGGGTTCACACGGAGATATCACTCTGTCCTGTCTGTGACCCTCATTGACCTGATATTTTTCTGCGGATTCATAATGTATTCAGCTGCGATTGCATCTCCGGCCAAATCTCCCAAAAAGAGAACCAAGAAGAAGGCAGCAGGGCCAACGCTGTCAGCACTGATACTGAAGGCTGTGGCCGCGTCCCAAGAGCGCGGCGGCGTGTCCCTGGCTGCCCTCAAGAAGTCCCTGAAGGCCGGAGGATATGATGTGGTGAAGAACAAAGCGAGGATTGTCATCGCCATCAAGCGACTGGTGAAGAACAAATCTCTCGTCCGGACCAAGGGCAGCGGGGCGTCTGGCTCCTTCAAGCTCAACAAAAAGCCCCCAAAGCCTCGCAAGAAGAAGGTGGTGAAAAAGAAGAAGCCGAAGGCCAAAAAGATAAAGAAGGCCAGCGTCAAGAAAGCGGCCGGAGGAGCCAAGAAGTCTCCAAAGAAGAAGAAGAAGGCAAAGACGCCCAAAAAAGCCAAGAAAGCCGCTGCGAAGCCCAAAAAGGCAAAGAGTCCCAGGAAGGCCAAACGCAAGGTGGCCAAAAGGGCCGCCGCCAAGAAGTGAGGGTTCCCTTTCCACGGAGCCGTGACTGCAACCCAAAGGGGGTTTTAATGGCGACCTTTGACTTTGTGTGGACTAAGATGCCTTCGACTCCACTGAGTTTGCTTAAGCTATTTTTAGTTTTTCTATAGTAGAAAAAAATGATTTTGCTATTCCAAATCCTCTCTCTCCATTCTGGTCTGTAATAGACTGAAATGCTTTCGTTGGAAATAAAATGATCTCAATCTAAAAAGTATGATGTGTGGTTTTATATATCTAAATACTCCAAGAATCCTCAAAAATCCTTAAGTGCAGTCTGAAGTTGTGTTTTGTGTTGCTTGCGATTACATTTGTTGTGTGTTTGTTAATGAACCTGTTCTCCCCAAAACTCCACTCACGGGAGATTAGTGTGGATTTATAGTGTGGTTCATCGTGTTTTCTTTTTTAGAATCAAAATGTTCTTATGTAAGCCTGTTTGTTTTTTTCATCATTTGCCTGATCTGCTTGAATTTCGACCGCGCATAAAGTGTTGCTGGCGCTTTTACGCACCGTTACGCACAGTAACGGTGCGTAACCTGTAGGTGGTTATCTTACAAAAGTCTGACTTCCACATCAGTGAGGTGCACCGAGTAAACACCGGTCAGAATTACATACGTCTCGGAGTTCCTTCTTATATCAATCAGGAAAGACAGTAAATAATAAATAGAAAAGTTTAAAATATATTATCCAAAAGCAGATGAAATTGAGAAGAACGTCATGTAAATTTTGGATTAATTTGACCAAAACGGAATAATTGAAAGAACAAAGGAGAGAAAAATATGTCAATAGATATATCAGCTTTTCTGCTATAATGATGTTTGGATATTGATAACATTACCTGTGATCTAGTGTCTCAAGCGGTTTAAGCGCTCTCAGGGTTTGTGTCGCCATCTGCTGCCCACATGCAGAATTAACCCATCCTATGTTTTTTAGATAAAAATAGTGCAGAAAGATCACATCTGCAGGAAAAATTATACTATTTTAAACTCTAAACAATACATTTATGTTGAGTTAGGCCTGTATGTAATAAACTGTGAAATAATTCAGCAGTTAGAAGACATCCCCACTCAAACGGAGGCAGTGCTGTCAGGATATAGGAATGTTTTGTCACTTTTGTCAAAGTGGAAAATAATGACGTTGACAGAGTCCTTCAGATTAGAGTGAATCTGTTCACTCAGAGAAACATACCCTAAAAAACGATGAGGAAATTTCCCCAAACAGCACTATTTACATAGCTCCTTAAGGTTTTTTGCCATTTTTTAGTCACTTATCATGATTCTGCACTTCATTTCTCACATAATGTTTTGTTGATTTACAGTAATTTTACCACAGGCTTGAAGGCCCAAATTTATGTGGGCTTTCCAATGACGTCCTCTCATGTGATGTTGTCTGAAAACAGATACTTCCTCTTACCATCGAGATTTTGTTTACAGATCTACTTTTTGTTCCCTTTAGGGACTGTCAGTATATTAATCTGTCAAACATTGACAATATGTTTCATTTCCTCTTTTTTCTTGACCCTTTTCAGACACGGAGAACACTTCTGTTGGTTTTACAAAGTAGCCAAACTGTGTTTCTGTGCTGCTCAAACAACTACGTGTGTTTGAGCAGGTTTTCTTGACATTTACCAGTATAATTGAGGTTAAAATATTTCAGGATGTGCATAGAAAATGAGCGATAATGATGAGATGTAATTTATGTAACTTACGTTTTTTGTCAAAATCCCTTTAACTGACATTATGTTTGTTTTCTGTCGATTCAAAGCAGTAGGTTATCTTTACACTGTCTTTAACATTTCTGTATTGACTTTGAGATTTAGCTTTTTCATTATGGAAAATTATTATGATGAAATATTGAAATATATTATGAAAGGTTTGTCAGTGTGTAAAATGAACATATAAGTGGGAAAATAAGTCAAAATATTTCAGAATGAATATAATCTGATTTTGTGAAGTAGTTTTGCCAGGTAGGAAGCTTTTTATTGGATGTTTTCACTGGTCATAAAGTATTGTATGGAATTAAACAAGATATAGTATCAAACATGTATATATTTTAAAATCATAATTCTAATTTCAGAGGTTGTGTTGTTGGAGTGGGCCTATCTGTCAGAGAATAAAATAATGGGGCAGACAGGGTTTGTCAGTTAGAGCACATCCATTGGTGCAGATCAACATATTAACAGAGGAACAACAAGAAATCACTATCAGCACCTTTTTCATTGCTCCTCAAAGTTTTCACGGTAGATTTAGTGTAACCCTGCATTTCATACTTCACAAACAAACCAAGCTGCAATTATTGGGCGACATGCAAGTGCAGGCTTGAACAGTTGGCGATGACTCACAGTGGCCTCCACTCATGTGATGTGTTCTGCTTCAGCTAGTTCCTCATACCTGTGAGATTTTTGTTTACTGATCTGGTTTCTGTTCCCTTTTAGGGAGGAACAATAAATCATTTATCACCAGTTATCTTCCGAGTTTATCTCAGTGCTTTATTTCACCTCCTGTTGTTTTGATCTATCCTCTCTTAGGGAAACTCCAAGTCTCTTTTATTCTTATATTAACAGGGAGTGCCTTTTAGTTGGTTCTACAGAGTAAATGTGTTTCTGATTTGTTTTGCTCATTACTGTGCCTGTTAGTGTGCTAGTTGTAACCATGCAAGGTACAATGTTTCAGCCAGACGTAAGCTATGACAACGTCAAAAACACTATTAAATAATTAGATTGTATAAATCTGTATAAGTGAATGGGCAAACAGTGTCATGGTCATCATTATCAGTCATCAGTCATAGTCATTTGACTTTAGCTATCAAAATTAATGGAACAGGACTGAGAATAAATAGTTTGACACATAATGAGGACTTTATCAGTGGTATGCAATCTGAAGCCAACACAAAAGCAGAAATGAAACTGATATAAAAAAAAATAAAATAAAAATTCCCCTGTACTTTCCGTTTTAAGCTGTTCTGCTTTGTCATTGGTGGCTGGCTAAAGTGGAGGCAGGACAAAACTTTAACTTAAGTTTCAGTTGCACCGGTCTTTGTTTTTGACAGAGCCATCATGAAGACAGAGCTGATACTCCCGGCTCTCCTTTTCCTAAATGTCTGTTTTTCAGTGCCTGTGCGGCGTCCAACCAACTGGCTGAGACAATGTCGAGCCTCCACCAACCTCTCCATCACAGCTCTGGAGGTGCTGCCGGGCGGAGGCTGGGACAATCTGCGGAACATGGATATGGGTCGAGTCATGAACCTCAGCTACTTCCAGTGCCAGACTACCGAGGATGGGCTCTACCTCATCCCAGATGAGGTCTTTGTTATCCCTCAAAAGGAGACAGGCGTGGAGACCAGCTCAGACATAATCAGCACCTGGCTGGAGCAGAAAAGCTCTACGTCTCATACCATTAACAGTGACATCTCTTTTCTCAACGTGCTGAATGCTAAATTTTCTTCTGAGAACATGAGGATGAAAACCCATCAGATCAAAGACTCTTCAACTACAGCCAGAGTGCAAGTAAGTTTTTCTCTTTTTTTTTTCTATTTAGTTTTTATGTAAACTGATCATGGAGATGTTTGGTCATTATTTAAAAAAAAAGAGAAATATATGTCCATGAGTAAAAAGTCTCTCTCTTTCTTGGCTTGTTTAATATGGAAATTAAAAATCTATACATGCTTTTATAAAAGGTAATAGTTAATTTTTAAATGAAAATAGAGAATAATAATCAAATATTGATTTATTGGTTAAACTAAAATAACTCCAACATTTAATGATATAATCCTTTCCTTCGAAAAGGTCAGAAACTTCATCTACACCGTTAAGGCTTACCCAGACTTCATCTTGGATTCACGCTTTGTGGAGCAAGTCAAAGACGTAGCGGATGCCATTGAAAACAACCAGACGCGGAATGCCGATTACCTGTCAGAGAAGATAGTGTTGGACTATGGAACTCACGTGATAACAAGTGTGGACGCCGGCGCCTCTCTGGCACAGGAGGACTACCTCCGTTCGGCATACGTGTCCGACAGTGCATCAGACACTTCCACTGTTAAAGCCATGGCTGGATTAAACTTTTTTGACAAACTCAAGTTCGACATAAGCAGCCAAAATACTCAGCAGAGCTCGTCACTTCATACCTACCAGTCCAACATTCAGTACTCCATCATTCAGAGCCACGGTGGCATCCCCTTTTATCCCGGCATCAGCCTGCAGAAGTGGCAAGAAAGCACCAGAAACAACCTGGTGGCCATCGACCGTTCAGGATTCCCCCTCCACTATGTCATAAACCCCAAGACTTTCCCCGACGTGCCCCAGCCCACCGTCGGAAAAGCGGCTCATGCAGTGAGTCTGGCCATAGAGAGGTACTACAAGATCAACACCCGGCCCGGGTGTGTCGACGCCAGCTCCAAGAACTTCAACTTCCAGGCCAATGTGGACGACAGCTCCTGTGAGGGCCCGGCCACAAACCTCAGTTTTGGGGGCGTCTACCAAACCTGCGAGAAACTCACGACGGATGCCGGTCCGATCTGCGACACCCTGGCCCAGAAAAACCTCAACACAGGAGACTTTTCCTGCCGCGCACCGTTCTCTCCGACCTTACTGCGATCAGAAGTGAGACAGCAGGGCTACACCACGTACGACTGCTACAGGGAAAGCCACTCCTGTTACTTATTTTTTACTTGTCACTCAGAGCGGTGTCAGGACAACTACCACGTTCGCTCCGCTCGCATCAGAACCTACTGGTGCTCTGTGAACGGCAAAGCGCCGGACAACTCGGGGTATCTGTTCGGAGGCATTTACAGCCCGTCCTCGCTGAATCCCCTCACGAAAGCCAAAAGCTGCCCACCGAGCTTCACGCCGGTGAAGTTCCTCTCGGATGGCCAAATGATTTGCGTAAGCACCGATTATGAAATCGGCACCAGGTACTCGGTACCGTTCGGAGGCCTCTTCAGCTGTGAGGCGACAAACCCACTGGCCAAGAACCAGAACAGGTGTCCTCCCAAGTTCAGCCAGCACCTGGCGACGGTCAGCGACGGCTGTGAAATCCTTTACTGTGTCCAGTCGGGACTGTTCACAGGTGGGCAGCTGCTGCCAATCCATCTCCCTCCCTTTGTCAAACCACCGCTTGTCAACATGCAAGTGACCAACACGGTGATGGTGATGACGGAGGGAGAGCAGAGCTGGGTCAGAGTGGGCAAGACTAAAGCGTGGAGAATTGCCAAACCAGAAGAAATCCGGGAAATAGTTCGCAATCTTAACCCAGACATGAATCAGTTATCCGGTGGGGAAAAAGCGGGGGTGGCGTTTGGTGTGATGGCTTTGGTGCTACTGGTGGTCATAGTGGTAGTGTTGGTGAAGAGGAGGAGGAGGTTTTCTGGATTTAGGACAGCTAGAGGCTATCAAGAAATACGTGAAGACTCTGAAAGAGAGACGGGCCAAGATGAGGCTTGAAAATGAGACAGCCGGGTACCTGAATACGAGATACGAGAGATTTAGCTTTCAGCTTTCTTGTTGATCCTAGAATTGATCATTCTTCAGACAGATGTTTTTTCACCTACTGTAAAGCTTATGTTTGGAAACAGAATATGTAGCATTTGTATGCATTTATATGCTCAAAGATTTTAAACAATATCATGCTGGATGTAGCTAAGGAGGGACAAATTCTATTATGTGCCATCTCTCTTTTGGACGTGTAATTTTCAAACCTGTACTGCCAATACTGTAAATATTTGTGTGTTTTGCACAGCTTCATTAAAATGTCTTTGCATAAGACTTTTAGTTGAAAGAGATATACAGTAAAATGTATATGAATATATTCCATGTTTAATTAATAAAAATGAAAAAATCTAATATATTTGTATATTACCTTTTGTATGAGGATCTCTCTCTCTCACTCTCTCTCTCTCAATAATCACACATATATATTAAGGCACATCTCAGAGAAGTTTGTTTTAGTATTTTTTGTAAAGACCCAACAAGCATGCTTGTGTCTCTCCCTATTTTTTCACTTTACAGAGGAGGCTTTCTCCCTTTCTGAGTAGTCTCCCAGACCTTGTGCAACAGTAGCTTTCTACATTGTGAAGTTGGTTAATATGTAAAAGATGCAGCTAAAGGCTACCTGCACCATGAAGTGCGTATGACTTTTGAAACAATGTTACAACAATGCTAAAAGCAGAGTCGCATTCTTGGTATTTAATGACAAAAGCCAAGATCCACGTTAAAGGAAACCTTTTGCACGGAGTGTACTTTCATCTTCCCTCGACCTCACCCAGAAAACCACCTACTTTCCATCTGCATCCACAAATAGACACTGGAAAAGCCGACCTCATGGTTTTGGTGATGCTATCGGAACACAGACGGGCCTGCTCAGACATTTATATAAACAGAAAGAAGCATCCTGCCCAACAGACACACACTGAAAACACTCAGACCCACATTTCCCGCAAAGAGTGCTCACACCAGTGTCTTTTCTGTCTCGTGACAACACATTAATCTCCCTCCCCCACACATGCACGTGCAGACACATATACTGCATAGGGATTTACAGAACTGGGTCTCCAGCATGACAACAAAACCACTCATGCTGAGGAAATTGCTTTTGGCCTTCAGGGGAGAGGGACGGAGAGTGAAATAGCGAGAGTGCTGTACACACAAAGCTCCAAAACAGGGAAACTCCCTCCTTTTCAAAGGGAGGAGGACTGACCAGAGAGTGCACCCAGCAGGCTTTCAGCAAAGCCTGCCTGCGGCCAGAGTCTACAAACCGAGGAGGATCAAGACTTTTCAGTTTGCAATTCACCACTTACAGTCCGCGGTGCCGTCGATGAGGACAGAAAAGAGCAAGACTTAAAAGAAAGCGAAGCAGTTTACTCCTAAGACTATTCTGAGAGAGCAGTCAGTCACGCAGACAGACGAAAAAAAGCCATTCTAAGGTAAGATTGTCTTTCTGTGCACGTTTTCAGCAATACGATAATGTCTGTGGCAGGATTAATGCTGTCAATTGAAATCTCAGTGTTACAACAATGTTTCCTTCTGACCCCTTCTTCTGTTAAATGTAGGTTAACCATGCAGGAATGTTACGGTTGGAGAAAGGTACTGTTTGTTTTGGCCTTGTCAGTTACGTTGGAGGCCATCAAAGTCCAGAGCTGTCAGCTGGGCACGGGATCAGAGTGTGAAAAGGCTCCTTTTGTCCCAGGACACAACCTGGCAGGGGAGGGCTTCGATGTGGTGCGCTTACGTCGAACGGGAGCATATGTCATCAACGTTAAAGCTCATCTGGCAGACAACCGCACCTGTACCCTGTGCCCAAACCGCTTCCAAAAAGGAGAGGTAAAAAACTTCAGAACTCACTCCTTGAGCTGTTTAACTTTTAAAAGTTTTATCTATAACATGGTCGAACGGCCCTTTTAATTATTCAGTCCAAAGAGCCAAAGTTATTTTTTTGTGCTCCCCTCTTCCTGCTCTGCGGCCCCCCTGACATTCCACGCTTCCTTTAACCATTTTCTTCCCACAGCCTGGATCAGACTCAACATCCCATCTCTCCTCTCGCTCGCAGATCCAGAGGCTTCCAGCCGCTGTGCTGGACTGGCGTCCCTTCAGTCGCTGCAGTAAGCAGCTGTCCAGCGCGCTGCACCACTCCGTGGACTCCCTGCTGCGCAGCTCCAGCTCGCTGGTTAACAACAACTGGGGTCTGGGTCTGAGCCTGGAGAACACCGGCCAGGCAGTGCTGGGAGGAAGCCGCTCGGATTTGGCCAAGTTCGCCCGTTCCCAGCACAGTGTGGACAAAGCCACTTTTGCCATTCATGAAATCAGTTGCACCTACTACAGGTAAAAGGAGTTGTTAAATCTGGGTTAAAAAAAAACACTAAAAACAAATGTATGATCATCCTCACATGTTGTCTTTATTTAGATATTTATTTTTTACACAGTTCCACAGCTGAAAAGAGCTGGAAATTCTTAACACATCTCACTTCATAAGATGTGTTTTCAGAAATTTTTAACTTGAGGATTCATTTTGCAGCAAGGACTTCGTTTTGACGGAATTCCCAGATAACAAAGTGTAAAAACCAAAAGCTGTTCTCCACAGGATCTCACAGTCTACACACACACACACACTTTGCAACATATGTATCTTGGTTCACAGCTGTTCCTGGTCTTTGTTACATAAAAATAATTTATAGTGACCCCTTCATGCCTTTTGTTTTTTTGTAGCTACAGGCTGGCCGATCATCCCCAGCTGAGTACAGAGTTCACAAAGCATCTGAAGAAACTCCCACAGAGTTTAGGCACAGCCCAGGACAGAGCCCTGTACAGGCGACTCATAGACACCTATGGAACCCATTATATTCATCAGGTCAGGGAAAAGCTCCGTTGTGAGCTTGTTATACTGTAGCAGGTGTTGAAACATTTCTTCTTTTGGCACTACATAGTCATTTTTCTCTTCTTCTCTCCACCTTTATCTTCTACAGGTCCAACTTGGAGGTAAGGTCAGGCGAATCACAGCTTTCAGAACCTGCCTGGCCACTCTGAAGGGCTTCTCAGAGTCAGAGATAAAGAACTGCCTGAATCTTGAACTCCGGATGGCTCTGGGATTCCTACCTGCCAACGCGTCCTTCTCCAACAAGTGTGACAACCTCCTGAAAGGCAACATGAGCATGGGCTTCTACCAGGGCTTTATGACGCATAAGATCGAGGTCATCGGAGGAGAGAAGTACTTCCCAGACATACTCTACCAGGACGACCCCTCTGAGGCATACCGGAGCTGGTTGAACAGCCTTCACAACAACCCCGATGTGGTTTCATATGGCATCTTCCCTCTGCATCATTTGGTGGAGGACCCTCAGATCAGCGCCAACCTGAGAAGCTCCGTCACGGAATACATCAAAGAGAACCAGCTACAGGAGGACCATCTCGGCCTTAAGAACTGCTCCCCGACTCCTAACCTGGACCATAACTGCTGTCCTTTGAGGGCTGGCAGAGGAACTCTGCGACTGCAGATCCACAGAGCCGCCGGGCTGAGGGCCGACACCTTCACAAAAACCGATGCCTACGTGAAGATTTTCTACGGCGGCATATATGAGGAGACAGCCACGGTGATGGATAACAACGACCCGGTGTGGAACGCAACGTTCAATTTTGGCTCAGTGGAGCTGGGTCAGGAGATGAGTTTTGAAGTGTGGGATAGGGATGTGCTTTATAACGACATGGCAGGGAGATGCGTCGTCTTTCCCGAGAGAGGAACACATTCTCTAAGCTGCAAGCTCCGCAAAGGAGTTCTGTATTTCACATATGCCATTACATGTGATGCTCATTTGACAGGTTTTAGGTGTGGACGATACTCCCCAAACGCTGAGTAGTCTTATTTATTTATTTTTTTTAAATACAGAAAGTGTAGTTTCGGGCGTCCCTGATTTGTACTTGGAACAATCCCCTTTGTAGTATTGTAGGAAAAAGTTTCTTTTCCACCTCTTGAATACCATTTAAGATAACTGAAACTTTCAGCTGTGTAAACATCTCGTAGCAGGTCCTCTTGAACCCATACCCATATCTTTGTGAATTCTTTGTTCGTAGTGTACATAAATAAATTTCTACAAATCTGCAGTTCATTCTATATCCTTTGTCATGAGCTATTCTGATAATAGATAAACATCTGTACTTGTTTAAGCTGGGATGTAGAACAGCTGCAAGAATAATAAAATACTTAAAAAAAAGATTTCTCAAGGGGAAAAAAAGAGAAAAAGAATTTGACGTGAATTTCTTTCTTCTGGCTTTGATTACGGAGGGCCTTAGCAACCCTAACCCTAGCCCTGTGGGACTGATGGACACAGTGAAGAAAAGTTAATCAGCGTTTTCAGACCTTTAAAAAGGTCTCTGGATTGACTTTTTGCCCCCTTCTTAATGGCATTGTAAATTCTTAACGCTTTTGAAGACTAAAATAATTTCAATGTATGAATTATAAATGAAAATTCAATTGAAAAGATCTCTTATTAGCAGCATCACCTGATCGAGGCATGACACAAATATCTATTCCAATTTTTTATTATTTAGTTCAAACATGAACCTGAAAAAAAAACATACAAAGGACTTTGTAAAAACTTTTACAGTAACACTGGAACATTTACACCACATTGGTCACTTTTTCACTATATCAAATGCAACAGCTGCTCTCAAATACTCTGTCCACTCACTTCAGATATCTCAAGGAGTATTAATGGCCAAAAAAAACAACAAAAAAAATTCAAGCACCGCTCTACTTATAAAGTATTCATTAAGTCACATTTTACTCAACAATTTAAAGGGAACACTGACACAAAAACAAACTACGTGTCTTCAATGATAAATTCCAATTGAAATAAAAGGACCGAAATCCAATATATAATTTATTTCTCCAACCTAGTATGCGCCAGTGGCTGACAGAGGTAAGAAAAATGTGAACACTTTTTTTAATAATTGGAAGGAATGACAAAAGATGCTAAACAAAGAGCTTGCAAGTACTGTTCTGTCAAGAAAATATTGCCTAAATTTCAGAGTGCCATCTTATCAGTGTGAAAACAGAAATCTGTACTGGTTATGCGAATTTAGCACATACCGCTTTAACGGTTTCTGTTCCTGCAGTTCATGAACTTCACATAGCCTTTAGAAGGCAATGCTTTTTCTTTAGCTATAATACACCGACTCGGCTCGTGTTCAAAAACTGTGTGCTTGTTAAAATAAAAATATGACAAAAGGGTTTTAGGCACAGCTACCATGCTAGTTTTCCCCATGGCAGTATATGGTTTGCAGTAGTCCTCTAGTTTAGACACAAACATGTGTATCCACTTAGAACTCTCAAGTCTATCCAGAACCTCAAGGGTGCCTTAAAATACATGAGTTCACTTTCAAGCTGGATGGGTTTATGTATCACAGTCCCAGTGAGGCTTTGAGCAAAGATGCCATATCTTCAGGTATGGTCCCCTCACCACCTAGAGAACAATTCATTAACAAATAAGTGACGTATCGTCTCAACAGCTTTGAATATGTTATCGATAACCAGCTACCATATAAAATTCCTTTGTCTCATACAGGTTCTACAAAATTTGACATTTCTAAGGTTGTTTTAAAGGCCAATACTAATTCCCTCAGTGTATCCATTAGATATAATGCAAAGAAAGACAGCAAAGGTTGAAGCACATTGTTTAAACAACTCTTACTCTGATCAGCTGCAGTCATGTCCTGCTCCAGTTTCAGTTTCTTGTGGCTCAGCTGAAGGATGCAGTCCTCTATGCTGTCCTTACTGATGAGTTTAATCACCTGTACAGTCCTGGGACACACAATGAGAATCATTAGTGCTTACACTAAACCAGCAGAGCAGCTGCACCTTCAACACAGCAAACTTTCTACGTTCTTCTTGCTGAATCAACTACACTGAGATTTGAATCTCTTTACACACTTCATGCTTACAGCAGACGAAAAAAAAAAAAGGAAAAAAAAAGACAAAAAAAAAAAGACGTCTTTTCTTCTTAACTGTTGACATAAAGATTTCCAATAACAAGGCCAGATAAGATAAAGATATCTGATCAAACTATTCAGTGGGATTCCCATCTAACCTTGTCTGGCCAACCCGGTGGCATCTGTCCTCTGCCTGTTTGTCGTTGTAAGGATTGCAGTCGATGTCGTGAAGGATAACGACGTTTGCTGAGGTAAGGTTGATGCCGAGCCCACCGGCACGCGTTGATAACAGGAACACAAATATTTCGGGGTCTGTGTTGTACTCATCTATCAACACAATCCTGGAAGGCAAAGAAATCATTGCAGACATTGCATGTGGCTGGAAGCTGATCAGCACGCGTAGCCTCCATCCTGCTCCTGAACTCACTGTGTAAGCTACGACTTCACAGCTAACACCAGCATAAAAAGGATGCTGTAGCCTAAAATCCACACCTTAGATCATCAAAAGATTGATAATGATGTGTGAGGTCAGAATGACCGTAGAAAATGTTCATGTTTATCAATTACTTTTTATCGGCTGCACTTTACATCCCCGTTTTATTGGCAGAGATGAATCTGACCTGTCGGCTATGGGCGTGGACCCGTCCAGCCTCACATAGCGGTGCTTGAGATGCTTCAGCAGCACCTCCACGATGTCCAGCATCATGGTGAACTGGCTGAATAACACCACTCGGTCTCCCTGAAGAATGAGAGGAACGTTAGAAACCTCCTGTGCATCAGGATAAAGCACAGGAACAATTTTTCTACTTTCGTAGTGACCTTGTTTTTTAGGGACGCCAGCAGCTCTGTGAGGTGGAGGAACTTCCCAGAGTCCAGCAGGACCTCATTACCGAGCTGGTAGGAGCTGATGGAGGAGTACTGCTGACACAGGCGGTGAAGCTCAAAGTCAGACATGACCTCCATGTCCTCCTGAATCAGAGCGGGCACTGCGTCAAAGTGTGTTGGCTCCTAAATTGGGGGGGCAAGAGAGATTCAATGATGACAACCAGTGTCACAAGGGCAGAGAAAGCAGAAGTGAAATGAGGGATGTGATAACATCTTACTGTTATAAATAAAATGAAAATAAAATGTACTTCTTTATCTCCTTTTATGGTGGAGCAGACATGAAGGCAAAAAAAAAACTATTTTCAGCGCTCAGTTTGCCTTCCCCATGATGCCTATTCAGTAAGACTGAAAACTAATTTCACGTCCATCTCTCAAGAGCCAATCAGAAATTTGTGCACAAGTATGAAAAACCTCTTCACATTCTGTTACGATTCAGAAAGGCTAAACCTGAAAGAGAAGGCATGCGTGTGAGGAAGCAGCACGCACCTTGAGCATGAGTTTGCTCATGGCTTTGAGCTTTTCTGTGGTGTAGTACTGCCTGTGAAGCAGGGGATGGTTGGCCATTTTCCTCAGCTGCATCATCACATTACACAACTCGCGCTCTGAAGACAAAATGGAGGCATATTGGCATGAATTCATGCTAAAAATAAGACTGACATCTGACAAGGGTGACTTCAGTTTGACTTACTCTCTCCATTGGTGGAAGCCTTTAGCTTTTTAAAGAGGCTCTTGTAGAGAACCTGCTGCTTCTCACTCATAGAGCAGAACTCCGTCTTCTCTTCTTTTGCTGGCAGCTGCTTAAGAACCTGAAATAAAGAAAACATCAGTTATTTACCATTTAAATTTAACTCAAGCTAATGATAATTAAATCATGTTTAATTATCAGGTATAAGTATCAAGGTTGCCTCAACAGTTTTGTTCAAGACTTGATTTTTCATTGAACTGGCAATCAATTGTTTAAATGAATTACATAGCTTGACCATTGCTTGTTGCAAAAAAAAAAAAGAAAAAACTATTTCAACAGGCATTACAGGTATTACTATTCGTCTGATCTCCAGATTAGCTCACCTCACTTTTGAGTCTGCGCAGGATAAAAGGTTTCATAATGAGTTTGGCCTGAGAAATGCGATCCTTCTCATAACGGCTTTGTTCTTCATAGGATTTCTGCACACAAGTTAAACATTTTGGTTAGATACATATAGTACACAACAATTTAATACAATGGTATTTTATTACAGTTTCTTGGGATATCTGTGTGTTTTTGTATAAACATCTTTACATATTATTGTTTGTGGTGCTTTGAGGCCAATCACGACATCAGATGTCGTGTGAGTTTAAAAAAAAAAGGGGGTGAGTCATGATGTAAAATTATCAGTGGCCAAATACTTTCCAACATTTCCTCTTAGAATTGTGTAAGTACTGAGATATCAGCTGAGTACATTAGAGAACAAGCTAATGTCAGAGTGCCCTCTGCTGAACTCTAATGCTAAAAGCATTTAGGTCATTTTCATACAGTTCTTTGATCCAGCCATGAGGTCATGGAATCACAGTTGTCCAAGGAATCCTACCATAGAGAACATTTTAGAGAGCTGCGTTGTGGAGCTGGAAAACATAGAGGGCATAATGAAGTTCAAGAGAGACATCAGCTCCAGAAGATTGTTCTGCAAAGGAGTTCCAGTCAGCAGCAGGCGATGTTCTGCCTGCAGGGGAAGAAAATCAGAGACATCCTTAACTGATCTCTGCAATACATCTAAGGGACAAGTCTGAGACATTCTAAGGTAGGAAACAGTGAAATGAGATAACTGTGGGGTGGGGTGGTGGAATACAAGATTGAACTAACATTAATAGACATGAGGTGGCGATAGCGGAGAGAGTTCATGTTCTTCAGCATATGGCCTTCATCGAATATGGCATACTTCAGAGGAAGTTTCCGAAAAAGGCTGCGGTCACTGTCGTTGCCTATTGCCAAGTTATACCTGTAAATAAACCAAAAACCATGCTTTAACGAGACCTTTTCTGACCACTTGACCTCAACAACACAGTGGAGCACTTATCGTACTTATTGTATTAATCAGCAAAATCTGAGCGGGGTTAAGAGTGTGTGCTGGCTTACGTAGTCACAATGACGTTGAACTCAACATCCCTATTGAGGATTTCATACTTGAGGTAACGGCGTTCTTCCACAGATCCTACATAAAAGAGGAGTCATGTTAATGATTTTTAAAAACAAAACATATTTCAATTTGACACTTGGAGCAGATCTGATGTAGTGGTCTAATCAACAGCAATAATTACGATGATAAACCATTCTGGCATTTTGTAAGAGTTGATTTTCGCAGGAAACACTTAATAACATCAGGACAGTATAAAAGGTTCACATGTGAAAGATACTGTGAGATACTTTCTGTTCTCTGAAAATGAAATAACAGAGTCTTACCATAATAAATAAGCACATTGAGGCTTGGACACCACAATTTCAGCTCTCTAACCCAGTTATCTACAGTATAGGAGATGAAAACAGAAATTACATCAAGAAGGCATTATATTAAACCTTACTGGCTTAGTATATTCGTTTTGAAGATGATTACCAAGTGTAGAGGAAGGAACGACAATGAGGTGTGGGCCATCTATTCCGTTCTCATAAAGCTGGGCCAGAAAAGCTATGGCCTGGATAGTTTTCCCCAATCCCTGAAAAACAAGTGAACAAAAGAAAAGCACAGGTGAAGAAGACACATCACAGATATATGTTCATAAAGTAATGAACAAACAAAAACTAATTGTGAATGCCAGCTGTAAGAATACAGACAAGCAAAAAAAAAAGAAAAACATTGTAGTGCCCCATGTCTAATTCCATAGGTCTTTATCTGGAGTTTTACCATTTCATCTGCGAGGATACCGCTCAGTTTGTGTTCGTGTAGAAGCATCAGCCACTTTAGACCAATAAGCTGATAGGGCTTAAGCTCAAACCTGAAAGTAAGGACATGGACAGGAATTAATGTCAATTAAATAAAGTGGGAATACATTTATACTTTATGCCTGGAAACATGACTCTTCTTATATATATATATATATATATATATATATAATAAAAAATAAAAAAATGTAATTATCATTAGAAATCTTTACTCTGTCAACATTCAATAAAAAGGCAAAGTTGAATTTTTACAGAAACCCAAAGTTAGAATCTGACTGTGCTTTGTGTGATCTGAAACCTCCGGAAAAAAAGTTGCAGTATGATTACTGTGTGTAGAAAGTCATTTTACTCACTGGCTGTTGAGTAAACTGGGCTGTTTTGTGAAACCTGTTCCACTCTCCATCACCCCAGTGACCCGTTTGACCATTTTTGAAGAAATAGTTTCACATTTGGACATTAAACCCAGGACAACCTTCCGCTCCTTGAGAACAACTTTGCATCCTATCAGCAAGTCTTTTGAAAGTCCATTTTCCTTATGGAAGACTTCCCACTGAGGAAGGACGTTAAAAGACACACATCAGAGAGTTGAGCGTTTCATTTCTTTTCATAATTTTGTTTTGCAACCAGCTTCAGTTTTTGCTGTCACAGATTTTTTTTATTTCACAGTTTGAACAAACTATTCTATTCAACATCATATAACAATATCAAAAGCAAACATGTGTTCTCTCACCAGGCTTGACCAGCTTTCAAAAGGTCTCAGTTCCACGATCTTCTGTGCCTTTTTCACAGAACATCCAGAGATCAGTGACAGCTCATCTATAGATGCATCCTGGAAGAAACCCAGCATCTCCTTTTTTGCACCCGTCATGGCATCTTCATCTTCTAGCTCATCATCTGAATCCTCAAAGTCTGTTGAAACGGCGTCCTCTTCGTCATCATTTTCCTCCTCAGAGCTGACGGGTTGAGCTGAGGCCCGTGCCTTCATTTTTCTCTCCGCTGCCAGCTTCTGGGCTTTACTGGTCTCACTGGAAAATCTGGACAAGGTCTGGGAGACTGAGGAGGAAGAGGCTGGTTTCTGGGAGGTAGAGGTAGAGGCCAGCTTCTCAGAAGATGATGAAGGCACTGGACCAGTGTTTTTTGTAATCCACGAAGAAAGAGTGAAAGTGCAACCTTTAACTTTGGAAATTTGGCTTCCGTCTGGTTCTGGTTCATCTTCACTGTCCAATGTTGCATCCGAGTCACTACTACTTTCCTGCTTTTCTGAATCCTTACGATCTGTCCCCTTAGTGCCACCATCATTATGTTTGTGGTTGACCTCTTCATCATTTCTGGATGACTTGCTCTTCAATTTATTTTCATCTGATGATTCAAAACTTGTATTGTCTGATAAAATAAAAAATAAAAAATTAACATTAACAAAAGAAGAAGAAAAGCCTGCATAAGGAAATCATCTCTACAAGCATGAATATATGCAAATGAGAGTGGGTGGTAAAGGGAGCCACATTCTTATAAGAGGTTGTGTCTGCACCTGTGTCTGAGAACATCTGCAGAACCTGCAGAGCATCTTCAACATTCCAGTCATGCTCCTGCAGCACCATCCGAAGCTCCTGCACCAAACACAGCAGATCAGCATCAGGAACACATCATTCTCCAGTTCCACAATACAGCCAAGTGCTGCCTTCTTCTCCATCCAGTTGTCTTTATTTCACTTCTGGAATTCTAATACATAGCTAGAGCAAATGGAAATGCTCATGAAAATTATTCAGATATTATTTAAAAAAATACACTAAATCTGCCACACAAGTTGAGCCCCTTACAACAACCTTACTTGGTTTATAGATAATATCAAGATGATATGATATGGATATATGATTTACTTTTATTATCAAATATTCCTAAAAAAAAATTACACAACTAAATGATATGCAAAAAGAGCCAAATGTGTTTTCAGTATATATATATACATTATTATAAATTATTATATTCAGTAATGTGAAAACACAAGTAAGAGACAGAAATTGTGTCGTACTAACAAGGACCAGAGTCACTTTGGTATAAAAGACTAAACGAAAGGATCCCATACGATAGACATATCCCATTAGACACCCTGCATATAACTTCTCCACCTCTTTGTCCTGATCGGGAAACCTTTTTTGAAGTTTTCTGACCATGGCCTCTTGTTTCTCCCAGCTAGGCTCTTTGCCCTCATCTTCTTCTTCAGAGACCTTTCAGTTGAAGCAAGAAGCAGATAACTTATCAATGCCAGAAAAGCAAAATATTAATGTCATTTCAGACAACCACAGAAGCAATAATGGTCTTACCACTGATGTCCTCTGCTTCTTGCTCAGCTGAATCTCACCCTTGTCCTGAGAAGAACACGATCCATCCTGTTTTCTCTTCTGGCCTTGACTTGGAGCTGAGTGGACAAAAACAGATTGTATTCTGGGTGAAAGGCATGATAAAGAAAAAAGCCCTTGGCCATACACAATGTTTAAGTCCCTGCTTTTAATGAAGGTATATTTCCATGTTTGAAATTATCTTTTTTTTTTTTTACATTGAAAAACAAAAAAAGGGGACTTATGAACCTTTAATTTCTGGTAGAATACAACACAGGGATTTTAGACAAATTTGTAGGGCTGCTATGAAGCAGGAAAAAAACAAAACAATATTTACCTTCTTTATCACCAAAACTTAGAAGACAGGCAGCTACAGCCCCATCCAAAGTACTTGTATTTCCAGTGACCTGGGAACAAAGCAGAAGGAGATGCTTTTCAACAGGACAAAACCAATAGTTGAAAATGGGCTGTCTCTATCAAACATTGTCCATCTGGATGGTGGGCAAATGAAATGTTTACCACAGCAACACATTCAGCTTACATGTCTTACACGTCCAGTAATAAAACATTTTAAAAACTGGCCTGCGGCATATTCGGAAGCAACTCAGTTCCTTCCATACTACAAGATGACACCGTCTAATGTTTCTCGACCCACCTCCAGTAGCTGAGTCCTTGACAGTTGGGGAAACATCTCCAGCAGTCTGTTAATTTTCTCATCCAACTTGTTGTCCTCATCTGTATCATCTTTCGGTGCCTTTTTTAGGGAGCTAAAGAAAAATAAGATAATTTCTGTCAGAAAACATTAATCAGTATGTACATAAAGAAAACTTTGACATTAAATATTGCACACAATGCCGAAGTTCTTCAAAACATGCCACAGGGATTGATATTAAAATGGATGAGTGAGAGGCTACAGATGAACACTTACTGAGATTTCTTGGTTAATAATAATTTTGTCTTTGGTTCCGATAAGACCTCATCTTCTTCCAAGTCCACAGATGTGGCTTCCTCAAAAACCACTCCTCTTGCATGCGACTTGTTTGACGCTTTGACTGGTTTCATCTTGGCTGCAACACACATTGGCAGATACATTCCTGTCAGTCATAACTATGAAAATTCCTCACACACACACAGTCTTAAACAATTATCAATTTGTTTAGCGTACATACAAAGTAAATTGTGATATCTGAAGCCATGCACATTTAATGTCTGGTAAAGAGTCGACCTGTCACTGTCCATGCTGTTAGAAGAAATCACAATGGCAGTCATTTACTTGGTAGCCTAGATTGCGAAAATTGGACATTAAGGGAGTCAAATTGTAATCTGAAAGGTAGCAAGACCCGTCCTCCCGAACAATAGAGCTGCCATATACAGATTGTAGATCTCATCATATGGTTTTCTGTCACTTACTGATTGGCTAAAAACGACGCCGATTGGACTGGCAATATGTCAACAAATTGGGATTTTTTACAATTCCTACACAACGTTATTGTGTACTCTGACATAGCAGGTCTGATACATCTTGCTAACAGCAAACCGAGCTAGCATTGTGTTTCTTACCTGGCTTGTTCTCCTTTTCAGACTCTGGACTTTTGGACCCGCACACCTGGTCTTTGTCCGCAGTCTTTTTCTCAAAACGAAATCGGTCTAAATTGAACAGACTCATTTCAGCACGTCTCTTCTGATGACTGACAACCACAGCCCTTTGTCTCTGCAGTATTTTTTCCTCTTGTGCCTAGCCGCATGAAGCACAATGTCTCTGTTAGCCAGCGTGATAATCCAGCTAACGTCAGATGTTAGCGTCAGGGCCAGAGGCGCAGTCGTGAAAAGTCGAGAAGTTTAAGGCTTGTCACTGTAGCATATGTGGCCACAACGACTTAGCATCGACTGATAACATAAAATGTTGCTTTAACAAAAAGAAAACAAGTAATTCTTTAAGGTCTAATTACTGTCCGTTTTAGCCGAACAGCCGCCGGTTTCCCGCTAACTCTGGCAGCCCCAGAAGATGCTTGGTCGACGCTGTTAATTGGTCAGAGGAAAAAGTGGGCGGGATCTTTTGTGCTGAGTCCAAGACAGAGAACCGTTTGATACTTCCGGTGTTGCTCAGGCCGGGTTGTAACTCCTCGAATTGGGCGATAAATTATCAGTCACCTCCTACACATAACTTTCCTCTTACCTCCATGTCACTGGGAACCTTGTGATATAGTTAAAATAGTTCAGCACATTTCGCGCTGCGGACATTTTACAGACATAAGCCTGTTACACTTGTTGTGACAAAGACGTGTGAAGCACCGCTTAAAGAATCGGAGGGGACTTATCTTGACAGTATTTCTCTCGTATGAAATCAGCAGTGCTGTGATGTAAGTATATTGTCAGTAACTGGTGACATAACTATATTTTTCTAATGTACTTTTTTTGTTCTGTGTGAGGTTTTGGTGATTAAGGACATCATTAATGTGGCGTATTTATACTTTGATCATTTATGTCCATTAAATAAAATGAGTAATACAGAATTATGGGGGAAAAAGCCTTAAGTTTAGTTGATGTTGCTTTCAAGAAACATGGTATCACTTTGTAACCGGTATTCTGTTGTAAAGACACTAAATGCAATTTTTAAAGATGTATTTATTAAATGATGATTCATAAAGTTGAAAGGATACGTCTTAAAAACATTACATTTTTGTACTAGCAAGGTAATTACAGAAGACGTACAAACAGCAAAGCAAAGGATTAGGAGCTGAGAGTTCTATCTTTATAAAACTGTTTTTTTTTTAACTGACATGAGACTAAGTTATTTATCTGTCTGTTCAGCTGATATATCCACTTTTCACTAAAGCATCATCGGAAACTGTCTCTATGAATTATGGCTGTCGAGAGGTTACTGTCAAAGACATGGAGAAAAGGCTGAGGAGTGTTTTAGGTCTTATGCAGTGAAGGTTCAGTGCCTCTAATTCAACATTGGAAGAGCATAAGATCATTTCAAAAGGGAATAGAACAAAAGTATTTTTCTGTTTATATTTTACATTGTGCTCCTCATTTAAAAAACAATGATTTTATTACCTCATGTAGCAGACTTTCTGAATCCTCTTTGAATATATTAAGAAGAGCAAAGGCCCAACATACTTCATAGAGTTACTGTTTTCTTTACTCTGAGTACTGTGCCGGCAGATCACAATCCAAAAATATGCACAAAAAACTGATAGAAAAGTGGTGTCACCTAAATTGATAGATTGATAGAGGATTCAAGTAACACAGTGTCGCACAGAGTAGCACAGACCATTAATAGATAAGAATGCGGTCATACTTTCTACTGTCAAAAGGGGGCAGCAGATTATTTGCGATAGTATAAATGTAACAACACAGTCTACCCAAGAGTGTTGCACTACCTCTCTGCAGGCAATCTTAAATTTCTTCAGGGTATAGCTTAAGAGGAAAAATAGTCTTTCCTTGAAAGTTTTAACAGTCTTGAAGATAAATTAATGATACTTTTAGCCTAATGAGTTGTGGTTTTAATTACTCTATTATACTGGATCCAGCAGGCTGTAATAGAAAAATACAGAGGACCAGGATAAATAATATGAAAAAGTGACTGAAATCCATTTCAGCTGTATGATTAAAAAAAAGATCTTCCGAAACAGCTCTGAGGCCCTTCAGTGATTAGGGAAGGACTATCAGCCAAAACAATCGTAAAAAAAAAGAAGCTTGAATTGCTCGCAATCAGCCTAATTCGGTGCACAAAGAGGAGTTTGTTGATGTGAGATCCAATCGTAAATATCACATGTTGTTGCATTAGCTTATCTAGTTTGAAAAATGTTCATATCTGGTAAATTATATTTAAGAAATAAGAAATAATTTTGAATTCCTGAGCTATGTGGGGTTGGAAGCCATGGGATACTCTCAAGTTTAACATTTTCCAGACTTAAAGGTCTTCTTTTTCTTCTCAGTTGCCATTATGGCCATTGTAAATCTTATTTTGTCTGGATGTTCAAAGTCAATGGCAAATGCTCCCACAATGCTTCACACATAGATAGACACACATGCAAATGGACAGCTTTAACTCTTCACAACTACAAAAAAGTTAATTATATTTTCTTTTTTTTTTGTATTTTAAAATATGCCTAAAGTTTATTATTATTTTATGTAAAAAATCTAATTTAGCTCATTATGCCCAGAGCTCTGAATTTTACTCCAATGAACACAAGTACATTGTGTTTTCCCTTTGACTTCACAAGTCCTAAACTTGTAGGTTTTCTTCAAATACACCAAATATATTATGATGATTAGGTTAGAACCTTTCGTCAGACCCTCTCAGCAGCCAATACATCGCCATCCTGCCGCCTTACTGTCGCCCCAGCCATCGTCATGGAGACCATGTAAGTTATAGCATTGCATGTGTGTGTTTGTGTTCTATGTGGGGAACAATAGGCAGACTGACACTGAGTCTGATAAGGGTCATGACCACTCACAGTAGGAAGCCCAACTGTGGCTCCTTGCTTCTCCTGTTCTCTGGTCAAGTTTTTATTTTGTATGCGTGTGCATGTGTGCGCACATCTCACATTTGAGTAAGGTTTTTTTTTTAAAGTTTTTTGTCTACCTTTTGCTTGGCTAAACTTCCTTAGTGTGTGTTTGTCTAACATGTATTGCTGGTGTCTCATCTACGGACAATCACAAGAGTGTCTCAGAGCTGGTGCAGGTCATTAACAAGCCTACGTCCACACAAGCACACACACATACCGTAAAAAATAAAATTATGACGATGGTATGAGATAAAAATCTTTAACCTGAAGGAATAGAAGCAGAAGGGACGTCTCCGAAAACAAACTCTTTGTGTAATATAAACACAAAATGCATGCATGCACATCAGAACGCCTGCACACAAAGAAAATTCATTGAGATGCTTGGAGCTGAGAGAACACATTGCATGAGAGCATGTATGTCTATTGCAGAACATGTAGGTACTGTACGTTGTGTACACGCATTCTGAAAAGCTCACACAAAACACAAAGTTTGAACCTTTTACAAAAAAGTGTTTGTTTCTTGCCTCAGTCTTCCTGCACTGCACACGTCTGTATATATGTGCATTTTTAACTTTGACCCAACCGTGGTGTCACAGTGGACTCGTCACAAAGTCTGTCACCACCCAGCCACCATGGCGCCCAACTTGGCCGAGACCCGACGGCGGCAGGGAGCACCTTGTCACCGTGGTAACGAGTCTGGGATGTAACATCCCTCCAACCCCCCCTGTCATAAGGAAAACACAGACTCACACACCATCTCGAGGAAAGGCTGGAGGGCTTTTTGTTTCAAAATTACTACACCGATTAACCCCTTACTGATACATACAGATGAGCAATAGGCAGCTTTGTATGGGATCCCACAGATAGATATCTGCAGGGCTTTTCTAATTCATCCAGCCCCTTTGGCATGTTTTACATTTTGTTACATAACAAGCTGAAATTAAAATGAATGCTTTTTGAGGCTTTGTGCCATTTGATTGACTCATGCATAACTCTTCGAATGTATCTTTGCATTGTGTCAGAAACAATAAATTGGATGACTTTTTAGCGCTTGGTTTTGAAACAATTACAGCATTAAGTTTCTGTAACTCTGTTTTCCTGCAGGCTTGGAGTGAAACCACAGTTTTTCCCTGTCAGTTGGATATTTAGACACTGAGGAAACCTTTCTAAGACATTCAAATGTTTCAACTAATCCACAGCATGTTTATCATCTGTGTGATGTGAGAGGATGATCCATCACAACACACTTCAAAATGGACAGGATTTCCCCAAGAATTTCCTTTGAGGAAATGTTTCCCCCACAGTATGACACTGCCACCACCTTCCACTGTACTTATAGTGTTCTTGGGGTGATAAGAGTTGTTGTTATTGTTAGTTTTATCTGATGGAATATTTCTTCTGAATTTCAGGTAGCATCAGTTTGAGAAAGTTAACAACTGTTGTATGGAAAATCAAATCATGTGAACGTCAGTATCATATTATAATTAAATGCTATTAAACGTTTTTCTTTTTTGGAGAATGGTCTTTCTTTTTACTTAGAATTGAACAATATCAATAACAATAACAATGGACTATTTGAAATATTCTTCCTTGGCAGAAACAATTCAAAGACACATTTCAGATAATGGGTTCTGGTACAGGAAACAAGTTCAAGTACTTTTACAAGGAAAAGACGATGTCTTTAAAACTTAGGTAGTCTATATACTGTAACAATACACCATTACATTCAATTTGGGGAGAGGATCCTCATCCATCATTATCATTATCATGAACGTGAACCAATTCATTACACCAGTTCATGTTCATGAACCAATATCTCATTTACGACTGTGGCGGTTTATAATACCATGAAAAATATGAACCCATCTTGAATTTGTTGACATCGACACATCTCATGAAGGATGGGACAAAGCAATGTTTAGCTCTGTGTACATTTCGTTCTTCTTTCTCTTTAACAAGAGAATATGAAAATTAAATTCCCACTGAATCTAATTCCAACTAAATGAATATCAATGTTATCAAATTCTTTACTTCCGAAAGTGTCCCCATCTGTTGTGTTGCCAGTTAACCTACATAGTCCCAGTAAGTTCTCACAGCTTTTCTTAATTTAGAAATTGGGACTTTTTCAGTCTTTTGGTGCCCTGGTGTAAACTGTTTTTAAGATGGGTTGATGCAATTATATTCAGGTTTAGCTTATTTCTGAAACAGAAATCAAGCTGACTTTCATAATTTGATGTGTTTTCTGTGCCCTCTTCTAAATGTAATAGAATATTAGGGACAAGACTGAAAACAATGCTGAAGAGATCACTATAAGGAGCATATAGTTGAAGAAACATTTAAAAGGCTTCATATTTTCTGTATATGCTAATAAAACGCTGGACATCTCTCAAACACGCTCAGAAAACGTATTAAAAACTTTTTTTTCTTTTTTTCCTTCTTTTGTGCTGCTTTTGTGAAGTCATCACTCATGTATCCACTCTCTCTACGGGCAAAGAGAAACAGCAGCAGGGGAGAATTCCCATGTTGTTGGAGGTGATGGCACAGAGCAGCCGAGACAACACACCAATCATTGGCGGACAATGACCGATCCTCCTGGCTGCCTTACAGAACATCAGTCAAACAAAGCTTTGTTAACACTGCATTCCTATGTGTTGTCCTCCTGTTTCTGCTCTTCAATCAAACAAAATTAATTGGGTCATTATTATAAATGCGACGCTTTCAGTTTCTTTCATGTACTTACATTTAGCTCCTTTTAACACCCCATCGGTGGTATCATGAGGTCTCCCTTAACAGCACTTATGCTCTGCCAATATTTAGATGCACAGCTGAAAAATGAAAGCTGCTTTTGACACAGGTGGAAGAGAATAACAAGTCGGTCTTTTTGAGAGTGTTTTAGTGACACCACAAACGAGTGACAGCAGTCAACATTATTTTGTCTGCCACAGCATCTCAGTGTTTAGAAGGAGACATGCTCAAAGACAGGGACACAATGAATGATCGTTGCTCAGACAGAGCTTTGTTGGCTCTACATGCCTTTGCATTGTTCGCCTGTCTGGAACTGTTTGATTGAAATGGTGCCAATAATGTCTTTGCCATTTAGAAATCTAATGATATCATCCATAGATTAATTGGACACAAATACAGATGTTCTAACTCATGGTATGGATAGTTTTTTAATCATCTTGAATTCACTTGATAAGTCATAATCGATACAAGCTTATTTTGCTTTTGGGATAAACAAATCTTTGAGATGCACACAATTAAATCTGACATAGTTTTTGCTATTGTGTTTCTAAGGTAGACCAAAACTTTTCTAAACATTCACAAAAGGTGAAAAGCCAGACAAGCTAAAAAGACCTACAACTCGTTAAGCAGTTCTTTTTTGTTGGCAGACAAAAGTTTGGACAACTATGATAGTGTGTGCTCCTCTGGGTGTGTGTGTGTGTCCTGGCCTCTCCATTCTGTAAACCGGCGGGGAAGTTGAGACGACTGGGATGGGAATGTCACAACAAGATCAGCACCCCTGCTGGTGGTCACCAGTTGGGGATCGAATTCCTCCGGGAGGCTGATGCCTCTAAATGTGTGTGCTTGATGAGGTCTGTGAACGAGGATGTGTGTGTGCATTTTAGCTCATAAGCGCGCATCCCAAATATGTTTGTGACGGCATAAATGTTAGGGGCCAGCGTCTGGGCCTTTCTAGGGGGGAAGGGAGGTTAGTGTGCTGACAGCCTCAGCTGTGTTGAACTGTGGGAGAAAAAGAGCTGACGCGACGGGAGCTGATGTCTGACATGACCTCTCTCAGCAGGGACGCCGCAGGGAGCTGGGAGCTGCCGCTACTTTGTGCGCTGCTGTGTCTGTATCTTAAAGTGCGAGAGAAGTTAGGGTGGAAAGTGAGCAACGGAGACGCCGAGAAATAAAATCCAGGCCCACAGTGCTTTCCACAGCGGAGTCACTGTCTGAAACACCGGCTTGATGGACGTGGCTCTGGACCTGTCCTGCTGTGTAACCCAATCTTCTCTGGACCTTTCCTACCTCACCTTTCCATTTTCTCTCCATCCATATCACATACCTTGATTTGACCTTCTCAGTCTTTGTTGGGGTCCCTAAGCTCCTGTCTTCCTTTTTTTCATCCTTTGCTCTGTTTCTGGTGCAGTCACATAGTTTGGTAAAGTGATCTACAGGTGATATGCCCCCATGCTTCGCTCTTCACAGTTTTCGTGTGTCATCTCTATTTGCATCATCCCGCTTATCTTTCATTCCTACTCCCGTGCATCCCTTACCAGTATACACACAGAGAAACACACACACATACACTTATGCCCCTTTGTGTTCTATGTCGAGGCTCTGTGGGTCCAGGGCTTTGCCATCAGTCTGATAAGTACCAACAAAGCCCCCACTGTCTTGTGCGACCCTCTATTCCTCCCACAATCTACTCTCTCCCCTTCTCCCTCCATCCCAGATCAACCAAGTAAAGAGGGGGTGGGGGGTATTTCTCTTTTGCACACAGCCCAACTTATTTTACTTTTGCCCTCTTTTTGTATTTTTCCACCATGACACCATGTTTGTGGTTACATAAGTGGTCCATGCCTCTCTTATGACCTCCCAGTTGTTGGATATCTATTTTCTTTCTCTTCTTATTTTAATTGAATGCATCTTCTTGTGAAACCTTACTCTCTTTGCACTTGCAATAAATGTTTTAGTAGAACAATGGAAAAAGCTTGTCCATTTCAATGCATCACCTCTGTGTTATGATTTTTTTCTCCCTCTGTCCTTGCACAGCTATCCAGGGAAAAACTATGGATGGCACCATTGGATGGAACCGCAAAGTGCTGCAGTCTTAGTAATGGACCTTTCTGTGAGTCTCTGTCATCTTGGTTGAGCATTAAAATATATCTTGATTTAAAAAAATATATATCTTGTTTACCAAAAGATGGATTTCGTCACCTCGGATGCTATTTTTCCAATTCCAGTGGTTGCAGGTGAACAAAAAATGAAAAAATACCCAAATTCTTTGGGTTGGATTTAAAAAACAAGGTCACTTGAAATGTTAGAAATCAAAATAACACTGTTCAAGCTAAACAATGGGCATCTTTTAGAAAAGCAGTCTACAAAAAAATGGTAAATGTAATAATTTGGTCCTTGTTATTCAGACACATAGATTAATTGGCGTAGGTAAATTAGTTTCAGTACTTTGCAACTGAAATTGTTACTCAAATTCTATTTTATATGCAAATTCTATGAGAGTGAGTGAAAGGGGGAAACAGATATAACGTAGCCTCACCTGAAAGAAATTCAAAATAATTAGTTGGCTGATTGAAAAATCTTTTTTCATTTACTCCAACACTACTTCCGGAACATATATTGTTTGCTAAAATGTGTAAAGCAGGCAGCTTATATCTATCATATTCGTAGCACTTCTCATCTTCTCATTTATGGAACCAGGAGTTTTCTTATAATGCATTCTTTTCTTTTTCTCTAAATCCCTTTACCCCCTTCTTTCCTGTCATTCAGCAAGCTGGTCGGTCTTTCTGCCAGCCTCCACTTTGAATGTCAGAGTAGTACAAATGACTCTCGTTAGCCACTTAACTGCCTACTCTGCTCTCACTCTTTCTCTTAGTATGAATAGAATAACTCTAATGGCACTTGTTTGACACTCCACTGCTCTCCATTTTCCTCATTTGGCTTTATCACTGCTGATCAGCATGCTCAGAGAATTAGTTTCTGTGTGACTGTTCCATATCCTCTTCCTTGAGCTTTTATCAGTCTGATCAGAGTATCTAGGGTTCTCTCCATCTGAAAAGGTCATGTTTTCATTCAGTACAAATCAGCTTGCTGACCGATAAGACAATTTGTAAGGTTGAAATCAGAGAGAGCCTTTTTTGTCCCTAGAAGACATTTGGAGGGAGGGACTTCAGGGGAGAAAAAACAAATGCATTTCAAAAGCCATCGTTTTCTCTTTGAAAATAACAGATTTATACAAAATAACAGTTTTAAAACTGCTTGAAATGTACAAATGGATGTGTTACAAGTGAAATGAAAAGCGTAAAAGCCCATTCCAAATCAGAGGAAAGAATGCCAACCTTTGCAAATCCCCAAAACCAAAATTGTGAAGAGTGAAAACTTAATCCAGTTTTCTATTAAAATCCAGTAAAATATTAGATGTTTTGTTGTTGGTGGCACGATGGTGTAGTGGTAAGCACCTTTGCCTCACAGCAAGAGGGTTCCTGATTTGAGTCCCCAGGATGTGTCTGTGGGGAGTTTCCATGTTCTCTCTCTGTTTGTGCGGGATCTCTCCGGGTATGCCGGTTCCTTCCCGCCAGCCAAAAACATGCATGTTAGGTTGATTGGACCATCTAAATTGCCCCTAGAATTGAATGTGATTGTGGTTGTTTGTCTCTGTGTGGACTGGTGACCTGTCCAGGGTGTAGGTGTGTGGCTGGTGTAGCATGTTGTCCAGTCTTCAAATATTTTAATCAGCTAAAGAATAGTTCTGAATGGGTGTGTATGGTTTTGTTTGTGTCTTGAAAAGCTGAAAACAATAACTCTGAGTGAATAGTTTTCATAAGTAGTTTGGTACTGTTTACAGGTGCAAAGATTAGATAAAGTAGTTTCAAAACAAATCTCACAAATGAATGCTTTGTGCTCTCTGATATTTTCTAAATGCAATAGGCAGAAAATATAAGTGTTGCTTTTTGTATTGCAACTTGGATGTACTCATCAGAATTCACCCCCTCAGCCACCAGACCTCTCACAATGGTGCTCAATAATCTAATCCTCTTCTCTGCAGACTCACATAAAGCCTCCAATTGTCCAGCCAAGGCTCCCTAATCGACATGTTATTGCCCACAATTACATTGAGAACACAGAAGCAAATCTGCACAGATGTGATTGTGTGAGTAGCTAATCCAATCAGTTCTCTCTTACTTTTCTTTTACTTGGCATCTTTCATCTTTGAAAACAAGGTGACTGTGATTTAATTTTCATTCTTGGGTTACTCTCCATCAATTTACTTCACAGTGTGTGGAGGCGTTTATGGAGCGAGACACATGTACGGGGGTGGTTATTGTGCACGCTTTTATTTCTCTCCTGTGGGAAAATAAAGTGCAGGTTTTTCAGTTTAGATGTAATTAAAACGTCACCTCTCTGTTATTGTTTATTCACAGATGCAGCACTTATTGGATCAAACTGTAAAAATTGTTCAAGTCTGGTTGTTTGGTGACTTTGAGAACCTATTTTGGTCAGTGGGGTAAGTGTACATCGCATGATTTTCAGACAGCAAAAGCGCTTTAACTCTATGAAAGCAACCGATAATCCTGTATAAGATATATATCTGTGGACTCACTGACATTGGAGAATTGCCCGACCACTGACAGCATCTGGTTATTTGAGATAAAAGATCTTTTCATTTGTGATCGTCTGCACTAGCTGTTTCCCTCAAATGTGGTATTAACACACAGAAGTTAATTCAACCAGAAACCAAATCATTACATAGCTCGGAGACACATAAATTAAGTATATCTTTGTTTATGTAGGTAAAATGCTTGTAAAATCAAATTAATTGAATCATCCATCATCTGTTAGAAATCCTATGGGACAGCTATTTTAGTCTGGAAAGAGTGGGCACTCACACTCACACCTCAAGTGGCACTCCTAACTCCAGCAGAAGAATGTGTGTTTGTGACCCAACCCCAGCTCTCTGGGTCAGAGTTCCCGACACACTCTCACACCCAGCAGGGTGACAAAATAATTAACACAGGCTGTGATTGACAGACAGTTCATCACACTGACACCAGCACACACACACACGCACACACACGAAGTGAGGCTTTCCCATCACTGGCTGACCTGACAAGACAGATTATAAGAAAGAATAATGACAGTGGCAATTATTTGTGTTTAATGTAAAATATTCACCCCCTTTCCCACCAAAGTTTGTCATAGACATTGACAGGATGAACAACGTCTGTATTGTTGATGAAAACATGCATGTATGATCACATCATATTAATCTCCGAAGGCTCATATTGCAAAAAAGAAAACAAAACCCTGACAACTCCATCAACAAATGTCAAACGTGTTCATCTTTTTTCAGGGCATTTATGTCATACTCGTCCCACTATGTTTTTTCTTATTTAAGTGTCTGTCCGATTTATGTCTAGATAATAAAAGTAATAAACTCTGTATTTTCTAACTCCACAAAGTCAATTCCACTTGCTGTTATAGACCCTTGAAATCTTGTAATTTGATCCTCTGCAGCTGTATTAAGTTTATCAGAAGAAAATTACCCTATATACATCTAAAGTGGGTAAAGAGCAGCTGAAATTGTCTGAAAAGGGGAAAAATAAGATAGCGGGAAGGAAAGAGGTATCTTGTTCGTGAAGATACTGTAACACAGACAGCTCTGTTTCAGATAGCATGTTCACCTTTGAAGGGTGCACTTAAAAGTGTGGGCCAGTGTGGGGTGGAGAGGGGGTGGTAAAAGTAGGTCTGAGTGGGTGGATAGTGGGTAACCTGTGGAGTGAAATGGTGTGCCTCCCCTTGCCCGCCCTCCATCCCCTTGATTCTGAGAGGCCGTTTTTCTCTGCATCCACAATGGGAGAGGGGTCAGATTGCGCCGGCACATTCACGGGCCCACTTTGTTTTCAAATGGTTTTGTTTAGTTGTGACACTGTAGACACCCAACACCTTCCAAGAATCTGAACTCATCTATGGGGGAGTACAGAGGGCAGGTAAGTAATGTGCAGGGGGAAAAGACTGATGAGGACGATTTTATGGTTTGAAAATGTTTTATAAGAAGGTGGATTTCAATACTCAAACTTCTCTTTTCTTTCATATGTGCACTCTAAATCTTTGACTTTGTGCATTTTAGGTGCTTATAATTTCCAAAATGATGCTTTTTCTCTGCCACTCTCTTTCTCCTCTCCTGCTCTATACATTAATATCTGATGCCCTTTCCTCCATTTCTTCTTTTCTCTCACTTACTTTGAGGCATTTACAATATTTTGCACCCCTTAGTGTTTAAGCAGCTTAACTCAGCAGGATCTACACTCCTCCGTCTGAAGGCAGCTGATCCTCTCAATCCCTAATACAGGACTAATTCTTGGCTTAGTTCTTGCTTTTACATGGCATTTCCTGTCATCCTGTTGACATGTACAACAACTTAAGCATGCACAGGGGCACATACCCATGTAAGCTTGTTCACAATCCTACTTTCAAATGAGCTCTCAATTACAACACCAGCTTTAAAAATAGTCAGGATGCTCTGTCAAATTATTTATTTATTTGCAAATCTCATAAACCAATGATGTTTTCACAATTAAACAGAAATTGCATCAAATCAAAGTCAGACATTTTTCTATTTGATGTGATACTTGCACATCTTGAATTTTTTGGCAGACACTTGGCTCAAAGGTTTTAGAAAGAAAAAAATCTGACTTCAGCCGGAAGAGCATGTTGCAACTAATTAGATTAGATGACAATGGGTCAACAAAATGAAAAGCACATTTGAAATGGGTGCTAATTCTGAATCTATTCCAAAAATATGAACAGTGTTTTCCTGAGGCAATCAAATTTATAAATGACATATTCTGGTTTCTCTGGGTTTAGGAAAAGAAGATTTGAGGTCAGTCAATTAACAGTATTACCTACTGAGAGAATTTACATTGAATGTAAGGTGGTAAATATGTTTCTTTTAATCTAAGTAACATGATCGACCCTGTGTTAGAAAATATTGTGAATAATCACATCAAATGCAGTGCTGAGATCCTGCAAAGAAAAGTACTGACAAACTTACCATCAGAGGCCAAGACGAGATCACTGGTATTTATCCCCAGTGGCATCTCCACGCTTTCATGTGCTCTGACTCCTGACCAAAATTCTTCAAACATTTTATTTCTGTGCAGAATATAATAAAGCTCAGCTGCAACAACTCATTCAGGAAGTTCAGATGAAAGAAAGATTGGATACTGACCCATGCATCCACAATCCAAAAAAAGTTTTTCAAAAAAGTTCAGCCTTTAGTCTCATGTCTCTAAATAACTTGATCAAATCCAGAATGGTCATCCTAAATGTTGGTTCATAAGATTTAAAATCACTACAAATCAACATTTCTATCTACATTTTATTTTATTTTATTTTTATTTATATTTACCTCAGAATTAGGTTTATGCTTTCAAAAGCTGTTTTCCAGAAATAACTTCCAAATGCTATTAGAACAGGGCATTGATTTTCTACTTTTGATAATCGCCTAAAGACATTCCTAACCTTTTTGAACATATTTGCCAAATCTAACCTTTTGCTTCAACAGAATTTCTTACTGTACTGACTTCTGTATCATTATTGTTATCATTACAATATTCTCAATGATCAAAATGTTGAAAATATATCATCCTTTTTTCTTGTTCTGCTTACAGCCCCCAAAAGGGAAAGGCATTGTGAAAAACTATTTTTTTAATGTTAAGTACTGTATCTCTTGCTGGGACATATTGGTCTAACTACATGCTTGAACAGGCAGTTGTACTGAAACTGACATGGGGCAATGGAGTCAATTGCTACACATAAGCAATGTGCTTTGTTGGGCAAAGATGTCTGTGCCGGACACGCACACGATCCACTCCTGCAGCTTGCAAACTCAACCTTACAACTATTCAGGCAAGGGGCAGCTGCATATCCCTGCTATGTTATTCACTCTCCAACAAGAGTTTAGTGTGTATTTTGCAGGAAATGAAAGGAAGCAAGGCGGTAGGAGAGCAAAAGGAAAAGGAAAAGAAAGAGAAAGTGTGTGTCCGAGAGAAAATGAATAAAGAGAAGGATAGAGAGCAACGAAAGACTATCTGCTGCATTAACCTTCCCCTCCACAACGCCAGTATAGAGTCTTTTCTGCACTCTTCTTTCAGCAGAGAGGACCCATGGGACAGTAATGGTAATCCTTGTTCCATTCTTTCGCAAGAAACTTTGATTTCCTATTAGGTTCCTCCTGATGGAGTCTGATGGGGAGAAGCAGGGGGCAAAGGAAGACTGGGTGAGGACAAACAATAAGCCTAACACTAGGCAGGAGGCGTTAAGGGAAGGTGGGCAAAAAACTAATTCAGCAACTGCATAGGAGAGTAAAGACGAATAAGCTGACACACACCATAAGCTGTGGTAGCAGGATGTCGGCTTTGGAACACTGGCTCGCCCTGTCCTAGGTACCAAAAGCATTGTTTACTCTCAACCCATTTAGTATTGACCTTTCCGTGCTGGCAGACGTACAGACTGAGAGGTGAAAAGGCACACTACGAAGCAGACAGGTTGGTATGTGAACAGACAGGTGAGATAAGAGGGATGAAGAACAAAAAGGGGAAACAACAGGAAAGTTGGAAAGGGTGTGCAGACTTTTAGCGGGTGCTTGTAAGAGAATTAAAAAAAGGGGAAAAATCTTTCCATCAATTAATTACTGGTTTGTGTCCTTTTTATATTATCTTAAGATCAGAAAAATGTCAACACTTCTCCGGAAGAGGGTGACACACAAACTCACAGGAAATAAAGAATAAGTTGCTTGTGCAGTTTTTAACCTGAGAGGAACCTCAGTAACCTCTGAAAAATACCTGAAACTTGAGAATTGCATGGACTGTTTTCATTGAACTTGTGCTGTTTAAAGGCACTGAAAGGCTCATATCATTACAATACATGAGACACACACATCTGACCTACACTTTGTGTTATTGCACATGACCTCCCATGAGGGAAATGCTGGGACAAAAACCTTTTGCTATTGAAGCAGTGCAAGTTAAACAAACCTCTTTTGTCTCCTAATGTCTCTTATATATTTAACACAAACTTCATTATTAGGACAAATATAGAGTAATTGCAGATAGGTCAAGCTATGCATCACTGACCAACGTTCAGTGACACATTTTAAAAAGGATAAGAGATGGTAGAAGACAGGGAATATCAATACATATAATTAATTAATTAATTAATTAATTAACACTTAAGGAACAGTTTTGCTGCATAAAATTAGCTTTTCTTCATTTTCTTGTCTGACATTCTTTTGAAATATGTTTTATTCTAATAATAGCCTCTCCAGAATTCACACCATTTTTTTGGCTGGAACCACTGAAGATGGAGCCTGATGATAAATTACTCAACAATAACCACAACAACTTTGTGTGTTTATGATAAATAGTTCCCATGTCAGTGTGGGAAACCGGGATGAGACAGATATTAAAGCAGTGTAGGCGAGACAGGGAGATATGGAGACGGATACATACAAAGAGACACAAAGGGAAGCAGGAAAGAGGTAGTCGGAGGGAAAATGATTGATTGATGTGGTCAGTGAGGCGTCACTAATCTCCACGGGAGCCTGCTCCTCCTGCCCCTATGAGGAGGATCTGGACTGGCCCTCAGTGACATAAAAACAGGCACACTAATACTCATCGGGGAGCAGAACGATAAGGAGAGCTGATTAACTGAAACAAAGATCATTTACACAAATGTTTACAGCACTTTCTTTTATTTTTTACTTTCACAAGAGGAGAGGCCTATGTGCGTTTTAAGACTTGTGTTTTGCTCAAAGAAATCTTTGAGTTTCACAGGCGGCATGATTTGACTGTTGGTCAAACAACCTGTTTGTGTCTTTACGTTATCTGACAGTGAAGATGCAGTGGCACGCAGTGGCAGCATATAACTATCTCTGTTGTCCTTCTAATGCTATTGACTTTTAAAAAAACAAAACAGAGTCAATACCAGCCAAGAGACAGGGAAGAAAATTATAAATACTGAAGATGATAAGCACATTGAAAAGAAGATTGAACAAAAACTGTTCAAATTCATGTGATGACTCAATCATTTTGTATTTCAACATTAAGTTATTCTTATTAAATTCTATGAGTGGCATTTGATTACAGCAAACTTTAATGTTGGTACTTTAGCCATTAATGTGAGGGCTGAGGTCCAAAGACCCACAGGTCCATTTCCTGTTGGGTTGAAAAGATCCATGGTCATTTATTTTTCTGTCACTGTGGGAAATAGTGTGCTGTTGTTTTATCTCGCAGGGGGCTTTTTGTTCATGAATGTTCCCGACAGTTTTCGTTTTGTGTGTGTCTTCAAGAAAAACACCATGGAAATACATAGTGACACTGTTATTTAATAATGTGTTAAAATAGCTATGGTTTTAGAAGGGAAATATTTTAATATTTTAATTTTAATTGAAGGTATATTTCTGAAACTCCAAGTAAACATGAAGAGCATACACGTATGTCCTGTAAATATGAACTATTGAAAATAAAAATGACTCAATTTGGAATTTAACAGATTTACACAGCATTATTAGTAATGCAGAATGGAACAATAATGTTATCAGATATACTAGTCTTGCTTCTTCAATGGCAAAAGGAGTGTAAGTACATGACGTGTTGACAAAAAGGGATCCCATATGGGGTTAATATTCTGAATGATTGTTCACATGTGTTCTTTGCTGAGCCGGTGCCACTGACTCAAGTTTTTGTTCCTGTAAATGCACTTTTGCCATTCTTCACGTAAACTCCTGTGTCACTCTTAGTCACCAGATCTAAATTGCTCACCTTTCAACGGGCAGAAATGGCTTTCCACAGCTTCATTGTGATCTGCCTTCTTCCTGGATCGGTGGCTGAATGGACAGATTGAAAAGAGAAGGATGAAAACGATAGGACATGTATCTCTAATTGGTAAGATGGTGGAAAAGATGCGCATGTCCGCGTGCGTGAGCCCAATTGTGTGTCTATGTGCACCCACGAGACAGGAAGGCAAGGTTAAGGGGTGCACTGTTGGTGTCTGTGGTCTCTGTGCGGTGCAAGTTTGCGACGGAGGCTGTAAGCGATACCCTTGTCTATCCGCTACTTGCCCCACTCTGAGGCCGCTCCACCCAGGCCAGCTCGGGAGAGAGTGGGGGTCCCCTGGGAACTGGACAGGCAAGGGAGGGAAAGGGAGGGGGCGGCATGGAGGCCATTCTTTCAGCCTCTCTGAAAAGGGCGGAATCAAATACAAGCAAAATCTCCCTCAATATACAGTATCCCTCACCTGAGTAGGGCAACTAGCTGAAAGGAGAGCTGCAAGGGAAGCTGTACAATAGGCCCAGGAAGGACAAGAGAGGAGATCAGAGAGGAGAAGAAATATAGTTAACCATGAGCATTCCACCTTAAACAAATACATAGGAATAAGGAGAACTTTCCCATTTCAAAGCAAATACTTCAATAGTTTCCATATTTCTTTAAATTAGATGTCCACAGATTTTTTGTTGTGTAATTAAAAGTATATCGTGCTCAAATGTACAATGGTTAGGACATTTAAGTCACAGCAGATACAACAGACAACAATACATTTTTCAAAACCAGAAGTTTGAAAACTACTGATTCTGTGGGAGATTAACTTGGATCTGTCAGTCCTGGGTGTAAGTCCATTTTAGTTTCCTTTTAAGGCACAACAAAAACTATGTAAATAACAGAAAGGAAAATTTTTCCAAGAATTCAAACGTCTCATTTCACAACAGTGTCAGAGGTTGCAGCCCAAGATCAATTTTTAAAAAAGGTATAGATTTTTATTTTTACTTTCACTTCTCCATTGAGTGTTCAGTACAACTTTGCTTCTTTCACTGGAGATGAAAGTGAAAATCACGTTGGTGTGTATATACTGTACAAAATTGTGAACAACTTGGGATTGCGCATCTAGTTATTATCTGGAATTTGGAAAATACACAACATTAATCTATTTTTTGCTAATGATATTTCCCTGATGTCACTGCTACCTATAGATTTTCTTGAGCTTGTTCGAAAAAGCAGCAGCTGGTAGGGTGGAGTGACCTTTAAATTTGTTGATTTGGGACTGCAGAGTGCATTGAAATGGAACTTATCTCTATGCAACTACTTTCTGGGCTGAGATACAGCAGCTGACACTTTAGTTTCCAGCCCCACATCACATGTTTATGTTTTACTGTCACTTTGAAATTTTGTAAGGGGTTGATGCCTTCTGTTCTCCTCATTAAATTAACAACAAAGTCATGTGCAGAGCTCACACAGATAGTTCATTTCATAGCAGTGGTGTTATGTCTTACAATTGCAGGGGTGCAAAGGAGTACAACTATGTAAAAGGTTTACTTGAAACAGAGCTGAAGAAAAGTTAACCTTTTTTTTTATCAATTTCTAATTAATAAGATCTTGCATCAATTCTTTCTTTTTGATACTCAGACCAAGAAGAAATTTAAGGAACCTTCATCACTGATTGTCAACACTCAGCCTGGTTCTGTTCTCTCTCCTGTGCTGTCCATTGGTGTCTCAGTTAGTTAGGTTAACAAGTCTGACTCACTTAACAGGTAGCCATCAATGATGTATGACTTCCTGTTTTTGCTGTACTCGTTTGTAGTGTACACGTGGGGTCGAGTCAGCGGGCTGATAGGTGATGGAGAGACATACTTACAAACAAACACGTGTTACTGGGAGCATATACATGGACATAAACGTGCATTAACACAATCTGAATTCCTTCCAGTCTCACTATCTAACACACATTTCCCTTTCTAGGGTGTAAAAAGGATGGAAAAACTCTTGGAGCCATGTCTCTAAAGATGTTTCCAGAATCCATCTGAGGGAAGGTCTTCCCCTCTGATTTATTCTGATGAGGCTGCATGCTCTCTGTAAACTGATCCATCACAGCTGAACTGCACATTTGGAAGCATGACAACAATAAATGGATACGACACACCAACACAAACTGTTTGTTTTTTAATAAATACAGTACATGTTTTCTTGTGAATGCAAAGACACACAAACAGCAAAGACACTCACACACAATGAAACACAAGTACCAAGTGATTTAAAATGAAGTGTGGATGGTGGCCATCCAAAAGTAAAAATAATACTTAACATCATCAATCATGCAAATGAACCATGTGCACTAACTTTCTACGACACACACACATGCAGAAACGCACAAAAAGCCATGTAACTGATTCCACAGGAGCTTTGAGCACTGCGGATAATTGGTAGCACTATTGTGCTGCTCTTCAATGGGCCGGTTACCCAAGAAGCCTCATGTTCGTGTTCATGTACATTTGCTTTGAAGGTGGTGGACACAAAGAGGTGAACCCTGCCCAGAACAAAGCGCTGGGAGACCCTGCTTCACCCATGGATGTCTTTCATGGAGAGAACCACAGAGATAAATGATCTTCTTCCTTGTTACAGTGTGTATAAAATGTGTGTGATTTTTGTTCATGTGTTTGTGTGCAGGTATGCTCGAAAAGGCAGCTTGTCATCACATAAGCCACAGGATGTGTTTTGTCAAAATAATCCAACACCTCTTCTTTTGAGGATGTAAAGCCCTGAGCTATTGGACTCCAAAATATTGGAGGGCGGTGGGGTGGGGGGTCGTGCCTGTGCAATCACCTTTTTTAATATTATGTCACCACAAGGCTTTTTTTTATATTAATCATTGTTGAAAAGATGGAACCAGAAGTCATAATGCTGGTCGTGGCATTGCACCTTTTGATATTTTTTGCCACAGGGCTATTTACCATGCTAATGTGTAACTACAACAAAGAAATTCATGAAATGAAAACATGAGCTAAAACTTAATGTGTCTTCTACCTGAGTTGCACACACCATTATTACATAGTTTTTTTGCACCTGATGCACTTTTCAGAAAATAACCTATCAAACTTTTCTGTAATATAAGTGTTAGAAATATCCATTTCACACATTATTAATACAGATGAGTAAATATAGTTTAAATTTAAATCCAAGACACACTTGTGCAAATTATGTTATTTATTCCTGGTCTGTTTATTCTAAAGTAACAAACTTGTCATTATGACTTCTGTGACTGTGTGCCAGTTCTTCCACTGAAGATCATTAGGAACTGATAACACAACATAGTTGGAGCATGTCATGCAACAGGTGGTCCTTGCGTCACAGCTGCACTGTGCACTTGCGCGTTCACTATACGTTACGCTACGGTACAGGATAATACTGGCCTGCACTGGGTAATGAAGGGGAGACTTTAAGGCTAATTTAAGGGTAACATTAAACAAAAGGGGTAACTATAGCAACAGTGAGCTGACCTGAATGGAAATGGACTAATCTTGAAATGATCAGTCTCCCATTAGTTCCTGGAACAACCCAGCACGCTCCAAGTTGTTGTTGTTTCCTTTTACTCCTCTTGTTTTTCTGTCTCTTTATCTGCTCGTGATATCTTCACTCAGCACCCTCTCCCTCTCCTCTCCCTCTCTTTGGGACAGCAGATGGAAACTATGGCCCAGATCTGCCTTTTGTTCCGGGTCCCCAGAGAGACCTTTTTTGGACACCATACAGCTCAGCTCCTCATATCTCATACAAAATGCAAGTGCCGGTCTTTTCATTAAAGTGTAAGCTGAGGAATGCCCATTTTTTTCAAATACAATTATTAAAATGAGCCTATACTGGGTTTAAAACATGTTTAATACACCTTCTCGAAGGTTAACCCTCATTAACTTAATATCAAAACTTGGAGAAACAAAATGAAATTAGATAAACAAATTAACAGTAAACTTTAAATTGTATCAATTCAGTTTGTGGAAATACTTGTTTGATGTTTTGCAAAAGAGGGGGATTTGTCTTTGAAAAATATATAGAAAAAAAGTAAGGACTGAGCTGAGGGGTAAACCATAGAGGAAAATTTTAGGGGAAAAGAAAAAAGAGAGGGAAAAAAAACTCTACATACCGCCAACGTTTCTACACGGCATGGAAAGTCTCAGGTTCCCCTACAACCTGTTGTTATTTTTCATAACACGTAAATAATTAACGTGGAGTGACAGTGACACTTCAACGTACCCGGGATCCCACCTGTTATAGAGTTTTTTTTTGTTTTGCCCTACCTTTACAGGTTATACAACGAATATAACCGTTGTTTCAGTATACATTTCAAGCCAGCTTAATGGCATTTTAATACAAATAGATAGCCTATATTATTGTCTTTTACTAAATACAAGCTGATACAGATCTTCCCAGTAAAACGCTCCATCATCATGCCACGTCTCTTTTTTGCAATGACACCTAAACTAAACATATACAAAGAAAATAAACACGGTGATTATTTCCTTGTCACCCACATTTGATGGTCTGACATTTGCCTGACACACTTGAATGCTTTAACAACACGCACACGCTCTGTTTTTAAGTCGAAAACATTCAGTCTCCCTCAGAATGCATGAATAATATTAACTCCAGTTTAGGATCATTTTTAATATGAAGTCAAATCTTGGCACATTTCAGTGAACACAGTCAAACATTTGGAAAATTGTATTGATACTTATTTCTAAAACGTTTAACTAAGATCTTATCTTATCTTAGCTGGAATTATTTATCATTTTCTAACAACATTGCTGGTTCCACGCAGAAGCCCACGTGTTTACTGAAACTTGATCTTCTTTCACTGCAAAACCACCTTGCTACAGAGAATGGTCTGATCATATTCAAATGCAGCTCTACCTGCATCGTTCTGTTAATAATTTAACACAACATCCTTATTATATTCCCCTTTAATACCGTCCATCATGAGGCGAGCGAGAGGGCATGGATTGTGATTGGCTGATATCAGAGAGTTGGAGACGGAGACGCGACTGGTAGCAAACAGGTTGCGCACGTTCATAAATTATTTGTAAGTGTTTTACTTTTCCGTAGCACGCACCTTTCTCCTCATTGTTTTTGAAAGCTTGTATGTCACAAATTGTCTGAGGAAAAAAACACAATTGCCAGCCTGTTTGTGCGTGCGTGCGAGCTCGTTTTTTTTTAGAGAAAGATAATGGAGAACTACGTAAGGGCGATGAGATATAGCCTACGTGTGTGTGTCTGAGAGAGAGTGTGTGTGCAGCCCTTTCTTTAGTTGAGAAAGTGTGTTCACTCTCGAGTCAGGTCCTAGGGGACGTGGTGGGGACCCGCGAGCGCTCACCAGCTGACAGCTCGTGCTCCAGTGAGGCCATCCAACACCTCGGCCCACGAGCCAGTTAACAATAGGCTGAAATTAATGCACACTCCCCATTAACAAATCCAGCATTCACCGAATGGACGACATGGCATCGGCACAGGGAGGGGAAAAAAGACCTCCTCGACGGTGCGTAAAACAGGACAGACAGAAACAATGCAGAGTTTTTTTTTTCCCCCCCAGAAACTTTTGCCAGCCACATAAACGAGCGTGTGACGTGCACGTCTCAGGCTCTTGTCAGTGTACGGTGAATCGGCACAGACAAAAGTAAATCGAATGGAGAAATGCGTTTTACGAAGAGACAATGGCTGGAGGTTTGAAGTAGTCTTCAGATGTTATATCCCCCACTCTCTGCTCCACTGGCTTTACTTAAGGACATTTGACTTGGCTATGCTTTAAACAGAGCATTTCCAAAACGAAATGCTGCCTTTGATGCACATTTCGTTGAGTTATAGCCTCTACAAAGCAGCTGCGTAAAATGACTTTTAACTTCATGTTACTGGTTGCAAAAGTTTACACTCTGCAAACTTATGATGTTGTTAATGACTACATGTTCTCAATAACTTCAGGGTATATCAGCAATTTCCTCCTGGATAAATAAAGCTTCTTTGATATAAAATAAGTATTATAATAATTATTAGTGGTATTAGTAGCTGTATCTTCGAAGGAAATAAATGATAAGAATGAAAACTCATCAAAGCTGATTGTCTTTTCTATGGTATGAAGATTTATGGAAACCACACAGACAAAGAAGTTATATTTCTTTAGATTTTTATTCTCAAAATCGAGTTAAAAAAAGAGTGGCAAAGTGATTTAATTTTTTTTCCAGCAAATTTAGTTATAAAAGCGACACAAGAGAAACATGTCAGTAATAAATACATCTCATACATCAATTCATTGCAATCAGTGAAAGAAACACACAAGCTCAAATGCTGATAAAAAAAAAAAAATTAAAAAAGAAGGCAGCAATGATGGCTACATTATAAAGGCTAATTGAAAGGAGTTGGCAGTACTTGAGCAGACAAAGCGGAACTATATCGTTTATGATCTGGGGAGCAAAAATTGCTATTCTGAAGCCTCTGGCCCGGTTGTCTTAAAGTGCACATCATGAACTTTTTAAAGTTGCAAAATAAAATACATGACACAAACAAACGATCAATTCAATACACAGCTATCGCATCAAACTCAAATCAGAGCTACAAAAAAATTGGTCTTGACCTAGGCCTGATTAAATATAGCTAAAAGCTTTGTCCAGGTTTTGTGGAAGACAGCTTTTTTTGGATGGGGAGACGTGGGAAATACCCGTGGCAGTGCTATGCGCGGCATGGCAGAGGGGTCTTTAGGCCACGTCTCCATGAAAACTACAAATGATCGGATGTACATTAATTGGCAGATCCAAATGAGTTCAATCTCACGTAGAAAAATAACGACGTCAAAAGTTGAGAACATTTTAATGGTTTGACATTTTGAGGGCTCTCTCAAATGAACGAAAAACGAATCTTCCCTAAAACATGAGAGGTCGTAAATATGATTGACACGGTTTGAGGACATGAGGCCTATTTTGTCTTATATAGGCTGCGGTGAAGCGTTTTAATGTTTAGAGTCTCAGACGTTTTTTTTAGAAAGAAACGGTGCGATGATGATGATGATGGAGATGGCGAGTTTGAAGTTTGAGTTCCGTGAGATCGTCTTCTTCGCTCGAGTGGAGCTCCATCACCATTTCATCCGAGTCGCTGAAGTGGGAGTGCGGAGAAAACTCTCCGTCGCTTCGGGGTGACTCTTTCCTTCCGCTCACGAACTGTGAAGCAGCTGCCCGAGAGGAGGACGCGGGGGATTTTTCTACTCTGGGGGGGAATGAACTGTCTCCAAACGAGGCTGGGAAAGGCATACCGCTGATGTGGACTGGTAAGCTGCCCCCCGAATGGGGCTCGACCGTCTCTGTCCTGCAGGAGTTTGGGGACTGGGGAGCCCTGTCCTGACCACCGGCAGGTGAAAGCATCACGTCACACTTTGGCGAATCGCTGTTATTACTGGACTTGTCGTTATTGCCGCTGTTGGAGGAGACCGGACCTTGGAGCAGATCGGCCAGAGCGTTGATGTAAATCTGCGCCATTTGCAGAGTTTCGTACTTGGAGAGTTTCTTGTCGTTGTCAAACGCCGGTATGACGCTGCGCAGCTCGTCGAACGCGTGGTTGAGCCCGTGCATGCGCCTTCTCTCCCGCGCGTTGGCGGCCACCCGCCTCTGCTTCTGGACCCCGTTGACGGGTTTGCTGGACGGGGCTCTCTGTCTCAGGGAAGTCTCCTCATCGGACCCTGTGGTCGTACCTTTCAGACGGCACAGGTCCCTGACTTTGAGCGAGGAGGTGGTGGGGGTCTTGGCAGATTTTCTGAGGCTGGGAGGGCTGGGATGGCCTGAAGACCCTGGAGACCCACTCTCTGAAAAAAAGAATAAATAATTATTGACAGAACTATTAAAATGCTCATTCAATTGTGTTCATGGTCAACGCAAAGTAAAGTTCTTTAAAATGAAAGTGAAATATGACATTCAGTTTAAACTTGGATAGCATAAATCATGAGCTGATTCCTGATGTGTCTCGCTTGTGTCAGTGGAATGCTGTCCGTGGTGAGGGTGGGCTCCTCACCGTGGTAGGATTCGCTGCTGGGACATGGCGAGTGCCGCAGGTAGTCGGGTGAAGTGGCGTGTGCCGCGCAGGTGCCAGGAGCCGGAGCCAGCCAGGCGCGTGGGTCACTGCCTCCGTCCACGAGCGTCAGTCCAGGATCGTAGCGGGACTCCTCAAAGTGCTGCTGCTGCCTCTCTCCCCTCTGCGCCTCTCCGGGGCTGCTGCAACTCTGCTGTGCGTCGAAGGCAGCCACCTCCCGCGCACTTTTGCTCCAGTCTTCCACAGTTAAGATCTCCATGTGTATATAAAAATAAAAAAAAATCCGCCCAAATTATTTTTTTCTAAGATTAGGAGAAGATCTTGGTTTGCTTCTGTATGCCCAGTCGCGTGCGGGACTCCTTCTCTGGTGTCTCAAGGCGCCGCGTCGGTTTAAAAAGCGGCACGCGCCTGGAAGCCCCCCTCCTCACGCCGGTCGCGTGTTGACGTCCAATGAGATGCCTCGGTAAAACTCGAGAGAAGTGATTATTGCTCCCTGAAGCAGGGGTGTTTATGATTATGTTACGATTTAGGGAGTGTTTAACGCAAAGGGGGGAAAATGGGAGCCTCCCACAGGACGCACGTGCGTGCGACAGACGTGCGTAAAAGGGACAGAGTATACCCACCTGAGCTGTCACTGCATCTGTGTTGAATATCGGCGTGAATGTGGGGAGAATGTGGTTCAAAAGGGTTATTAACCATCTTCAGCTATATTCTGTATCTCACTGTTAGCAATAAAACCCCAACTTTGAAGAGATAGGCTATGACAGGAAAAAAAATGCGCAAAGCTTTAACAAATACAGTCTTTTAAAACAAACAATTGCTGAATTATGTTGTTTATTGGGTATTCTTTTTAGTTTGAGTAATCAAATGTTGATTTTTAAACTTTGGCACGGGACACATGACTGAAGATAGCTGAGTGAAGTCTTTAGACCCCCCACAGTAAAGAAAAGAGAAGAAAAAAAGTGCAGTTCCTGGGGCTCGCGCACTCATTGTCAATTCATGCATTCTACCATCATCTCTAGTTTCCATTTTTTCTTTTGTGCCAGGTCTAAAACCTTTTGATCCAGCTCTCGGAACGCCCTGTCGGCAAGAAAAGGGCTTCACAGGGAACGGAAATATGAGCCTGGGGTCTCGCGCTCAGCAGTTTCTTATTGACACGAGCTGTAAGTGGTGCTCAGCACACGAAGGCCACTTCAGCGTGCGCGGTACAGTCTCTCTCTCTCTCACCCTCTCTCTCTCTCTCTCTCTCTCTCTCTCTCTCAGACACAACAGAATATCACTGGACTGGCAGAGATTCTCTGATTCACTTTTCTTTTAACATCATGCTAGAAATATTAAAAAGAGCAGGGAAACATGTTGGGAAGGAAAAGTCTGCAGAGCTGCGAGAAAACCACCTGCTTGTCACGTGGATGCACCTGCAGTCTGTTCACGAAGGCATTCAAACTTTGGGCCACATAAATCCTACACTAATTTACGCACTAGCTTTCAACTTTAATACGCATATATAAATCCAAATGATTTGACTAAACTGTCTAACGCAGTGGCTCAGGGTGTTTCCAGCTTTTTGCATTGGACCTTAAGATAAAAAAAAGTTAATAACGATGTCTAATTATAACTACAGAAACACAACTTTGACCTAAATTAAGATTAAATTTAGCCCAAATCTTTAAGGCAGCGATCGTAAACGGCAAGTTTAAATATGGGAAGACAGTGTAGATCCTTGGGTAAGAAATGCCCAAATTTCAGGGCTAGATCGACCCCTTGTCTTTACCATTTTTTATTCATGTATTCATCGCGAGGACGTCTTGCGGGCTGGAGGTCTGGCGCCGAGCGTTTGCCCCCTCTTCCCACCTACAAGCCCCCCCTCCCCATCCAACGAGCCGAGCAGAGCTCCTGAAGCTACCGACAGGTTGGATATTGTAGCTGGTGATTATTAAAGTGTCGCGGTCACAATGGAGACTCTATGTTCCATTGGTCACGGCTGAGGGGGGGGGAGCTCCTCGAGGGACAGGGGCGGACTCCCATTCCGACGCGCGAGAGGAGTCTGCGTGCTGCTCCTTCCCATTCCCATCTCCCTGGAGACCTTGGCGCGACGGGCACGAGACTGGAGTAAGAGGAGATGGACAGGGATTTCCTAAAGTAACAATTGTCATTCTCAAATCAGCCAAAAAATCCAGATCGGACGTTGTTGTTCTGGACAAAACGCTCCTGAAACACAACTTTAGATTTTTCTGTTTCAACGTTTGCAACCGGTTACGAAGACAGAAAAATTGAGCTGAAGAAATCTGTCAGACATTATTTGACTGCTGTGCAGACCTAATAGTGGTGCAACATATGCAGTATATGACTGATCATACCTCATAGATCACACTGCTGCTCAACATCACCAAAAAACATGTGTTTTCTGGTCGTTTTTGACCGCCATCGGTCTTTGACATATCCTCCAAACTGAACTCTGTCTTTGTCGGAGGCAGAAAGACTTTGGGGATCTGTGGGAGCTAAACAGTGCCACTATCTGGTGGAAAATGCAACTACGACGTGATGCTCCAGTGAACTTGAGTTTTTTTTTTCTCATCTCAGCAGTGTCTGGGGTCTATCCAACTGTTAACAGCAGTGCACTGGCCTTTGAAGTGATAGCCAACTTATAGGGAGTAACACAAAGGCTGCTTGGATGTACAATCTTTCCACCTCATGAAATAATCTAAGGATCCATTAAAATGTTTGAGATTAGTCTCTGAGATAAAAACAAATAGATTTATTAATGCTTTGAATAGCAAAATACACAGAAAAGCTGTGCAAATTTAAATGGAACATCATCATGACAACATGGTCATTTTAAATATCTGAATAAAAAAAGGTGATGTGATTCTCAAGTCACTCAAGGATATTGAGTTTAAAAGTTCTTTTAAAATTTTTTAAAAAATGTATAACATCTATAGAAGACTTAATTGAATAATATTAACACAGAATAGAATATTCACACTGTCGTCACACCTCACATACAGAATATTATTAGCAGAAAAAAATCATATTTGGGGAAAGTTCCTCAGCTCATGTTCAATTTTCATTCTTAGGGCATCAACTTTTTGTTAATGCCCTAAGTTGGAGATAATGTTTGTTGTTAATTGTTCGAGATAATGTTTTTGTAAAGGTTTTTCTGGATCAGACAAGACACCAAATACTATCCCACTGTAGAAAACCTGTTTATTAGACAAATTATACACAGAAAGCTTTGCCACTTGTAACAGAGGCCCCAGTTTGTTCGGTTTTTGAATAATATGCAACACATACAACAAAATAGGCCTATATTAAATACTGTACATCATAGATTTTTGAAAATTATCAAGTAAATCCTGTAGTTCTATGTATGAAATTAAAAATGTTAACAGACAGCAAAATAGCAAGTTTGTGCATGCTTTCTTTTTAATAAACTTGCCTTGCTTTGTTATTTTAGCCAGCAAAAAAAAAGAAAAAAAGGAAGGAAGAAACATACTAACTCAGGATGACATGTGAAAAGAAAAAAAAGTTTATGTTTCAAACCAAAGGCAGTAATGTGACTGCTCAATGCAATACTAAAGCTCAACATGATATAGACTTCTCTTTTTGTTAAACAAAAATAGCATCAACATGTAAAATATACATTTTCAAAATGTCTCTTTCATTTATACTAAATAAAACTTTTTAAATGTATGTGTCCTATTTGTCATTCAATAGCCATACTGTAGCCTATTATAAGAAAAGAATTCCTAAGAATGCTTGCTGCAAAACACTGTGGCTTGACTGAGTTCTCTACACACAAGATTTCGCAGTTTTAGTTCTTAAAGATAACAAACTGAAAACTCGCTCTAGACGACTAACATTATCAATTATTAATACAGTGTTAGTGAAAAAAAGGTTTGGCTCCATTTTACCAACCTACCCACTGATCATAAATCTTGAATGCTCCTTATCTACGACTCCCATTCCCAATCACAAAATGCACCTTAATGGTCTCATTTGAATTAATTGGCACTTAAAAAAACAAGTTATATAAACAGTACCCTTAACATGAGAGATGTGAGATAGAACTGGATTTTGGGCTCATCTTGTTCAAGGCAGGCGTTAGGTTTTGATGGCCACTGACTCTCGGCACAACCACTGATTTGCTGTGGCTCAGAGTTTCCAGTACACGTTTGACCGGGGTTTAGGTTTTACAGCTAGCTAGTTGACATATAAGGCTAACCTAAAGATGCAGTTGCAATGCAATGGCTTCTCCTCAACTCCAAATCAGCTCCATTTTTCCACTTGAAGCTGATAAGAAGTTAGCGATGAACTTGAAGGTTATTTGACATTGCAGAGTGAGCTTCAGTCTTTTAAACACCTGGGCAATGGGAGCACTAGAGATAGGCAAAATAGATACAAATCAAAAAGAGGAAGTTTGAGTGACTTGATGACAGAAAACCAGAAACTACAGCACTTGTTAAGCAGTTTTTCAAAGTTGCTGAAAGAAAAGAAAAAAAAAAAAGAAAACAAGTAGACAGTTCAGAACATGTTATCTTTTTTTGTATTTCCTGACCAAAACACATTCCACGGAATAAAATCTTTTTTTTTTCCAGAAAACAAAACTCAATAAAAGACATATAATAAGCATAAGCTCTTTGAAGTCTTTCGGCCTGTCTTGTATATCTTTTATGCTTTCAGCTGCTTTTCCTTTTCAAAGAGTCCGCTTTTCACCATTCCTCTAAGAGTTCCAGGATCTCACCTTGACTTCAAAGCAGGTAGCACAATATAGGTGAGAAAAGTAAAGGTCAGATCTACATACAATCACTTACAGGTCTGTGGGCACTGGTACAGTGCAGAGGGTTTGACAAAGAGCTTAATGTGCATCAAAATGGTGAAAACAGTTTCAGTCTGATCCACCAAAATGGCAGAGGTGGTTTGAGATTGATGCACCACACTGGTGACTTTATAGTGATGTACTGTTGAACTGTCATTGGCATTTTTTCAGACCGATGCACCATGGAAGTGTTGGTTGCAAAGTCTTAGGTCTGGTCAGGGGTCCATGTGGCCACCATCTTGAAGAAGATTCCACATTTATAACACAATTCATTGGTGAAACATCTGAAGAAAAAAACTATATCCCTCTCCAGTTATACTGGGTAAGAATGATCCTTAGTATTCACCGAGAAAGGCCCTTTTCAAAAGATTAGAAGGCTCTTCCGTATGGTGCTGGACAATCTATATGTAATCAAGTCTGGTTTATGCCTTGATTAAATACCTGCCCTATCATTGTTTATTAGTCAAAGACTCTGGGAGTTTCTTCATGGTTAAAAAGACGACCAGTCACCAACCAATGAAAACTCTGGAGCTAACAAGAATATTCTGTCTCCTGGTGCTGGACAAGTAACTAAACCCTTGAGAGGAGGTTCAGACAGTAAAAGGAGTCAGGTAATTTCAGCATTTTTCTGTTACATGAAATAGTCCCCACGTCATAAAACAGAAATTAAACCAAAAGAAGGTCCCCTTTCAGACATTTCAACCAGAATAATCCCCCAATCAATCACAATAACAACAACAACAATAAAGCAAAGATTGCAGGTCCAAATCCCCCAATCCTTTTCCCGTCTTGCACATCACCAGCATGTTTTGCAGATGGATAAGGAATGCCCCAACTCAATTCCACCTCCAATGTTTTCTTTACGTACAAAATAGACACTCCCTGGACACAACCAAGCTGAAATTTAAACAAAAAGTTTGCTATGTACACAGATCTCGTCTGACTGTCAGGTGTCGCCACAATGTATTTGTTCAACCACTCTGTGACATTCTCCAACTACTTTCTTCTCCTTCTACCATTCCTCCCAAAACATATCCGCTTTGTCTCATATGGAGGTACCCCTATCTGGATCATTACCATATCCAAAGTTGGGTCCTGGACCTGTTGGCTGGTAAGGGATGGAGGACATAGTTTTAATGGGGCTGCGGAAGAAGCCACCATTGGGGGCTCTCTGCCTGAAAGGGCCAACCCCACCAGTCCGGTGGTCTTGGAGTACACCCCCACCACCAAAACCAGCAGAAAATCCAGCGGCAGCTTTAGCAGAGAGACTACGGCTTAGGGTCTGGATCTGCTCGGGGATGAAGGTGGTGGTGGTGATGTGGGTGTTGCGGAAATCGCTGATCTGCTCAAGGGCCTGACGGGCAGCAGGCAGTGCATCCATGTCAAGGGGTGTTAAATCGACGGAAGAGGTGGAGAACTGCTTGTGGGGGCTCTCATCTTCGGTGCACAAGCTGTTAACCCGGCGGTGTAGGTGTTCCAGGTCGATCTCCTTATCGTCCTACAAGTGGGAAAGGGCAGGGAAGAAGAAACACAGAGAGGAGGAAGTGACAATGGTAAATGGAGACAATTATGGATCAGGCAGGAATATTGAATGAATATGAAGTAAGGAAGAAGAAGTGTGAGAATGCACAAGAGGGATCCATTATCAGAGCGGAAGGATGGGTAGTGGGGATGAAGAGAGACGTTTTTGTAGTATGTGAGAAAGACAATGAGTTAGAAGTTGGACAAAGGAGGGAAGGGAGATAAAGGGAGCAAGGTTTGAAGGCAGTTTGTTCAGAAGTGTTCAGAAATGAATAGAAGAGGGAAGTAAACAGTGCACAGTATTTGCAAAGAAAGAAGCAATTATTTGAAAAAAGAAGGCAAGGAGAAGAGTGGGATGTAAATATTTTCAGCAGCCGGGATGTCATCCATCCAGTGGTTTAAGGGTAGGAAGATAAAACAATTGAAGGGTGTTAGACAAAGGAGATCATGATATGATGACAAGGTCAACACAACAATGCAAACAAGGGTTTTTTGCATCATCAATAATATAAATGTCAGGGTAATTGCCACATAAAGTGGGTTAAACATGAATGATACAAAACATAATTTTTACGTTCATGTTTGATGGTCACAAGGAAAGGGTGGATTTGAATTGAAGTGGGTAGGGAAAAAAGAGAAAGGGGGAAATGGAGGGAGGGATAGAGAATCACACTCTGAACTGTGATCAGGATATTTAGAGAGAAACATACAAAAACCTCTATGAGGTCTTTAAGGGAATACAAATAACCTGGAATACATATTAGAAACACAATGCTGTCATGCTTTGTGCTCTGCTATTCCAGTGTGTATCTATTTTTTCAAGCAAGCATAACAATACTGAAATATATAGTAAACTTCATAGCAAATTGTATATTGCAATTTCACTCCAAATGTTGAACAAAGCCTAATTTATCTGATCTATTTGTTACTGCTTCTTATTTCTCCATTCTTGCATTATCACTTTGAGAATACCATCTCTATTCCAAGTGAATTTGTTTTACAGGCCATGATGGATCATTAAAGCTACAGCAATCCCATTAACTGCATCAAACAATGCAGAATAATCAGTAATCCTTAACAGCCTTAATCATAGCAACGCAATGTACACTCACTATTGTAATCTTATATATAAGTTAAGTCAAATGAAACTTAGGAAAATTTACAAATAATACAATATTTCTATATATATACATATCATTAACTTATGACTACTTGTCCAATAAAGGATGGAAACATTGGGTGAAAGGCATTTCATGCTTAAACTGTACAGGGAAGCATGGACAACTGTGCAGCAGGACTCAGTTTGCAATGCAGTGAGGTGGGTTAAGGTTAAGGTGAACAGTGGAACTGATGAAGATTGCAAGCAATAGCTTGCAAACTTTTTTTCTCACATCCTCCACTGTGTTGTGGGAATATGATATGGATAGGGAAGGTTTTTTTCTGGAAGGTCTTTTAAGGAGGTGACTAAAGTGGCATGGGCATATAATTTGGTGTTGCAGATTCCTTGAAGATACTGTTTGGGCAAAGTCAAAAGGGTTCTGTGAGAATGGGAGACACGTTATTGGGGGTAAAGACAGATTTACTGACCGTGTCCTTTGGATCTGGGGTTTCTGCAGGGAGCTCTGCTCTAGTGTTTTCAGGTCACGGGACAGTGGGACCAGAAGGAGTGACCCCAGGTTACCATCTCTAGAAGGATTAGGGGATGCAGGAGAGGACGAGGGGGCACTAACATTTGTCAAAAACCATCATGAACACATCCAGTACTTGAAGGTGGAAATACCTAAGAGGTCGATTTTGTGTCATTAGAAATTAAGGGAGATGAAAGAAAGGAGTGAATCACAAATGGTCGTACTGCTGTTTGTGAAGGGAGACTAATGGGGGAATCATAGGGAGTGAGCAAAGTGGACTGAGAGAAGAGAAGTGGAAGATTAAAGTGATAAAGCCTGACTCTAATGAAGGTATATCAATGTGATTGTATAGTTCTGTTTTTCTTGATTCTGATGCCTGTTGGTACATTAGAGAAAACGCTGAAAACTCAGTGAGATGAGAAAAAAAATATATATATCACCACTTTAAATGTCTAAAATAAACCTCTCTAATTGACTTTTGTTTAATACATATGAGTCACTAAGCGAACAAAGTAAAGTTATCTTTGTGACTTAAAATAACGAATGGCTGTAGGATTCTACGTGTTGCATTGCAACATTGCTACACAAACTCACTTCTCCCTTTGGCTCTATATGGTGAGTCAGCATCCTCTAATGGTAACAAGGCATTATTGCACAAAGTCATCCAGCAACATGCCAGAACAAAAACACAAACTTTTAAAATAGAGGTTTGTCTTCAAACTATATATAAATGTGGACACCAAGATTTGAGGCCTGCTCCTTGATGTCCATCATGTCCCCTGATATATTAGCATTCATACATCTTCTCAAGCTTCACTAATCTCTGTAAGTTTTCATCTTCTATTGTATGTATAACCTTGGTGTTGGAGGTGAGGTGGTGAAGGTGGTCATTCTCATTTTAGGGTTGAGCTCAGAGGGGTTGGTGGGTTCATAGGAGTGCTGCACGATCAAGGCGCAAGGAATGTCACAGCATGCTGGGGGCTGGTAATGGGTGGCCGTGGAGGCGGTGGTGTTGGTGGTGTTGGGAGTCTGGTTCTGAGTCTGGCCGCCCAGGCCGAGAGGGTGCTCATTGGGGCTGTGTGGACATGGATCGGCAGCTTGCCTGGCAGACGGACCATCTGCCTGTGTCTGATGTGGGTGTGTGTATAAAAAGATTCAAAAGGAGGGGGGACAGAAAAAAAAATTGTAATGTGAAGTGAAAGGTGGAGTAATTCAAACACATATGTGTGTGCATGCAAGTTGAATGAGTAGATTATTAGGAATCATAAACATGACCAAACAAACAAAAAGAAAAAAAACGAAAAGCCAAACCACAACATACAAGCCACGGGCAGACGGGTAGAGACAGAAAGGGGATGAGAGACAGACAAGATCAGGCAGATTGAAAGATGGTGGGGTGGAGGAGAGAGAAGTTTATAGGAGAGACAGATGGGTGGGGGGGTGAGTGAGAAGAAAGACATGACAGTCAGTCAGCACACACTGTCAAGCAGGTCGCTCTGTGTTGTGTCCTCAGAAGGACGTTCACAGTTGTTATATACCTGGAAAGGGGAGATGTTTAAATGCCATTTTGAATTGCTCTCTCCCCCTCGCCCGCTACACCCCTCAACACAGAGTACTTATCTACAAAAACAAAACAAAAAGGCAATATGAGAGCTTTGAGCCACAGTGACAAAGATCATTATGTGGAGTTGGAATGGGAAGAGCAGGCAATTTCCATTTAAACTTAAAAAAAGTAGAGGTCAGCTCTTCTATGCGTATTGTAAGAATCTGATACGCAGGAAGACCCAGCTCTTCACATTCTAAGTCTACATGGACCTTATGACATATCAGACACAGTCAAATCACATATGTTAAAGTTATGGAAGAGTTCTGACAATGATAAGTACATCTGAACCTGTTTTGATTTTTCAGGGTTTTGGAAATAAGAACAACTCCACTGACAAAACTCTTTCATATAAACCTATAGTTGAACATATAAAGGGGTAAAGGATTACAGCCACCCGATTATGAATAAAATGGGCTTCAGACACTCATCAAAAAATTGCTTGTCCAGCACATTAAGAGTACCCTTTATGAATTTTTCATCAGCTATACAGTACTCTCATTACAATTGCACCTCCCTCCTCCAATTACAAGTGCTGATACTTCTGAGAGCAGTAAAAGTGCAGTAATACAGAGAAAAAAACAAGAACACATGTAAAAAGGCCTATGCACAGTATTTATTAACTAAAAAAAAGTAGGATGCATGAATATTTAGATTTCATTTGATGAAGTGAAAGTGAAAGACTACTAAATATACCAAAAACATCAAGAATGACCTGCAGGGAGGCTGTTAACATAAGTATTGCATTTCTCATAATATCCTTGAAAAATGTGCTCAAGTGCAATTAAATTCTTATCACTTGCTCCCCATATTAGTCAACTATGAGTGTGTATTTGTGACTTAGCCCAATAGAAATGCTCATAAGCAAAATGTTAACACCAAGAGGCAGGCTCAAAGATAACAATGGCAGCCATTCCACAACACAGAACAACAACACAAACACAACAATTGACACGTAGCTCACAGTAAAAAGCAGTTAACACTGTACTGCAGCAAAGTGTATGAATGTCAAGGCATGTTCAGACATATACAGAATGTTATTATGCATGTTTTAGTAAATATACAAGAAACACAGAGACACAAACACCGCTTAACAGTAGTCAAGTTTACACAGAGGACTGAGGGTTGTCGTGTATGCAGAGAGCAGGTATGGATGCATGTAGGAGTCAAGAGGCGAAGTAGCTTGGTTCATACGATTTGATGGATGAAAGTAGTCATGCTTTTGCACCAGTGATGACTGATTAAAACTGAATTACATCCATCTTAAACAAAGCATTTGTCATTTAGAGTAACACTACCCCATTGGATTGAATAGTAAACTAGTAGAGTTCATGAAGCATCTTTAAAGCAAACCTAGTAAACAAATATGATTTCGTTAATGGGCATCATGACATGGCGTGTCTGCATGTTTGTTATTTTGATGCAAGCTTGACATGATCAATGACGTGCAATAAATATAAGGCAGTAATGCGGCGTATGCATGCAAGTGAGAGGGCAAACTCACTTGTGTATGTTGCTGTTTCACAGGTACAATATATATTTGGGAAGTGATTGTCCTCTTTGGTGAGGATAAATCAAGATGAATCAGTGATGGTTTGGAAGTCATTAACAGCGTACACTTATTTCTAAATAATTCAAATATATTGTTTAAGAAACAAATGATAATCCTAGTTTTGTAAATATGCTCAAGGTGTTTTAGTTGCTGCTCAAAAATGTATAAATCATCTTCTCTTTAGACAGTCAATTTACTGTATGTATTACAGAACACATTACAGGAGAGTTGAAACAGCTCCCCCGAACCACAAAGCATAGTTCTGGTGTCTCTGCATCATAGTAAAGCACACTCTCTGGCCACATAAGCTCTGGGTTTCCACTTGTGCTATTTTATCTGCAGCTTGTAAAACTGCACAGAGCCTCATGCTCATGGCTCAGCATAATGGTCTCAAGTGGTTCCAACATTTGCCTTGACAGTAATATGGATGACACAGAGTTCCTAATTTAAACTGACAGAGAGCAAAGTGTCTAGGCGAGTTAATTACAAGCCTTATGGTTTTACTAACTTTATTAACGTTAGGAAGCCGGACGACTTTAAACACAACTAGACTTACTTCACTGACCATGACTAAGGCCAAATTGCATATGGAGGCACAGATTTCCCCAGTCGATAAAATTGTGGCATATGCAATTTATCTAATTAGTTGCTTTGAAGTTGACTTAAATTTGCCTTCTTCCCTCCACTGAACCAGGACATGCTGCTGCGGTCCCAGCTTGACTCTCTGCTGTTCTGTTCTTTGAAAATATCTTTACAGCTGGGTACTCATCGGAAAATATTCTGCACAGATGGTGATCTGAGATCAGAGTATGGCATTTAATACCATACTGCATGAGATAGCTATTTGAAGGCTCTTTTTTATTTGCCATTTTGTCTTTACATGTGTCATCATGTTTTGAAGAAGAAAATATGTATTACTCTGAAATCTATTGTGACAATTTTAACATAAAAGGGATATTTAAGTAGTGCACTTGAAGGCACCACCTCCACAAAGCACTCAATACATTATTGCGTAAAGAAAGTATTACAGCCATTGTGCAGTGAGAGAAAACACAGACTTTGAAAGTTCATATCAGGGATACTTTCTCACATTCAAACGGATGGCCAGTCAATGCAAACAGTGGCCGCACTTGTTAGATTGCTGTCTTTTTTCTGGCGCAGCCTGGCAGATTCTGATGGGGGGAGGGATGTAGGTGTGAACGTACGAGTGAGATTTTTTATTTTAGGTGTTAATCAATGATCTGACAAGCACCTAAAACTCAATGCTATAAAAACTTTGATATACACCAGACCGCTCAGTAGATCTTTGTTCAGATAGAATGGAAGGTAAATGTCAGAGGCTAGCCATTAAAAGAAGGAGCCAGCAGAGCCAAAAATATTCTGTCATTGATGAATAATATAGGTACTCTAAAGGAATCATTATATGGAATTTGTACCCATATGTTGCTCTTAAATAAATAACAGTGATTCCCTGTCTTTAACAGCATCATGCTCTGATGTGAAAAATCTTGAACAAGAACTACAAAGAGAATTAAAGACTAACAGTATTTAAATCCCTGCTGTCCCTCCTATTCACTGATGATGCTCCACTCCTGCGCTCAGTCTGGGGTTGATTCTGCTGGCTGCTCTTCTAGCTAATAAGATAGCAGGGGGCAGGTGTGTTTGTTTGTGCTGCAGTTGAACCACACTGTGCTTAACATGACTTTGGATTCAACTGAAGGTTTGGTGTCTTTGTGTCTGCTCAGTGGCAGACATGACTACTGGTCTGAATGACAGATTAAAGCTGCTAACTAAACAGGGGGTAGGAGGTAGGGGGTATGGGGCTCGAATGTGTGGACAAAAATAAACACAGAATCATTGGCACTCAGTTGAATGCTAGTTCAACGTTATGTGGGAGTTATATTTTTCAAGATTTTTACAAAAATGGACTTCTTGTTTATGGAAGCAGTGCCTCAAAATTGCTACCTTTGTTTCTTATCAAGTTTCAATACTTAAGCAAAGAGTCAAAAAAGGAAATAAAGCAAATCTCTGCCGGTCTTCCATTCATAGGATTCCAACATGATGACAGGATGAAGTGAATATCTAAATATAATCAACTTTGTTAATCAAAAATGGATGCAAAACATTTCAATTTAGCGGAATGATAAAGGATACAAAAGTATGATTAAACAGTTTGGATTAGAGGTAGACTTTTGCTGACTATGCACTATTCTCACTGCATGAGCAAAGCCATGGGCTTAAAAAGATTTTGTAGTAGAAAAAAAGACATACGAGGTAAATTAGATTTAGCATCTGAATAAATCTATAAAAAGTAAACCCATAGGACATGTAATAATGGCAAATAATCATTCACTGTTTTTCCAAGCAGTTCCAATGTACCGCAGTTCACAAAGCTATGAGAAGCTTAGAAGTGGTTTGTCACCCAGTCCTGAGCCCACTAACGGGGTCACAGTTTATGAAACACATCATTCAAGTGGCAAACCAGCCATATGCCTGCAAGAGCAAGCAAATGTCATTTTTGCTGTTTCTGCACTCAAGTCACAAGAGCACCATTATGGAGAGTTCACTTCAGGTATGTTAGCCATCTATCAATTCAATTTATTTTAAAGGCACAGAGGTGCTTATTCATCTTATGATTTGTAACCAATGTTCAATCAAATCTTTTTTTTTTCTGAAACCTTTTCCTATGAGTTGATGGCTTGTGCCATCGTTTACCATGAAAGTAACCTGGTCTGTCATGAAATCACCCTGAGTACTAGTGATAGGACAGATTAATAAACTTTTTTCTGGTGGACTAAACCATAAGGAGCTGCACAATAATCCATATTAGTGTTATGAGTAATATTACTCCTCCTTTGTTACATCATAATACACATCTCTAATATAGGGAGTTAGACAATCCAGAACACGCCGCTCTGATTGACAGTGTTATTTCAAAAGGATCAGTGGTTCAATAATAGGTGAGAAAACTGTTCCTCATTAGATCTCTTAAACTATTATCCAGAACTTAACCTTGACCTGCCTTTATCACATAGCTTCCTTAAAAGGGAAAAAGCAATTGTTTAAAGCGGAAGTGATTTTGAAGTAATTTACCTGATGGCAGAAACATTTTCTGCAAAAAATGTAATCTGTGCTGCTTCATGCCCCAGTCTAATTTGTTCCAGACATGTAAATGATTAAGTCCAAACCAGAAGTGAAAATATTTCACACATAATTACATTTCTCTTCAGGGCATCACTGACATGTTTTGCATAAGAAATTTGGTACACTTGCAGCAATTTCTTAGCAATGATGAAAGTTGTTAATATAAACTTTCTGCCTTTGTGTTTTGGTAAACATAATAGAGGCTACTTGAGAATATGAGGTACTGTTGTTTTGTAAGATGCCTTGGAAATTGATTTAAATCACGGTAAACATAACCACTGGCTAGTAGAGATCAAATTCTGGCTTGAACTGATTAGGTATTTTTAAGCCAGTGTATATCTAATCCGCCAAGTAAACAAGATGCCATTTGGGTTTTTTCTTTAAGGATGCTACCTGTCTCAGCTATGAGACCTGCAGCACAGATGATGGCAGGGTTCCTATAACAGCAAGATGCCACTAGAGTCATTGTGATTGCTTTGAATGATCTCTCTGCTGAGATGGTCAACTGCAAATAGCCTGATTGGATACTTCACACCGTGCTCCCGCTAATTTATGAAGCAGAGTGCTGCCACTGCTTCTGGGTGAACACAGATATGAACATAGGTGGTCAACACTGTGAGTCAGTGTTCTGAATGATTTGGTCTGAAGTACGTCAACAGGCCCTCGGGCTGTTTTTGTATTCTGCTTTTAGCGTTCCAAAAGTCCTCTTTTAACAAAAACGTTGATTTTATGGATTAGATTAGGGTGAATACTCTGCTGTTGACACTTTCATATTTCAAATTAATAAACAATTAAAAACAGTATTAATAAAGCATCAAAAGATATTGGATTTAGCAGGAAACTGAAAGTAACTTGAATCTGAATGCATTACAAGGCCTCATAAAAAAATAAAAATAAATACAAAAAAAAAATACTGGCTAGTTTTAACGGGGCAAATTTAGATGAAAGCCGTTAAATGATCCAATCTTAGGATAAGGTTATATAGCAAAACATATTTTTTTGTTTTGGTGTCCATATGTGCATGTAGCACATTATTACACTTCATGTTTTCTTTTGTAATAATGAACTAACAGTACTGTAACGAACATTCAGAAGGACTAACACAATGTGTCTAATTTACTGCCTAATTGACTCTACGCTCACATTTTGTTTGATTTGAAAGACAACCTCTTTGGTTAATCATTTTGATCATGCGATGCTAGTCTAATTAGCTCAAAATAATTGAAAGTAATAACACGAAAGAATGCTTTCTAAGCTGAGTGTGCTATTAAGTTCCTGAACTGTGGGTGAAGGTAGCATTGATATAATAAATTTATCCATCTATCCATCCATTTTCTGAACCACTTATTACCAAATGTTGGTAATAGTGGAGAGAAAGGGGATGATATCCCTGTATTTAATGGGCTAGAGGCAGGGCACACCCTGGACGTTCCACCAGTCATATTATATATATGTATATATACTGTATAGATACATTATTCTTTAAGGGTTCATCAATTTGAAGTATCTGACATTATTCATGACAAAGAAAACAATTCTAGTGAAAGATTACAACTGGCCTATGGAAACCTTGGCCTAAGGCACTAGACTTACCACTCTTCACTAACTGTTTTGATTTCCTGTGTGTTATCTCACATGTTTTTTGTCTCCACTTTCTGTCTATCATTATTCCTCGTGTAAGTCATCCCATCCATTCCCCTACCTCCTTGGAGGGGACTCTGGATCCCTTCCGTCGTGACCACCAGCTTTCCACCATAGCAATGAGGCAGGAGAGCACCACACCAGCTGCCAGGACACAGAAAACGCCAGCAAAGCTGTGGATATCCAGTGCGTTGCCCCGCTGTCGTGTCTGGACCGAGCTGTAGAGGTCACAGGGACTGTCCTTGGGCCACCACTTGACTTTTAGTATATCCATGTCACCATTCTGCTGGAGTTCCAGGATTCTGGGATATGGGCAAGAGACAAAGGCATGTAAACAAAAAGCCACATACATTACGTAACCATTTCCAAACCCATTCAACAACAGGAGCATGCATACCACTTACCTTTTTAAATAAGACAAAATGTATAAGTGAGTAATCAAATTAATGATCAACTAACAAGTAGAGTAAGGAACATTAGGAGATTAATGTGTCTGAGTGACTTTTCTATTATCATATTGTCAAAGAATTCTTCCCCATTGAAAGGAGCCATGTAAAATCATTAATCTGCACAACTCAGTTACAAAAAAGTAGATGCTGATGTTCACTGCGGCTGCTCTAACTCCTCTGTACCACTTGAGGGCAGTGTTAGTCTGTCAAAATTGGATGCAACCCATGACAACCATATTGGGCTGTCAAACTCATTATGGCTAACATTAATATGTTTTGCAGCTCTCCATAAGTACACTGCTACAATGTCATTATGCAGCCTAGCTTTAGTCGTACGATTGATAGCCTCAGAGAGGATACAGTTTAGAGGTTGACGAGGTCCCTGTGTTAGCCTTCAACTTATTATTTAACTGGGTCGTTCGTCTTGGTGTAGAGGAGAGCAGCAGACACAGAGAGACAAGCTAACAGATATTTAACAGGTAATCTGGCGTGACTCAGAGAGGAGCACAGTTGAAGAGAAGGTCCCCAGCAAGGTAAATTGCAGAGACCTACCTCACAGACACATTTACACAGAAAGAAAGACCCATTAAAAATAATCCTGCATCAGGAAGATAGATTATCCAACTGACTGTAAAGACACAATTGTTGACGCATTCTTAGACACAATAAATAAATCTAATATCTCAACTGATCTTAGCCAGGATCCACACAAAATAAACTGACAACACCAATGTCAACTTTCTTAATGATAATGATCTGAAGAACTGCTTTTGACCACAACTCTCCTTTAGTTGAATTCATAATACCAATGACATTGGTATTATGAATTATTGTGTAAGTCATCCCATCCATTATGTTTAATTTACCTCATGTGAACAACCCAAATAAATCTTCCTATGCAAATACATATAGCACCAAAGTAATTCATCCACAATAAATAAGAAAACATGGATCATCCTGATGTGAAACAACTTAACAGGTTTAGCACGTCGCTCTGCAACCACAGCCCACGTACTCAGGGACGTACTCCTTTCACTTCCTGAGCTCCTGCGTCGAGGGAACGGTGTATTTACGGAGACGGAAAGGTAACCAAATGAGAGCCCATTATTTTTGGTTCAAGTACTTATAGATTTGCCACAAAACGAGACTTGGAAATTGATGACTTGTAATATCGCCCCGATCCCCCAAATAAAATAAACAAACAAAACTTGTTTGCATTGATATTAATAGAGGTAAACAAAAATAGTAGCATTGGTATTTCCTGATAATAACTTTTCTCTCATTAAGTAAAGGCACTGATTTATTATATATAGAAGCTCTACTAGGTATATTTTTAACTCCAATCTAAAGGTTCCTATTTAAAATTCCATACATGACCATAACAATATTGAGAAAGATAAAACATAAGAAGGACAAAAACAGCATGTTCTTATTTTTTCAATATTTTCCGTTCATTTCAATGTAGCCTTAAAAGAAACTCAAAGTTTATGAATGTGCTTTTCTACAGGGTCTGTGTGACACAAAATCAGTCATTTGTACCAGTCCTCAATAATCCACTGTCTCCCTGAGCGGCCACCTGCCAACATCTCAAACATGCAAAACCGCATGGCCCGAGGACATTTACTATGCATGCTCCTGGATAAAAAAAAAGCATGCAGAAAGAAGATGAAGTGCAGAACAACACCATGGAAGCATGTTTTGAGGAGAAACACCATTATCTACACTACAGTATAATACACCAAAGAATGATCATATGCCCACCATGAGCTACTCACCCAAAATGTAGTCCTACTAAAACCCAGAAAGGGCTCCCACCAAAAGACTAACCTCTAATACTGATTACAATGAAGTTTGGTAATCAAAATGCCACAGAGGAACATACTTGACAAGATTGTTACATACTTATAATACTTATCATTTATTTGATCATTTAAGAGAGATATGATACTTTAAAACATTTGTTTATACAGCCTCAGACAACATCCCAATTAAGGTATGCAACTCAAAATAAGAAAACCCAATTTTCGCATTAGTAAAAAGAACACTAATACCCTTTAGGTATGATTCAGTTCCAAGCAGTTAATTTGCTTAGAATATTTCATCACCCTTAGTAGATTGCAAATTATCAGAGAAAAAAACGTGTTTATGAAAGTTAAAACATGTTTTTTTCCCCCTAAAGAAATCCGGTGCATTTTACAGCAGGCTACTGACCTTTTTATCTGTCACTCTGGCAACAGCATCCACTCAAAAACGAGCCGGTGTTCTGACAGACAGCTTCAGAGAAAGAAGTCTCACACACAAGCTAATGAGATGGCATAAGAGCGATTCACACCTATAAAGTAGCCCTGATTTTTTAATAAAAATATTTCATCATTTAATGTTTGGAATTCAGCAATTGCAACAGATTTCTTGTCAGAGTTCATGTCTTTTCATATCTTTCAGAAGTAGAGTCATACCTCATTGAGAAGAGCTGCCTATTATATTTACTGATGAGGCAAATAAAACAGCATAGATGTGGTGTGGTATTGAAGGTGTGCGGTGAAAAAGGGGATTTCTTTTTCCATCTATTTAACATCTGTGAATGCAGAGTGTGTAGAAAGTAAATGCCTTTGTGGAAAGAGTCTCAAAAGATGTTTCCTGTTGACATTTGAGGAGATTCATTATCATTGTTTAAAGAGAGAGCACTACTTGACACTTCCTTTTCCCCCCAAGTGTTGTAATCTCAATGAAAACCCCAACTATTGCACAGAAAAAGCACAGGGGATTTTCATGGTTTTGATATGAATTTATCTGCAGCTAAACAATGGATATCATGCTAAAAAACGAGTAATAAATCAAATGCTTTCTCTGCAACTTCAAGCCCTGCTCTGTAACTTATGAATTCCCTTAAAACCTGTAATTCCATGTTATGTATTTAAAAGTTTTTGCACTTAGGCAAAAAAAAAAATGTTATGATAGTTTGGCACTGTATCTTCACCTTTTTTTCACACTAAATGAGCTATTTTGAATATGCAAATCAGTCCACTCTCCTCTCTGCCCACCAGCAGCCGATATGCCTCCTTGTGCACTGTGTGATGGGTTAGTATTTATAATATTGGGGGATTTAACTGTGATGTTTGAGCTTGACTGAGTCTCAAGAAGAGGAAGGTACGTTATACAGGATAACATTAATGTGGAGTTATCAGAATGGTTATGTATTCCTTTTTTATGATATCTGACTATTTTAGAAAGGCATTGCTTGCTGTCGGAAAATTGTGGTGAGTAAGCTTCCTTGTCGGAGGTCAAGCAGACCGAGCTCTCAGCTCCCAGCCAGCAAACTCAAAAGTCTACGGACAAGCACTGTTGTCAGAGATCTCAGCTACAGCGTTGTCCAAACACTATCCGAAAGATTGCTCAGAGGAGCCAAGGCCTCCTGCGGCATGGCCAAGCACCTGTATGGAGGCACTTCTTCAACTAGTATCAAACATTTTGTTAGGTGGCTTGATTATAACACAGCTCCTCCCCCAGCTAAGTTGCCTTACTCTTATGTTCCTGGATATTTTGCATTTGGATCCAAAGTTTATTTCCTGGGAGCTTCCAGGCTTCTTGTAGACTGAACTTGTTGCTTCTGAGCTCTTCGTCAGCTATTTCCCTGAATCTCCCTGGGCTTCTTTAACATGCTCAAAGAGCCGAGGGCTTTGCTTTTTGCTCCACCTTGCTTGTCCTTCCTTGCTTTTAAAACAAGCTTGTGCTTATTTCTCTGCTTGCATTTCATCTCACCAATTCATCATGACACATGCAAATGAACTCTTAAGCCCCAAACTAAAAGCAGCCAGGACTGGTTGCTAAAAAACGATTGAAGTATAGAGTGTTTGAACTTTCTTACACTTTACAACTGTTACACTTTGCAACACCTAAAAACCTGTTATGCTGACATTAAAACAGGTTCATAATATTTAGCTTGAAAAAGTTTTTAGATTGAAACCTTGAAAACATGGACTCCTTGAAAAGAAATTAATCAGAGGAATTATGAGGTATGATTTTGTTGGATGTGTCTTTGAAAGAGGACAGTGGAGAACAGATTTGAGATTCAGAGCAGAGTGCTTTCTCTCAGCCTTCTGTGACAACCCTGTCTGCCCAAAGAGCTCATCATCTATCATTCTGCACTAATTGGCCTATCAGAGTTATGCACTGGCTGCTTCCGTGATGGGCTCTTGAATCAAACCCTAACCCTTACATGCTCTAAAAAAGAACATGCCAGTGCACACACAAATTCAGTTCACTGACACCAGTCTGCCTTTACCCATCCACAAATGCAAAAACAAGTATGTTGAACAATGAACTGAATCTGTAATTGTTGAAAACCTGATGAAAAGATGATAGAAATTATAAACACGCTGATAGCACGTTATGACATTTGACACAAACTTAACACTGCCAAGGTTATGGGAGATGGTCCAAGCTTAAAAAAAAAAGGATCAGGGTAGCATTTAATGTAGTGATAATTTTTCTTAAACATGGCAAAGCTTTTCTGAATATTTTACAGTTCAGAACAAATACAAACATCACGGCAAAATCAGATATATTTGTTAACTTATGCTCAATTTCCCTCACGGAGCAAAGTCTTCACAGGCTATGTTCCAGCGGTATATGAGTAGCTTTGTCAGAGAAAGTGTGCCTGGATGTGTTCATGTTTTACACACAAAAGCAGTTACCACTGCTTTCCATTTATCTCTATCCCATGGCTGACAGGCAGGATGAAAGGCCACTGTAAGCCGCCTGACAAAAACATAGGTTGAGTCAAAGGGTTCCTGCAGTACACCATCTGTCTAACCCTCTAATTTGGCTGCTGTCAACTCAGAAAAGAAAATCTTTGAAAAAAAACAAAACAAAACACACAGACACACATTTTAGACATAAATGCACCATAGTTAGGTTTGTGCAGAGGTCTGCTTGTGTACGAGTATACAATACAATACTTCTTAATATGTTCAGATGTATAAACGAGTTATTAGCGATTGAATCATTAGTCACAGCCACCAACTTCTCATGAAAAATACTTTATAATGTGCTTAATGAATTAATGGTCTAGCAATGGAGAGGAAATCTGACAGATACTCCATCCTCCCCTTTACCATATGTTTGTTTCTAACCATTCTCTCAGTTAGTGTCTGAATAAATTAATTTGATCATCAAATATCTGCTGGTGTTTTAACATGGATGCAACACTCAACGCATTGCTACCCAGGGTATAATAGAATGCACCAATTCAATGACCAAAAGTAGGATCTAATATTGATAGTTTTACTCAAAGGGTGCACAGTACAGGTACTGTATGTCTTGCAGTTTACAGTGGTGGAGTTTCTATGTCAATATCAGTGCTTAACAAACTAAAAGACATGTTATGTGTGATGGCTTCAGTGTTAATGTTAGCTGTACACCTGAGAGCACGGTGTTCTTGAAATGTAATTAGAGAACATTAATGTGTATCTAAATGGCCCATATGGACTGTTGGTAACAGATGTCTTATGTGCGTGTGTGTGAACATGTATGTTTACGCTGTGTGTGTGTGCTTCCATTATGTTGAGTATAGTCAGCATGTGAAGGTATGACGTGTTCATGTCTGCATCGACTGAGTGTGAAACAGCTGGTGTGCTGCTAGTGTGCATTAACATGGTGCATTTAATAAGCTATCACACTGCTTTAGGATCATCAACTTTCACTGGGGAAAACCTGTAATGACTTTAACTAATAAGTAAATCAGCAAGGTTTGCCCATGTGGTGTGCTCACACGGGGGGTAACTGCTGCGTTAGTGTGTGCGCTGTCACTGCCACAGCAATCTCTCAGTAGAGGCCGTTGCTGTGTGTGGATTTGTGTGGAAGTTACCATGGCAACACAATGGAAGCAGCCTTGATGGTGAAATGATCACATAGTATTAGATGATTGAAGGTGGAAAAAAAGACAGTACCATATTCATTTGCACAAAGATATATGATGGTGAAAGTCTAAAGGATACATAGATGAGCTCAAAAGGAAAATGTTCAAGATAAAAGAAGGCGCAGGCCAGCAATGCTGATTACACAATGATGTGGAGTGACCCTGTATCACAATGTGGGCAAAGCGCCACATATGTAGTGTAGATACTAACAACATTTTCACCTTATCAGATCATCTGTGACAGGGACCAATTCTAAAGAAATACAGCTTACTTTTCAACTTTGGGTTTTTTTCTGATGAAGAAGTGCAGCACACATAGTTTCTGGGTGATGAGCTGCTCCATATGTTGTAATTCATAACCCTTTGGTAAGTACAAACATCTCCAGTGCTGAAGTACGAGAAACGTCTATTTTCAATTCATGATGAGGTTGCTCCAAACTGATACCTAGGACTAAAAAAGTCCATTTGAAAGCCAGTTATCTCAGCACCTGGCACGCTGATTGTTGAGTCACTGGTATTGATTAGCAAGGCTTTCAACTTCTTGCAGATATATTAGGCCTATTTTCTGCTGTGGGACAATAAAAATCTCACTTACTGGCCTTTAAATGCACTATAATTCCATATATTGTGTTGATTCTGCAGTCTTCCCTCAGCACATCCATAAGGTCCATCCAAATACAGCTGAAGTCAAAAGTTCTGCTCTTCTTTATTGCATTTATAGTCAGTTAAAGTGCGGGGAAGTGTGGGGAAGTGTTGGTATTATGTTCAAGCAAATAGAAAATTGTTCAGTTAATGTAAGCCTGCCTGAGGGGTTGGACCATTTCTCTAAGATATGCCAAGGTATTGTAAATCATACTGAAGTGTACTTGTGGACAGTTCAATGTGTTTTACTGATATTCTTCTCCTGCTGGTAAATATTATTTTCAAGTGGAGAAATGGAAGAGTGCAGTTTGTGTTGGGGTGATGTTGTGAAAGAACATCAGAGCAAAGCTAGACACAAGGGAGTATATAAGTGGTAAGGGAAAAGTGAGTGAGGGGAAAAAAGCAATCTTGGAAGAATCTTGAGTGACAAATGGATGGCTGACAATAACTTTATACTATGGAGAATAGGGGGAACAAAGGTGAGAGGACAGGTAACAGGGCAAAAGAATAAATTCGGAAAGAGTGAAGAGAGGAGGAAAGACAATCTGGATGATAAATGAAGAGAGGAAAGATTTCTAACTAAATGAGCAGAGAAGAGGTAGATGAAAGATGAGAGACAGATGTTATGGTAAAATGGCTTTGTTGCGTTGAGAAGACTGCTGAATGTCAGCTCCCTAAATGAGAACAACACTGGGTTGACAGCTCACTTACTTGCCTAACACTAGGCTGGCAACATCCGAGGTCTCAAGCTCACTCACTGGAGCTGCCCCCTCAGGAAAACAAGAAGGAGGATATAATGTCCGCATGATAAACTATTAAAAACTGGCATAGCTGGAGTTCTGAAGAGAGTGCGCTCATAAATGCTGCTGTTAGAGTGTGTCTTAGCTGCTGAAATATGTGCACGGAAACAAAGAAACGGCTCCTAGTACATTTATAAAGGTGAAAACCAATCTATACTAAGTCAGGAGGTCAGCGTTCACTATAAGCGATTAGTTCTAGCACTTATATCAGGAAACAACATTCAAGTATTCTTACGTTTTATCATCAGGATACAGGTCAATGGAAACTGCCTGTTGAGATGCCTCCGTAAAGCATCGAATTGCTTTCATTACATAATATTATGTTTTAGAATGCCACGGTGCGAGGCAAAGTTGTCACAAATATTAGTAGGAGGCTCTAGAAGAAGTGAAGACGGATCTGTGCTTCTAATCCAAATCAGTTAATCACTTTTGCAACAGTGCAGTTAATTAGGAGCAGATAGCCTCTGTAGTATCAACCTTATCAGTAAAGTGCACCTGCACTACTTTATTTTTGTGCTTTAGTTTAAAAAGAAGAAAATGAGAAGAGTTAAGACTGAAGCACAGTGACCTGCTGGCAAACATCAATACTTCAGTGTCTGGAAAGTCTGAAATTCTAGTGTCAGTCATCTCAGAGAGAAGAAATATGGTTCCAGCATAGGTGGTGCAAGCTTGAGCATGATTTATTTTCTGTGTCAAGCCTAAAAATACAACCAAGGAGACATAACCATTGATTTCTCCAATTCTAACTGTGTAGATAACACACTGCGGTATCACAGCTACAGTGTAATACCAGTCTGGAAATTGAGATTTGCTGAAATCTTAAAATGGATTAAAGCGTGATTAATTAAAGCCTTCAGATTTTTTAGCTGTTCTCAACAAATTTCTAAGATCAAAGAAGACATTGATGAACTGTGTCACACGTCCTGATAATCTCCAAACTGGATTTTTAATGCACAAGATTAGTAAAGCTCAAATATGATAGCCCTGGCCAGAGCTTCTATGAGCCATGACACAGTTAACAGACCATCTGGAATAAGTACATATTTGTCATGATGGCAAACATGCGCTTATTCCAGTTATTCCAACTATATATTGGAGTTCGAAAGTTTGGTAAATAAGTAATATATATCTCACTATATCTCATTTCTAGAAGGAAACAGCACTAAAGCAATTTTTCTATAAAAGTTTCTGAAAGATAATTTATTTATTGCTATGTTTGAAAGATTCAATAGATAAAGAAAAAAAAGAGCCAGAGGCAAAAGTTTGTACATCCTCAACTGTCACTTCTTTCTTTCACTCATTCTTGGCAAGTATCACAGTGTGTAAATGCTTTCTGATGCCAAAAGACTTTCAATTCTCATCTGGGTTTTGTTTTTCATCCATTCTTGCAAAAAAAACTGCAGTTCTGTGAGAATCGTTGGCCTTTCTATGTGCACTGATATTTTGTTGTTTACCCATCAATTTTCATGACACTCAGTTTGGGGAATTGCCCTGGGGAAAAAAACTAAGTCCTGGTCTGGAAAAGAGGTTAACTCAGGACTTAGCTTCTCAACACTTTCTCAAAACTTTCAAAGTTACTGAAATTGAAGACAACTCAGAAAAAACACAAACAAAAAACAAAAAAAGTAAGCAATAAGACGGTATAATCTGGCACAGACCAAACTGTGTGAGACAGATCTAAATTATCTTTAACTTTTCTTGTGTGTAAATGTATAATTTTATACAGTATATACCTATATATATATATAATTATTATTTTTCAGAAACCTCTTCCTTTTCTTTAAGGAAGGTTTAAAATACTTTTCAGAATTCCTTTTTATTTGAGTTTAGCTGCATTCTTCCCACGCTCACTGAAACGTTTCGGTGCCACTCACTATAACCTATTGATCCATTTATCCTTGGCTCAACAGTCAAAGCATATAGATATATAGAAATGCAGACACAGAGATATGTTGTGAAATATTTGTTAAGGGATGGAGACCCAGATAGCTGAGAAAGCGAATCAATGATATCATTAACACAGGGGCAACAAAAGGGGGGTAAACGTTTTAACATCAGACTATCCTACTGTGAAACTCTTGCTCTTTTAATTAAAAGTGTCATCATATTTAAGCTAGAGTAACACATGGAGAAGTTATTTACCCTGGGGTCTTTGGTCTCTCAAGTAAAGTTTGCAATGCGTAATTATTCCAATTAGCTCACTCAGGGTTCAATGTCATACACTTTATCAACAAAGTTTTCAATTAAACATCATTAAGCCACAGTGTGTTGGTGAAGTGGAATAGATTATCAAGCTGAACTAAGATAAACACTGAAGTAAAACAGCTATTAACCATCATTAACACATTCAGACAGCAACAGAGGCAGAGGTAGAACTATGGAGAGAGAGATCCAGTCCTTAATAAAGATTTATCGAATGAAAACATGTGGGCTGACTTTGACCGTAACAAATTGGTGGCAGATTGACAGTTTCACTGCGAGACAGCTCAGGCAAGGACAGAAAGGAAGAGTCAATTGACAGTGTACAAAAGTATGTGTGATTTTTACATACACTCACATTCAGAAATTTACACACACACACATCTTGGGGAAAAACAGCTTTCATCCCCCTTCCCTGGGTAGTGATTTCATGAATTCAAAAACTGATGGCTTCAAGGCCTGCAGCTTTACTTGAGTTCACGCTGTTTATTCATAACAGGAATGGAGGGATGGGGAGTCAAATTACTTACATTTTGATTTTAGATTTTTGGGGCAGAGGCTTTCAGAAATGTTTACATCAAATAGGTCTGATGGTAAAACGGTGCTACAAAAAAACATTGATAATAACAAGCATATTTAAAACAAAATAATTCTTAAGGTTGGTAGTGTTTTTAGTATGTCATTTCTGCATTTTCTCATTGTGCTTTTGGTGACAGTTTTTTTCCCCTTCTTCCTTTTCCCTTTCCATTTGGATCATAACAAAAATAATGTCTCAGAAGGTATAAAAACAGAAATGGCTCAAACAATATAAAATCAATAAGAAAGCAAGAGACATATGGGTAGTAGAGGAAAATACCCTGACAAAAAAATGTCAATACTCAAGTCAATATCCTGCTTGCTCCATGGGGCTACAAAATATGAACAGCAAGTAAAGATAAAAGTCACTCTTCTCACAAGGGAACCATATAACTTTTTTTCTTACATTTCTTTCATTTTCTAACAAAGTTCTAAGACCTCAGTTATAATCCTAAAAGAAAACAATGCTGCATTATTCTGCTCTTTGCCGCGACATTCACAGCAGTGTCACGACAAAGAGCGACCCAGAAAGTTTCAGTCTGATGAACGATGAGAAAATAGCCGGCCGAGAAATACTGATTACGGTTTCTTTACACAAAATCTTATACCAAAGCATGCCTTAATTTTTCTTAAGCTGTTTCTTGTACCATGGGTGGTAAGCACCATTGCCTCACAGCAAAAGGGTTCTGGGTTCAAGTCCCCGGGGGAACCAGGACTTTTCTGTGTGTAGTTTGCATGTTCTCCCTGTGTCTGCATGGGTTCTCTCTCCGGGTTCTCCGGCTTCCTCCCACAGTCCAAAAACCTGCATCTTAGGTTGATTGGACATTCCATATTGCCCTTAGGACTGAGTGTGAGTGTGCATGGTTGTTTGTCCTTGTGTGTCTCTGTGTGGCCCTGCGATGGACTGGCGGACCGTCCAGGGTGTACCCCGCCTCTCGCCCATTGACCACTGGGATAGGCTCCAGTCCCCCGCGGCCCATGAGGGAATAAGTGGTTACGATAATGGAAGGATGGATGTTTCTTGTTCCAGTCACTTACATGATTTGACTGTGGTAAATCATGCTTTCTTACGTTCATGCACTGAGGTAAATTGTGCTGATCACATGCTGCAGGGAAGTGTCAGTCTGTTATAGAGGTTTTATTGGTGTTAACTAAGGGCTCAATACTAAGGGACACAGCCATGGCAGGTCAAATTTGTCTTGGCAGGTTTTCAAAATGAGGAAGTAAAACCTTTTTGCACCCACACTGTATTGGAAATGGATATATGAAGGAGAGGAGAACTGAAATCAGGGTGTAAGTAGCTGTCTAGTATCATCTGTATACTATTATATCATGTTTTCTTCTCTTTTATCACTATCACAATTAAAATAGAATAACTAATAGTATAATAATAAGAAATAAATATGAATAATAATAACAATGATTCTAACAACAATAATTATGTTTTTTAGCAGATGTGTTTGCTTATAGTTTCTGATTTTGTCCACGTTCTAGGTCATAGTGTAGATGAAATGGGATTTGTGTTTGTTTTGACCTAAAATACCTAAATCCCACCATATTCATAACATATGGTGTTTATTTAATTCTGTGCATTGATGTTAGAAACACTAATCTTGTTAATCTAACATGACTGTTCTTCAGTTGATTTTTCATTTTATGATCATAACCATGCAATTTCATTCTAAATACCTATAAATAATAGCCAAATAGTTTTATTTGTATGATGTACCATTACATGGATCAGGCTTACTATTAAAGCACCAAGTAAAGACGCAGCATGAAGGAAATGGCTCAAATAAGATGCCCTCAGTTTTATGGTAAACCAGAAAACCCCTTAATCCACCACAGTAAACACCTCATTTTTAAATCTACCAACTCAGAAAACCTACCGTACATTAATTTGATGCTTGGAACTTGTGTTGCAGCCTACAATCCACTAGGTATCCTCACGGGATGCTCTGCACTCTTCAAAGATGATGTTGTTGCTGAGCTCATAAGATGCTTTTTACATGGTCTGCCTTCCAGTGAACTTCTAAGATGGTTATAACTGCACAGTGTGCAGCAGCCTCAAGGAAACATGCCTGATTTGGGACCTCACATGCGATATCTCAATGTGATTAAGAGCTCTTAACTAGTTTCAGAGCCACCCATGGCTCCAGTGCCATCTTTTGAAAAGCTTGAGGCAACTGTGAGACAGAGTTAACAGTACACAACAAGGCGTTAAAGCCCAAACCTGCTTCTGCAGACAGCATCTGTTTAAAACCCCACATCTGAAATTAAAATGAAATGCATGGACAAAGACATTTATATGTACCCTTGACTGATGGGACTTAACTTATTTCTATATACATTTCCAATGAAAAACTTCTTGACATGACTCATTAAATTCCACTTCAAGGTTTGCAATAACCCAACTTTCAGAGGCCAGTTTATCATGAGTTCTGTAACTGTTGCTGACAATTTTATTGTCACAAGTGTTGCTATATAAAAGCTTTCCAGGCTACTGAAAGCATCACAAACAAACTGTTTATGTGTCAGGGAGCTGGGGTTTAGGGAGGACTCAGGCGCAGAGAGGTGGT
>CAJRST010011112.1:14889244-14928567 GCA_907169785.1 Menidia menidia | reverse complement strand
GAGAGTGTCTATTTCATCCACAGTTCAAACACTTTGCCCTCAGACTCCAGACATGCTTGAACTTCAAAATGAGTGAACCTACTTCAGGGTACACTTTCAATCCTTCTGTCTGTTTTTCCTCTCCTCCTTGTTAAAGAGAGATATAGGAGTGCCTTCATCTTGTCTGAACTATATATATATATATATTTACAGTATATATACAGTATATATATATATATATATATATATATGGTGGTTAGAACTATCACCTCACAGCAAGAGGGTTGAGGGTTCAAGTCCCAGGGGGAACCAGAACCTTCCTGTATGGAGTTTGCGCCTCTCGCCTATTTAATACTGGGATAGGCTCCAGTCCCCCCGCGACCCCATTTGGGAGCCAATAAAAAAGTCTGGTGAAGTATTACAGCTATCAAAAACAGAGATATATAAACAGCTATTTATGGAACATTATTCATTGGCAGCTTTGTAATCAATGTGGATTTGTTGGGGTGGCACATCGCCGACTGTTCTATTAGACAACTGTACAAAAAGTAGGTGCCACAGAGGCATTGCAACATCAATGAGCAGCTTTATCATGGCAGACAAACAAGTACTCTCACTGTGGCAGACTGATGGAAATAGTGATCCAGTGGCACAAGCAAAACACTTTTTTAAATGGGTTTGATTAGTCATTCTATTGCCATAATTTAGTTTTTTTTTTTAATTTCCTGTCACTATTTGGCTTTTCACATACATGGAGATGTTATCCCAACATAACTGACAGCTCAGACAGTTCGAAAATCTCTTTGCCTGTTGAGTCCATCCTGTAAACTGTTTTTCAAAAGAGATGCTTGCTACCCTTTCTTTTGGGAATACCAGCCTGACTTTAAATCTCTTAGTGAGATAATCTAAATTTAGAAAAAAAACCTGCTTCGGTCAGGGTGGAAAGTACAGGAAATGTTTGTTAGTTTTGTTTTTTAATCACAAAAGATGGAAGTGGCATTAAAACCATTGTAGTGATACGTGCTTGATGACAGGAACAAAAAACACAAGTCTGCTAAATTTCAAGCATTGAAATGTATCTGATCATGTGTGGTTTAACGTTACTTTTCTGAGGCTGTCACAGAATAAACCTACAAAACTAAATGATTAATTTAATCATGTAATTGAGGATTCTGTGGAATGTAGTGTAATCAGGGTCTACCATGTTGTGGGATTAAAGGGAGAAAAATCTGGTAAGGGTTCTGCTTCTAACTGCAATGCTCTCTGATTTTACTGTCAAATTCCCCAAATTTACTCAAACTGTAACCACAGCTTTCAACTATCTCCTCACAGCCAACTATCACTACATACTTCTGTATGTTTTCTTGCATCATTCGATCTTGACTTGTTTGATTTCAAGATGTGAGATGTGCACAGACAGAAAAAGAAAACAAGACAAGCCTAGAATCCAGCATTCAAACGTCTCATGCAATAACTACCAAAGATCTAAAGCTTCTCACAGTTCCAAAACATTATGGAAAGTGTATCTCTCTCTCACTGATGTCATACCAAAACTCACTTCTCATTCTTGCCTGTGTGGAATTAATAGCTCAATTGATCCATTGAGCTTAATTGCTCAATGGCTCCAATCTTTAAAGAGTGAGAAGAACCAAGCTTCTATTTAGAAAATACTGTTTGCTTTTCCTCTCGATTCATGAATGCAAATTATGATGATAGTCAGCAGATTAAGGGATTTTATTTGTCTGTAGAATTTGTATGAACAGACACAGGTTAATAACTGTGAAATATTTGACAAAATGCTGTCTAATTTAGGTCCTAACAGCTCAACAAAAGGATCTTGTCTTTCCTTAAGCCAGCTGTCTCCTGGCTTTCATGCTTTCTCTCGGTACTTGCGAGCAATGTGCTCCATGTTGCCTTTGTTTGGGATTTATTTGACAAATCAGAGAGCATTGCAGTGAGAGGCAGAACCCCTGCCAAATTTTTCTCCCTCTCTGCACAAGCTGGCTGCATGTGGATATGTGAAGATCTGAATAAAGATAAGATTAGGTGCAGGGAAATCAATCAAGGCAAAGAACAGAGAGACAGCCCCTCTCCCTCCATGCATCACGAGGCATCAATATACATGAGGAAAGTTATTTTAAGACAGGTTCTTTCACAGTGTATGAAGTCAAAAACTGCTTAAAAACTGTGTCCCCACATACACATGCAAAAGTACTGTGCAGAACCAGTATGAATAATATACGCTTAAACACCATATGGAAGGTATTCTGCAACATTGTTTCACTGAACATATCAGTTTCAGCAAAACTTTGCGAAATCTTCCAAGGCAGATAACGGCAAAATTGGCACTATGGTGAAGCATGGGTAAAAGATGAAACCATTCAATTTGGATTTGTGATTTGAAACTACCCTTGCAAGAGGCCCCTTCTAGTTCAGTCATAAAGGAAACAAGCGCAGCACGCCTGGGTCAAAACCAATTCACTTGTTCTTCCACAGTGACTGAGCATGAATCATCTCCCAAAACGAAAGTTAACAAAATTAAAAAAAACAAAAACAAAACAAAAACACAATCAGTCTCAATTGATGGAAGCCTGGCACGCAGGTGGCATCAGTTCCTCGTGAGGCGTTCTGTCCGAATGCTTGCTCTAGTGGCAACACTCGCCTCCATCCCGGGAGACACAATATGACAACTTCTTCACTCCCTCTCCTCTCTTTGTTTCCTCAGATGTTTAATTACCATCGGCTGTCATTAGTTGTCTTTGTTTTCTTCAGGAAGAGGGACTGAAAAAAAGAAATTAATCGCCTATTGCCACGCTCTATGCAAATCTTTACTCAGACCCCGTTAAGCCGATGAGATATGTGATAGTGGAAGAGAGGAGTAATTGGAGACAGCTGTTGGAGAGACGGATCATCCGAGACGGATCAGTGAGCCAAAACTAAGATGCCACCCTTAATAGGATCTGGCAGAAAAAATGATTATTTCTCCCTTTCCTTTTCATCTTACCCCTGCTCAACTGTATTTTTCATAATGGAGGCTCATGTTATATTTGCTTCTCTCTGGAAAATATGAATGCCTTTTTTTTTTTAATGCCGCTTTGTGCACCTTTTTCTGAGTTCTTTCGGACCAGATTAGACTGACATTTTTAAAGAGTGGTGTGACAATCATCTAATTTTCAATGTCAAAATGACCAAAGATATAGCATTGAGCATGAGAAAAGTTTCACTTGGTCCTGTTAAAATCATCATGTTTCCAAACAAGAGTGTAAATGTGTTAATATGGCATATGGCTGAGCTCCTACATGAAAAACTGTGAACTCATTGAAATGGTGTGGGAGGTTAGAGACCAAGTCTTAAAATTGCGCTCTTAAAACCAGACCACAGAGTCCTTTGTGAGCTTTAGCACGTCTTTCTGAATTTGGAGGGGTTCTTCAGACACATATTACAGAAACGTTAGCTGTTGAAGAAACTGCTTCAAGCTCTAATTCATTCCCACACCACTCAATGTGAAATCTTGCTGATTTCCCTGTTGCACTTGTCTCATTTAGCTTTTTAAAATCTTAACAGAAGGTTTCCACTTTTGTATTTTTGGGCAGATACAAAATTGATCTCACTTTGTATCCAATCTGTTTTATATACTGTATGCTATTACTTTGTGGGGTGTGTCCTCTTAATGATGCAGCGACCAGAGCACTCAGGTCAAAGAAAATAATAAATAAATACTAAAAAAGGTATATTTGAATGTATTAATAATAGCCAGAAAGATTCATTTATGCCCTGTGCTAATGTGCTTTGTTGCCTGGCAAGTCAACACACAAAGCTGGAACTAATGCTATTTGTAAAAGATCCACATCAAAGATGTCCTCTTTCTACCACGTGTAACAAAACCAATGTATCATACACATCAGATTCACAATCCATCCTAATGGTAGAAAGTATAGAAAGGTATAAAGCATATTTCCCCTGTTTAATAGTGTTGTGTTGCAGGATCACTTCTTTTTGAGTTACTGACAGTTTCTGCAAAAAAAACATATATATTTGTAATATTTGATATCATTCTGCCTTTACCCTTCCTACATGTCACAGCATACCTGCTGTACCCGATTACTGGGACCCAAACAGATGTCAGAGGGAGCATTTCAGTTATAGAAGGAAAATAACTTATATCTAGCTCTAAAATATATATTCATGAAAAAAGTTATTAATCAATAACGGGGTATCAGGGAGAAATCTGTATGGAGTTCCCTTAGATCTTAGACGCTGAGCTTACATTTAATGTTCAGAGGAGGGCAACTAAAGCAAAAAAGCCAAGTGGATACTCCACCGTGAAGTTGTCCAGGACATCTGAAGGAATGTGACAGTGACCATCAACAGACTGCACTGAGTCAATCCACATCAAAGAAGACAGCAAGGTCAGGCCCAAGATGACTTACTGTAGGTACGGTAGCATTTATACGCACACATGCACACAGGTAAAACACACAGAAAAGGCTCTCTATACATATTATGAAACGGCACACTGTTGGAAGTCTACTGTTCAGAAACATTCCTTGGCCCCCTTAATATTGGATTTTAATGTGATTTTTATGAGAGAACAAGAGTTATGTTTTATTTGGTGTTTATTTTTATTTGGATCCTGATTCTGTAATATCCTCCATGACGGATTTTATGATTTCAATGGGAACCTTTTTCTGAAATGATTGTAGTCCCCTGCATAGTTTGAATTTCTTTTGATTACGATCATGAGTAATAATGGTGAATGGACTATATTTGCCTCCTTTCTCTATCGCAAACATTCACATACTGATGGATACATCACCAACCTTGTAATTGGCAGGCGACTACTCTCCCTCCTGATCCGCAATAGCAGAGGGCTGGACGTCTTTTTAATACTTGTTATTGGTCTGCGGATTGTTTATTCTTTATTGATTTATGTATGAATGTGCAATACAAATAAAGTCTTATTGACTTGTAAAGGTTCTGAGAGACAGTGAAAAACCCTCAGGAGAAATAAAACTTTAAGAAAGTTTTTAAGCTTTCAGTTTTTATTTTCCTTGTACGAGAAATATATTAGTAAAGCTGAGGTAATGCTAAGGAGGGAACAGTTAAATAGATCTCATTAAGTGTGTACAGGTAGTTTGGGCTAAATCTACATGAGATCTAATTCATTGGCACATCACCATGTGTTAAATTTGTGATGCATGAATGATGTGGATGAAAGGAACTCATCATGGACCTTTTTGATTCAACCAAAAAGAGATTGCGGGTTGAGGCTGAGACAAAGCTCTGAACCTTTAATGTGAATTTCTGCTCTTCTCTCACCTGTGATTCTTTACATTCCTGCTGTTTATGTTGGCCAGACAGTGTACACCATTAGACCCTAGCTGGATTTGTAGCATGGCATAACTATGTATATATCTACGGTGAGTTAAGACCTGGTTATGACTTCAGCATATGCATTTCGTATAAATCTCTGTTGGGCAAAAGAGAAAAACATTTTTTTTAAATTGGACTCAATTTGACCAATTCAAAAACCCCAATCTGTGCTGCCTAAGTGAATAAATGTATTTATCTTACGTATCATTGGAAAACAAGATAAAAGTGGCGGCATGCCAAACACAACTCCTTTTCAGTTTCAATTCCCTTTCCTTTTATCAGACAGTTGTCAAGAGGTTGTCAACATTTACAGAGTAGGTGGCTCATGTAAAGAGAAGTCATGAGAAATCTTACAAGGAAAGGAAAGATATATGAAATTAGTTGAATAAGTTTTGCATTAACTTTACCTTAAATGGTAAAATGAGTGGACTAATAAAGCTGACCACTAAAAAAAGCACTTAAGCACTAATACATGCTACATTCACCTTATGCCCAAAGATGTTTCAACATGCAGCATGGGGACACTTGCGGATAATTCAGAGCCTCCTGTGGGGTTGTGGATTCAAAAGAGTCATGAGAATAGGACGATGTGGTTTGCATGTGATTGAAAAATGAATTATAATTATTCTAGTATTATCAATCTAAGAACAAAACCATGGGAGTTCCCATTATATTCAAACAGACATTTAAAGTGACTGTGGCTGCTCTTGTATTTAAATATAACAGTGAAATTGACCCAGTAAGTTGCTTGTGTTCTCCTATAGTTGTGCCTCCCATTAATTTGTGACAGCATAATTACAATTCAGCGTTTTTACATTTTGTGGCTCATATAGGCCATAATATCATTATTTTATCCAATGCCTTACGACAGCTTCAATTTAAAAATCACAGTGCTCTTGTTCATGCGTTTTAGGATTCTATATGATCGGAAACAAAATCCTAGAGAAAGTGCCACATTTCTCCATCACACACTGGGAACTCTACACAATGCCATCTATTCCATCCATTCACCTTTCAATGAACAAACCTTATCCCTGTGGGTTTGACCCTTTGTTTCCTTCCACTCAATCACGCTCGTTTTTTTCCACCTTTTGCCTCTCGGTGCAGGGGATCAGTGACTGACCTCAGGTTCGTCACAGATTACTGAGCCTCTCATAGTGTCAAGACCAATGAGAGCAGAAAACAACTGGCCAAACAGCTTGCACACTTCTGAACACCGGTTATCCTCTTATAGTCATGATCACTGACAAATTTCAGAAATCAGGAGAGAAAACTGAACGTTTGTCGTCATACGTCTCATTAGCTGTGTGTATGTTTGCACTGCAACACTTGCATAGGACTTCATGGGAACATTACCAAGTCACAAAAAATAAACTTTCAGAAAAAATCCAAAAAATGAGATTTTGTATGAATGTAACACGAAACCCTTCAAAGCATTTACAGCAATAAGTGTGCAGGGTGACAACTGCTTCACAATCTTTTTGGTTTACCTGAGATTTTACTCCCAACTCACCCAGCTATATTTCAGCGATATTACTTACATCCAAATACTGGATGCATTGATATCAACATAAAACAGCGGAAAAGGATCTTTTTGACAATTTTATTCATGTGCTGTAGCTTTTTGCATCATGTTTTGCCTCATTTACACTCTTCCCAGGAGCCACTCAGGAGTGTTTCTTCCAACTGAGAAGTTTATGTGTGAGTGGCAACTGTGAAGAAAGTCTGAACCTAATTCTCTGCATATTCTCCTGTGTTAACATATGAAAAGTTTTTTCGTCACAGTCAACCACATTACAAATCTTGAAGCATCCATTTCTTTTCTTGAAGGAAAAGAAATAGGGGATAAAGGTTGATGCTGAAGATGCATTTAATTTTCCAATTACATCTATCTATGTAAGGGACAAAAAACAGGTGGGTGAAACAATGTGTGATTTGGGTGATAACTTTTGCAAATATTAACCGCCAATGCTGACACTCAATGCGTCGCAAACAGTTGCTGAAAGCACAGCAAATCTGAAAGCACAGCACAGAATATAATGCTAACTAATTTGATAACGCAAGCTTAATTCGAAGATTCTCTATGCTCTTTGACGTCTTGCAAGCTGACGAAACTGTTTTGAGAATGTAAAAGGGTGATTAAATGTTTGTGTTCAGCCTGCCACCGTGCAACAGCCAAATGGACTTCATTAGAAATTGTATCAGTGGTCTTAAAACAGCATCAATAAACCTCCACTTCTCCAGGAGTAATTGCTGAGGGTAACACTGGCATGCACTGTAAACGAGATTCAATGTGTGATTTAGTCTGCGTTTCAACTCAGGCCTCAAGTTATCATTTCACATTTATATGAAAAAGCCTTGCATTTGATAACAAAGAAGTAGGGCAGGCTGATGTGGAGGAGTTTTAATTGGAAAAAAATAGTTATGCGGGCAAGACGACAAAATGATGACTATTACACTTAGATGTTCTTCCAGGAATAAGTTTCTGTAAAATTGCAGTAGTTCCACCTTATAAAAAGGGTAAAGGAAGTCATTTCTTGCAGCTTGTGTCATTCACCCCAAGCTAAACAGGACATAAAATAGATCTCACAGTTTGCTATTTTGGTTGCTGACATTTTTTGGGAACTTCAAATTAATGAAGAACTTAAAATGCTATCTTACCTTGAGCAAACCTTCTCAACACACCTGACTGAGAGAGTGAATGGAAAAGTAACACTGAGGCAGTAAGAGAAACAATTGTATCAAATGAGAAGGAGATAAGTTGTGCTTCTTCCTCATGTAACTGGTGAGGTACAATGACTTCCTAATCCATCATGTCTTCCTGCTGGAGCTTAATGTGTTTATTTAACATATTTTACATGTTCTACTTATTGCACTGAGTTTCATAGCCAGAGCTTCACTTCTCATTTGTCTTCATGAATACGATTAATGGTTCAGGTGATGTTTGAGGCTATTTAAGTATGTGTTTTCTGTTTTTTGTTCATCAGTGGTTTTAGTAATCTTACATAAATGCAATTGTGTTCCTGTGTTTCTGGACATGCAGAGATGTTAACTAAACTATGATTTCAGGCAATGCCAAATGTAAGTTATTACATGGTTCTACAATGACATTTTAAAAAGGTGTCTTAGAGCATGTCCTTAACTGTAAAATAGTGATCGCTAATCTTGTGTCAAATAGTGAATAACAATTTTATATCCAGGGAAAGAAAGACATTTTCCTGGGAACTTTAGTAAGCACACGATGAATATTAGCCTGTTAACAGACACATTTTACATTACATGTTTTACTTTAAGATCAAAATTAGTACACACTTGGAGGATTTGGGGGGTACCTTACTTTCCCTTCAGTACCACTCACTCCCTTTTACAGTATGCCATCCATCATCTTTCTCGAACCTATCTCTCTTTTGGCTTTACCCCAAATCCTGCTCGCCTGTCTTTCCGGGATCTCTTTATTGTCTGTGTTCTCCAGAGGTCCATTAGTTGCTGGCACTTTACTGCCTATGTTCTCCTAGCAATAGTACGACGCAAATGATGGCTGCCCAATAAACCTCATGAAAATGAGAGGGTAGTGGACAGAAAGAAATACAGAAGACAGAGAGAGAGAAACTGGGGTGATGGATGAGAAAACGCCTTGATATTGGCCTTCCAGCACAGTGTGGGTAAATAGGAGGTAGAGAAAAAGTCCCAAAGAAGTAAACAAAGATACTGAGGCAAAAATATTAAAGTGTTGAAGAATGAAAAGAAAAACAAATCTTTCACCATACAATGTCTGAAAAGAAATAATGATGAAAAAGGGACAGCTAAAAGAAAGAGGGAAAACAATATATAGAAATAGTTCAAACTTAAGGGTTGGGTAACAAAGAGTGGTCCATTGAAACAAGATATTAAACAACCAGACCCATTTGTGTTGCATATTCTTTTCATTTTTTCATTCATTTTTTACATTCCTACACCAGTGACTTTATTACCCGGATTTACTGACATAGCATAATAAGACTTGCTGTTGCCGCATTCATACAAAAACACTCATGGGTTAGTCATTCAGACTTTATTTTTTTCTTTTTCATCCTCCTTTTGTCGAGGAAATTACAATTATATCTAATGGTTAGGTTCAATTTGCACAGTAGCCTAGACATGATGCTTCTTTCATCTGGGAATTTGGCTCTCTGATTGACAAAGTTTTTCTGACTTTCGCAATGTTTCCCTTTGTGTTCCTAATGGTCTAATTGCTTTTGTACCCCCACAACATTTCTCTCAACTGCTCCCTGTGTGCATTGTAAGCTCCTGCAGGCCTATAAATTTAGTTTTACAGACGTCTTTATGCTGGAAGTTAGTAAAAGAAAGAGGCTTTAACCCCCCTACCTTAAAAATAAATCACGAAAACATTAGAAGCAAAAAGCCAACAGCTAGAGTTCCCTTGTTAATCTTGTAAGATTAAACACTAATAAGTCTTGATTTCAGAGTTTTTTGTCTGCTTAATTTCATGACACAGGGAAGTGTCTGAGCAATTATTTTCACAGCAATTCACAGCCATATCTGGATCATTAAGGTGAGCTGCCTTGTTAAGGGTGTGGGGGATGTCATTAAGCCCATAAAACTCATTATTGGACATGTTTTATTAGAGAGGGGATGTCAAACTAATCAGAACCACTCTAATGATTTTCTGAGAGAAGAATGATGCAGGCTGACTGAACATTTAAACAGTCATCATGCCAACACTGTAAAACCATGCAACCTAACTGGATTGTCATTTATTAATTAAATTGTCATATAATTTATCAACACTAATTTATCAATATTCATCTTTCAATTCTTCTATATTTATATATCAAATGAATGTATCAAATCAAATAAAAAAACATCATTCTAGCGTCTATGATCATCCAAAACTCAAAACATACTAACCACCCACACCGATTCACTTGTTTTTTCCTGTGTTGGTGGCGTTTCACCCTGGGCAGTCTGGTGTCCCTGTAAACAACCCTGATCTCAAACTGGTCCAGAAGCAAAACAAATCTGACCTATTCCTCCAAACATTTAGGCCTTCGTGGTTGTGTGTGAGTGAGCTTGCCTAAGAGGCATCTTTGTTTGAATCTTGGCTTGGACTTTTCTGTGTGGGGTCTGACTGTTATCCTTGTGTATGTGTTGCTTCTCTGCGGGTACTCCAGCTTCCTACCATTGTACAAAAACAGGTTCATTTGTACCATTCCTCCTAAGGAGAACCGGGATAGGCTTGGAATTTAGTCATTTAAGTGGGTGTATAAAAGAAATGGAAAGACAAAACTTGCTGACTTTTCATTTTTGTACCCTATGAATATTGAATAACAATAACACAGTAGACAAGGATTTTGATGTTTTACTAAAGCTGTCTGCAGCCAGACTCTGCAACCCCAGTAGATACTGTTTCCCACAAATGAAAATGGACTATAGACTGAACACACTACAGTAGCCAAGGATTAAAGCACCAGTGGACATCTTAAACAACTAAGCTACAGACATACTTCATCCCTGATTTTACTGCTAAAATATGACGGGAATTAGGTCTGTGCTGCACCCCACTGCTACCAAGTATTAGTCCTGAGGTCACACTCCAAAGTCTAAGGCCAGTTAAATACCAATATTTGTTCATTGTGATGACTGCATATCTACAACAATTGCTTTACATAGTTTGGCTAAATCTAGAAATATATTTGCGTATATATACATATATATAGTATAATCTAAAAAACTATATTTTAGCTGTTCCTAAAACTGCGCCCCACCGGACAGAGAACTCTGACACTGTGTCTGGGATCTGTTGGAGGAAGGCCTCACTAGTACCACTGCTACTTTCATTTCCCATATCTTTTCAGCTTCCTCCTTAAGTCCTTGGCATTTTCTAAGCCTCCATTACCCTGGTGCTTAGGGAATGTTATTGAGCTGCCATGATTAGTGCCTCCATGCTGTCTTTCAGACTATCCTTTTTTAAGGTACTGGTAGAACTTTTGCAATCAGTCAGTGGTAGATGCTGTGCAGAGTTTTATCCTTCTGTGACAGTTCTTCCTCCTCTTCATCCTCACTTTCCCTGGATTTAAGATGCCTGGAACACAGTGGTTGTTCATCACAGGGGGCCATCTTGTTGATGCATTCATTGGATTAGAGTAACTATCCAGGATGAAAGATGCTGGAATAGAAAGATTAGGGAATACAAAAAGCCCGGAATACATGTCTGGATAGCACACGGTCTCAGAGTGTCCGCCTGTCTTGATATTAGTGGCCTCTATCTCCTTCTTTGGCCCACGAGGTATCTGATGACCTGCAGGTTGTCAGTGTTGACAGCTCGGACTTTGTTTTGATGTGGGAACTTAGCGAAGGCTGACTTCCTTGCGGCTTCCTCTTGGTTTCCATTTGCATGTGTCCTTGCACTACATCCTGGTGAGGTGAATCAGTGAACAATCTGTATTCCTTTCTTTATAGCAGACGGATAAACTTCCTCACTCACTAATGATTGTCATTGCATCTGACCAAGAGATTGTTAAGAAAAAGTTGCTTTTGTGTTTGGCTTAGAGAATTTAGAGAAATCCTTTGTTGGTGTCCAGGGAGACCACCATTGTTCAGTGTCTGTTGGAGTATTTAGTTTGAGATACTGAATGAGCCAAAATCTAAATTTAAGTGGAGACAAAAAACCAAAACAAAAAGATTATCTGTGTGACTTTTGTTGTTGGAACTACAAGCTTTGTCAGTGATCAGTATAATTAGATATAAAAACTTTTGAACATGACCAATTTATATTGAATATTTGAAAACAAATGGCCAAAAGAGTGAATAATTAATCAAATAAGCAAATCCAAGTTTAGCAACACAACACTTTGTTGCTGCAAATATCGTGACACATGGTTAGGATACATTTTATGCTGGTTTGGATTCCTTCTTGCAGGAATAATATTTTTAAATTACCAGGCAGAAAAAAAATTGAAAGCTCTGATTAGGGATTTGCAGAGAGCAAGGATATATAAAATACAGTAATGCCCCAAGATATGGATACAGGGACATATGTCAGAGCCCAGCATCTGAATGAGTGCATTTTACTGGGAACAGTTCAACACCTGTCCCTGGGATGTTGAACTGTTTGATGTGATTTTCTGTCTGTTGTCTACTGCTATGGAACCTTTATTACGTGCCAATTACGTCTACAACATAATCAGTTCAGTTGTTGCCAGGCTACAGACATCATACTCTTGTGCATTCATGGCAGTCCCTTGTGATTTCAACCCCTCTCTTTCCCTTTGCTATAATTAACTTTTAAAACAGTACATCATCTGTTTCATTCATCTATTGATTTACTTCACTTTAGAGATGAGTATAGTATCTATCAGGACAATTTCAATTGTAGAACATTCATTATCGACTTTGCTTATCTTCCTATGTTAAAAGCTGTACTCATTAGATGGATATGTGTTAGAAGAAAGAAGAGAAAAAAGCCAAGTGGTGTCGTGACAAGAAAAAGCAAAACACTGGGACTAAGATGAAGGTGAAGATGGCTTCAGCATCTGCTGGCAGATGACTGATAAAACAGATACAAAAGCAATTGGGCTTCATTAATAGATATTGGATGTACACGTGTTTTCAGAAACAGATATTTTTTCTCTTCTCTAATATATTTCTCACTCCTCCCTTGCACTTTATCACCTCCATTCATTGCAGTCAAATTTGCCACTTTCCAAGCAAACATGCTAGTTTTTAATCAATCATCGTAGTTGAGAAGAGCAACGCCGATGTATTTTCCCTTCCATTTTCTCATTTAACATCAATCATTCCCGTATTTCAAATGTCTCTTTCAATCCTCACCATCTTCTTTCTTTAATATGAAGAGTAATTCTCCTCCAGTTCCTCTTTCTGAGTTCCACTTTTCATCCGCTGTTCCTAAATCTGAGTCACGGCACAGAAACAGTCATCACATCGGCTGACAATTGTAACAGCAGGAAAATATGTTTACCGTTTGAGCTTGTTGTGTTGAATCCTAATGAGCTATCAGACTCTGCAGTAATGGCATTCCCTCTTTTTTCCTGTCAGGGTGATTTGCACTACTCTGCACAAGGAAATATCAAATGAAAGAACCCAGCAGCTAAAATGGCCTTTTCTGGTCTTAGCAAAGGCTGAGTTATTACAAAGCATATTGCAGCAGTCAAACCAAAGCAAACTGACAGCTATACCAGCTTATGCTCCTGCAGAGATTCCATTCAAATCCATCAAACGCATTACAAACATTCAAATCTGTCACTCATCTTTATGGAATAATTTGAAAGGGATTTACCCCAGCACTGTGCCATCACGCTGGATCAGACAAAACAATACCACAACTTACTTTTAAATCTTCAATAGGAAAGAGAATATAGAGTGCATAAGGAACTAAGACAGGAAACCGAAGGGATGAAAACTAGAACAAACAGCATAGCACATGTTAGCAGACTCGCTGTAAGCGATACAAATCACAAAAAAATAGCAACCTTGAGACCTGAATGCACCGTTCATAAAAAGCTAACCTCACTCTCCACCTCACAAACTGGGAGGAGTCATAAACACAGATCTGCCACAGGAGCCCAGCAGGGCCAACCTGTGTGGTAACCCTGGCAACTCCCTGGCCAATGGCAGGTTGGCTCAGAGAACAGCGACACAGACACATAACCACTCAGAGAACAATGCTGCGTTCAGATCCATTGTTGACTGATTTGAAGAGGTAAACAGTGTAAGAGAGTCTTCTTTGAGCTGATACTACACCTACACATGCATAGTGTAAGGGTCTGGGCTGAGGTTCTGCATTGTGCCATGTCTAGACAGCACTTCCCATTCTCCTTCCTTTATACTGACTAATGAAGAAACCACGTTCATGGTTCCATTTGGAGTTTCTCTCAGCACTGCTTAGACGAGCTTGGCAGATCGTCCATCATCTGTTTAACTGAAAATAGGAGATTAACCTATACTTGTGAAAAATACAAGCAATTGCAACAGAAAAAAAATAATGATTTGGGTATCTGTAAAACATAATGTTAAAATGATCAAATCTCTGGTCTGTGTGTCTTTTTTATTCCAACCTCATCTAGGTGTCTTCAAACTTTTTTTTTTGCATGTTTATTTTGATTCCTCCCTCTCCTTACATCGCTTTTTAGCCCTTTTTCATCCATCTACCCTCATAGCCATAATTTAATCATTTCTTTTGACTCTCTTCTCCATTCCTCATTTTTCCCCATGCCTTAAACTCCTATTCCCAGAGCCTCCATTCACCAGCTATATGATCTTCCCTTTTTCTAATAGTCTCTCCTCCACTTTGTCTCAGTTGTCCTCCAGTGTGCTCTGATAGCCCCGGCCAATCTAAACAGGACTTGACTGATTTACCACACACTTTATGTGCCATTGCAATCAGTGTAACATTTAACTTCGTCACAAGGCAACGTGTTGGAGCTCCTAACTGTAAGCATCAAGATATGTAGCAGAGGTTAATGTTAATTTTTTTGTGTCTAAAGCCATTATACTAAATGGAAGATGGTAATAGCAAGACGCTAAGTGACAGGGGAAATCACACCTTGAAGTTACAGGCAGGAAGTGGAATTTTTCTGTTTAATATTCTCAATAATTCTACATCTGATAAATGTAAAACAGAGAAGGAAATGAACCAAAGAACAACTGAGTGACCCCATCAGCTGACGAGATCATGCAGTTTGTTTCAAATGTTTCAAATTCTAAATACATTTTCATAAAGTGGTATTCAGTCGGATAAGAAATTATTTTGCCAGACACTGCAAAAAACAAAAAAAGTTCCTAGCCGAAGCAGATATTTTTGATAATTTCTGATGCCACATATGTTTCAATATGTCAATGAAAGATATTTTTCAAGAAGCTGGCATCAACATAGGTCTATTTATGATGGGTTAATTTAAAAGTCAAAAGAAACTACATCAAAATATTAATTTTCTAAAGAAGAGCCTGCCTATAGTGCAGCAGAAAGTCTTCCAGACAGAAAACCACTGAAACCAGCAACCCACTCAAGACTAAAATCACTCAGCAGTCCTCACAGACTCTTAAAACCTGACAAAGAGGAGCTGGCATATATTCATACAGGTACACTTTGAGAACTCAGGTGCTAGTGTGTGCTGAAGCACCAGGATGTATGTGGATAAGCACGCAAATTAGAAAGTTATAATGGTTTGTGTGGCTTAACAAAGATTATACATACAATGCACCTGTCAGTGATATCACATGTGACAGAAAGTTAATGAGATCTCAAGTCTGAGGGGCAACTTACTGTACTGAACAATTTGATCATTGACTGAAACAGAGGATACACATAAATAACCCCCGTGACAGGCCGTGCAGTACCAGCAGAGGTCTGAGTGTTTTTGTATATCGGTGCATCAAAACTGTACAAATACACTTATGTTTGCATGTCACGTTTGTGTGGTTCTACAGGTACATGCACGTGTTTGTGTCTTTGCATGTGCACACACATTTTTGTGTGATTGACCCAACAGTCAGCAAAGACACTGACCTGTTGTGACATAATAATATTCTGCTGCAAAGAATTGAAACTGAAAAGGGAGAAAATCCATAGAGTGCGGGAGAGAAGGGGTGACAGCAAAGAGTAAGAGGTTTATGGCGAGAGAAAAAAGCTTAAAAGGAAGACAGACATGCCAGAAAGAGGAGGAGAAAAAACATTAAACTGAAAAAAGAAGTCTTTTACTGCATCGGTTTGAAAATAAAAAACAGATGAAGAAGACACATTCAGCTAAACAAAAAAAGAGAGAGACTGGGAACAGGAGACATCTGAAAGGGACTGGTTCATGGGGTCTGGTAATAACATCACGGCCTTGCAAATTGCCTCAAGCTTGAAAACACTATTGCATATACTACTCACCACCTTCCAATTATATTGCTCACTAAAACTAGAAAAATCTGAGCAGGTTGAAAGGCATGCTGTTGAGGAAGTGATTTCTGCTTACATTAAGAAAGCACAGAAGAACATTTTTCCAGAGCAAAGTAAGGGTAAATCAAAGTTCCGCTGGATATATGTTCAAGACAGCATGTCAAGTATTTGAAAAAAAAGAAATCAAAGTTACATCGAAGCAATGTTGTGTTTATGAGGATAATCACCAGAGATTTCTGATCATAACGGCATCAGTGTCACTGACAGTTCTGCTGCAGCAGAGAGGAAACCTCAGCTTGTGTCGCTGCATTTGGCAGAGGGAGAGAGGGATCAGCGAACCACTAGAGTGCACCCTGTAGCCTTCAACACAATGCAGATGCATACGTGACACTCGGAGAGAAAATGGAAGAAGCGGGTAAAGAAAATGTAAAAGAAAACGGCTGAGAAGAGAAAAAGGTGGGGGTGAGGTGGGAGGGCCAAATAGATGAAACACTTTGAATTGTGTCAGAAACACAGAAGCAGACTTCTGTAAATATTCGGTGGAAGGAAAAAGGGAAAAAAAAGAACTATGCTGAATGAAAAAAATTTAATAAAATGTGAAATCCAAAGAAACAAATGTAGAGGAAGATGTCTGCCACTTCACTGTAGCTGTGCGCTAATTGTTGCCACTCAAGAAGTGTCACCTCTGTCACATAGAATGTATCCATGAAACCAAGATCCTCCTTCCAACCGGCCCTTCATCCAGTTTTGCCTATTGTCAGTTGGCTTGTAGTGAAAACATGCATGTGCATTCTACATGCAAACAGGTGTTTCTTTCCATTCATTCACCAGACAAGTGTTCTTCAAGTTTTTATTGTTGTATGGAAACTGCATTCATAATTAAATGATCACTGATGTACCATCTGTGGCATTAATGGTAAATTCAAAGATGAAATATCCAATAATGCCTTCAGATGAGAATGCGAGTATATGCTCTCCTTTATGTTAGTCTGTCATAATAAACTGCTTTTATACCAGAGGACTATTTCACTTCTCTTTTTTAGCGTTTCTACCATTAAAGTGAAGGTTCAGCCTCTAAAACGATGCCTAAGTCAATTTAGAATTTTCAATGACAGATTTTAAACACAACATGACCTATTAGGATGGAAATAAGAAGTATTGTAATTCCTCACAATGTGCAAATGTATGAAAACACTCTCCACATTCTTTGTGGGAATGAGAAATATTGTTTACTTTTACAACACAGCCCTGTTTAGATTTAGAGATGAAATATGCATGAAAAAAATATCACACAAACCTATTCATGCCTCTGAGGACATTACAAATTAGGTATAAACAAACACCAGCACTAACAAGAAATATTTTTGTGTAGCAGAGATAAATACATCCTTACATGTTGTGCTGCACTTAAATGCACTTTGATGACTCTGCCCAGAATAGCAGGGCTGGCTCCAACGCTATTCAGCACCATTACCCAGCAGCTAAAGGGTTCTGGCTTTATTCCCGGGCGGGACCTTCGGTAGTATAGTTTGCGTTTCTCCAGTGTATGTGTGTGTAGTCTTCAGCTTTAGACAACCATACAAAATTATGCATGTAGGTTAATTGGTATGGAACAGAGTGTGGGCATGCATGGCTGTCTGTCGAGACTGTTTCTGTGTGAACCTGTGATGGGCTGGTGACCAGTCCACTGTGCACAGCACCTCTTGCACAATGAGAGCTGTGATAGGCTCTAGCCTCCCAGAAATCTGAATTGGAATACATTGGTATTGAACATAAATAAATGTTTTTTTAACAAATGCTTTAGAGCTTCTGATTCTGACATATCAGTGATTTTGATTCAAGTGAACCTGATGTAAACAGTGGGTGGATGTAAAATGCACTGACTGGGCGGTGTACTTAATCTCAGTATGGAGAATATCTTTGCCGTTTGTCGTTTATTCTGAAAATTCATGATAAGTCCCATTTCAAGAAATAAGAGTGCATAAATGTGTGATTTTATGTCAGTTTAAAATGATTTAAATAGTATGGGGGACATCTGATCTATGTGAAAATGTTCATTTCAATACCATTTTTTAATGATAATATTCAGAGAGCCTGCAAAGAGTCCATAACGGGGTTGAGGAATTAGAGTCACCACATTTTATAATAATGAGCAAAACTAAAATAAAACTAATGCCTGAGATGGGAAAATATGTTTTCTGAAAGTTGAATATAGGATGTACATAGGAACAATATTTTGGGGTACAAAATGAGAAAATATCAGAGTCCAATTTGACCCATTCTCATGGAATGACTCATTTACCAACTCTCATCAAGATCTGAAACTGACTGATATAAATTTCAAGTTGCAGTACTAAAAATCACAAATACTGCTCGAAACCAGGTAAACTTTAAAGTCTTTCTCAATTACAAACAGATTCAAAAGTCATGAGAAGGCAAGGAGGCAGATAAGTGAAAATGTATGATTTGACATCGTTCACCCTTATATTTACCTTTATATTTAGGGAAACTATACCCATTGTTGATTTTCAAGTAAATAATGTGCTATGCATTTTATATTGTGTGAAAATGGAAGTTCAAATAAGTCAATTCTTATTTTCAATCAGCATTGTGGAAGATATGTTTAATTATTCAATGCAATATGAGGCAGATCCCTGAGATTACACAGCCCATAAAACCATACAGGCTTATGATTATAGGCTTATGATCTTCAAGGCATTAATTCATCATGAATGAAGATCTAGGATTGACTGGAATTCTGACTCTCTTAATGCTATGACATGCAGAAGCACTGTTGAGAAAGAAAGAGGATTCAAAACTGTAAAAACTTTCTATGAAAAAACAAATGATAAATCTTTTAGGCTACTCTTCAGATTGACACAATGAAAATATACATGGTAATAAGAAATAATGTGAGTGGAATATGCCTTTATGACGAATGTCTTGCCCAAAGTAATAAATAACTGTGTTGGCACTGCAAACACTGTGCACTTGGTCTCATTTATTTGAAATCTTCTTCAGGAGTCCTTCAACTACAATATTTGTTTTAATAACCACTATGATCCTGCATGTGTCATAGGTCCTTTACTTTAAACAGACAACCAATTAAAACAAAAAAAATTAAAGGTCTACCTTTCGAATGCCTTCTTTTGACTCCTCCACATTATTTTCTCCTCCTCCGGTGCGATTAATCATCCTCCACATCTGGGAATACATGGGATCTCTCTCAAAGGGGTTCATAGACTTGGAGCGCACCTGATCGTATACAGCAGAGTCCAAGACTGTTCCATATGGCAGCTCTGTCTGCTTGGACAAATCCTGCAGAGACCTACGGGGAAAAAAAGAAGAAAAAAAGAGTTCCAGACTTTACCATGGAAAGCAATATACATATTCTTGTATCAGCTTAACATGAAACATAGTTCATATGGTGGAGATAGACAAAAAGGATGTTTTTTTTAAATAGACAACGTATTATGTCAAATAACATAATACATTAATTTCATTTTAGATAAATGTTCATCCTCAAACTTTTTCCTTTAGTAGTTTATTAGAGATAAGGAATTGAATGTTAACAAATGTGAGGGGAAGTGCTTAGACCATAGCACACTTTTCATAGTACTTGACGGGAACAACGGGGACTACAATTTTGTTATTAGGACACAACAACATGAAATTGCAACTCAGAATAAGCTACATATCACTCTGTCTTCAACTCTCTCTTTGCCGTTCTTCACAACCTCTGAGGGAAAACATGAGATATTGTTAATTATAATGTAACAGCACACGATCTGGCCATTGAGAAATGTAATGGAGCACCATTACATGATCTAATTACGATTTGCTTGTTAATACCACCCATGGATTTGAGATATACTCATCTGGGAAGCAAAACATGAACACAAAAACAGTCAACTTGTTCTTATTAATGAAGAACAGGCAGCGTATGCTATTCTAGGTCATTAATTCAGTTGTAATACAGTACGCCCACAAAGCAGATTTACCAATGAGAGTAAATATAAGCAGGTGTTGCTTGGATTATAGCAAGGCTTGTTTTCTTGGACAAAAAAAGGCATGCACATACACAAAGAGATAACAAATTCTCAGTTCTTATGGACGGCAGTTCTGGTTCATCCTCTCTTTTGCCCTCCTCAATGATCTCTGACCCATTCCAAAAAACATCCTTTGAAGATTTTAACGAACTCTGCCGTGAACATGAATTTTTTATTGCCGTCAATTAATCTTTGGCCTTAATAATCTCCCTTCCCCACTGCTCTCCCCTGAGAGAATAAGGGCTTGTCAGCACTCTCTTTGACCAGAATCCCCCCTTTGTGAATTGGTTTCATATGGTGGAGCCTCTTAGCTGGTTCTTAAATTGCGCATTGCTGGAGACACAGGCGGTGAACGAGTCATGCCTGCATAAGATCAAAAAAGGCTGCTGCTTAAGTGTCAACATAATGGGAACACTACCTACTCCCTGCATAACATTGTGATCAGAAAACTCAGTGAATTTATTGTATCTCCAGCTTTGCATCAACAAACAAAGAGCAAAAACCTATATGGGGCAGATGAAGAATTACTCAGTTTAATAAACTGCAATGATCCTCATGGATAAAAGAGAAGTGCATCTTAAGAATTAAAAACTAAGATGCTTTTCACAACGAAAAACAAAAAGAAAGCCAATTTAGGCCAAAAAGTGTTAACAATAACAAAAAAATCTAATTTCTGGATTTTAATAAAGCATTAATTGCTTGTTTCAAAGTTGTTTTATTACTTTGCATGCAAGGTACAATGAAAGTATATACATACAGGAATTATGCATTTAATTGTCTTTTTGTTTGTGTTTTATGTGAATTAATTTTTTGTGTTTGTGCGTGTGCACACTCTTGTGTTTCTGTCCTCTGTTAATCCTAGCTCATTTTGCAGGCAATTATATTCCCCCGAGCAGCTCAGTGAGCAAGTAAATGGAGTGAACAGCAGCTGAATGTATTTTGTGACGAACAGTCAGCATGTGCGCGTATATCTGCTTGTATCACCCAAAGTAAACGAAAAACTAAAAAAGTGAAAAAGAATCTAACAAGAGTCACAATTAATTGCGAGTTAATCAGTGTTTGTATATGAAAAAAATCATTCTGCAGCCAAACTTCTTTTCAGTTTGGTTTAATGGAAGAAAGAAAACAATTTGGTTTTATGTTTTTATGGGGAAATTAGTTTGTAAAGGAAGTAGAGCTAACTGTTCTATTGCGGGTAATATACCAAATTATGAACAAAAAATCTACTGACTATGTGGACGGCCGCACTTGAACATGTCCTTCAAAGTTGACTACTAAAGTGAAATTCCAATATGACCATTACACCATTTCATCAGATTTAGGGCAGACTATCACATATTGATGAGGCTCAACACGAGCGGAGGGTGAAACCATTTGGCGCTGATCCAGATCATAATTGAACTTGGCATAGGAAAAGAGACAGAAAATATTCTGTGTCCTTCCAGAAAAACATATTTAGTTGATTTGGTATATGAACTGATAAGAAAGGGTGTAATCTTTATTTGTAACCAGCCACATACAACACCAAAAACATTCCCTTAAGGATTATTCACTCTTTCACAGACATTTACTAACAAACTTGATCATTCTCTTAATCACCAGAAACATTGTGCCAAGCAAAGGATGATGTTGTTTAAAGGCAGTTTCTTATCTTTAAAACCAAAAGGGTGATAAAAACAAAAAAAATCAATTGCATTGCAGGAGTCCTTCGATAATTCTTAGGAAACTGAATAATCACATGATCTCCTGCCATTTGACTGGATTGAACACATCCACTGCCTTGGAAAACAGACCTGCAAATCTAAAGCTAAGACAAATATTCATAAAAGCACCGGTAACTACATCTCTGTAAATCTCGATCAACAATGAATTCTGACTGCTCCTGGAAGAGGTTGGTACAGGGAGCAAGCTTTTTATCCTCTGACAAACAGCGGCTCCACTCCTCCCGTTTTTACCAATTGCACTTCCACTCCATCCACTCATTCTCTCAGCACAGGCCATCTGCTTCCTGACTTTTTCTATCTGTAAAATACATTCTCCCTCCTCATTTTGGTCTTTTTCTTAAACTTCAGACCGCAATCTCTTTCCTCTCATTTTCTTCTTAATCTGCCTTATCTTTCCCTCTTTGTCTCCTCAGTCTCATATTCAAATGCTTATTCCTTTTCGTCTCTCTTGTTGCATATTGCTCTTTTGCACCTTCTTTTTGCTCCTCTCTGCTGTCATCCTTGACTGTTTTCCTAAAGGATTCACTGTGAAATTGAGGGAAAACATCCAAGCGTGAAATAGTCCAGAGAGGGTTCTTGACGCTTACTTGTTATTTCATTTTCAGGATGAAACAAGGGCATTAATACTTAAAAAGCCTGCCTGTCCTGTTGGGAGACACTAAAAAGAGCAATGCCTTCATCCTTCCCGGCTTTCCCTTCCTTTACTGCCAGTTTATTTCCTGCCTGGGTATTTTCTATACTGCCTAAGTCATACCCTAAGTCATAGAAATGCAACTAGAGAATAAAACATCAACAGAAGAAAGCGCATTCTAATCACAGTGTCACACTCATCACTTTCATTCAGTGAGCCTACAGAGTTTTGCTATACTTTCGCTAAATTTCCGGAATTATGTTTAACTCACTTACTCCAAAGTAGATTCTCATTGTAGTGATGCTGTTAAGGTCGCACACAAACACACTAAAGAACACAACGACATGCATTGTACGCAACGAATGAATTCTCTGTACTAGTATTAATTTCTGTCTCATTCCTTTAGCCCGATTGCTAATAGACATCCTTATGATTTAAAATGTGCCGTGAGTCGAGAAGCATTTAAAGCTGAACTAAACTCTCCTGGTTGGTATAGTGGTCACTATCCCTGTCTCTCATGTGGGAGACCAGGGTTCAATTCCCCCAATAGGGATATACCCATGCATGTTACTTTGTAAGTTGTATTTAATAAAAGTGTCCGATTAACACGTGTTAATGTGAAAACTCTGTTTTCCCGTGCCTCTGTAGTCCAATTTGACTGCACTATTTTTTACTTTTCCTTTGTTTTATTGCCTCTGTGAAGCACGTTTAGTATGAAATTGGCTGTATAAAAACATATGCCCTGCCTTATAGAGAGATGCCTGCAGCTCACATCTCATGACATGATGACACTCAAGACATGAAAGTGTTGGAAAAGTTAAATGAATGACAAAGTGACAGAAACAAATTGAGAGGCAGCCAGTGATGAGTTTTGGAGAAAATAAATGTTGTTTATTCCGAAGCCAAGCACAATTAACTGTGGCACTGCCGGGCATAACGGATGCTTCGGCATGCTGATTAGTCCAATGAGAGATGAGCGTTTCCTATTGCCACCAGGTAGTAAGCAGGCAAACATATTATCACAAGGATAGATAAACAGAGGGCACAGAGCCTGGGGAAATACTATGTGTGCTAAAGCAAAACCAAGAGAGTACAAAGCTTTGCCAGCTGCCTTGATACCTAAAAAGGAGCATGAAAAACACACTTTCCCCAATGTTTTGCTTTAATCACTCTGTTTCTGTTCATTGTAGCTTATTATCTTCACAAACCACAACATGTGGGCATGCACACACAGGTGCAAACACACAATCTTGGGACAGACGGGAAATGATTATTTGAGGATGAGGAGAAGGAATTTAGACAAAGTAAAGGAAAAATAGAAAATTTAATGTTTGTGTGTGTGTGCACGTGCAGGCACATGTTTTTTGCCCTTCATGCATTATACTCGTCTGGTAAAACGGATTTCTCCTCTAGGTCACAATAAAACACACAGGAGCTCTGCAGCGTGTCTCTTTGCGTTCAAACCTTAATAATTGACCATCATTGATATTGTTAATAGATAGTATTGTCGTAGATAGCATGTTTTAACTGAATAAAACCAAAGGACCAAATGTGTTTGATACTCACTGTATGGAATTCTCTATGCGTGTGATGGTGAGGAAAGCAGCGAGGTTTGCAGTGTATGAAGATATAACGATGAGAGCAAACATCCACCAAACACCCATCATCATCCTCGTTGCTAGAGTGGTGTAGGGAACTTCCCCACCTGCAGAGAAGAAAAAGAAAGTACACAGTTTAGGTATTTGCTTTTAAATCAACAGAAACATGTGACACTAATAAGTACATCATTGCTTCAGAGGGGCAAAAACTTAAAGAACTGATTAGGAATTATTTTCTCCACATGGTGGAATAAAGTGCAAGAAACCAAATGAAAAGGCACATATATGAGGTAGGAAATTGTCCATGGAAGGATAACAGTTAAATATAAGCACCAAAATGTGAGTGAACCCAATGGTTAGGACACAAGTTTCTAAAAGGTTAATTCAGTTATTCTGTAAGTGTGACAAATCTAAACAAAATGCTTTTTGAGTTACATTTCACATAAAAAAGGGGCTTCCCTGTTAACAACTTTAAAACGTATTTATCCATATCTTGTGATATGGATAAATGATAAAGATAAGAACTGATTGTTGTGCATTAGATAAGATGGTGTTGAAAAATTTGTCCCTGGAAAAATGTCTTTATTTGTGTACTAGTAGGAAAAGAGCCACATTCAAAGTTTTTTTTTTACCTTGAGCTTTTGTGTTTCCATAATCGAGTACAAATACACTTTTCTACACGTCTGTGTATGGAAACAAATACACTAATATACAACCACAGAAAATAAGGATTGATATACAGCCCATATCCATTTCTTCACTGTCTTCAATAGAGGAAAAAAAAACCTCTTTCAACCTTGAATCAGGGAATCACCGTTAATGCCGACTCAGTCCGAACAACGCTCCTCATTTCTGCCTCCTCTTACCCAGAGTCAATAACATATATGACACCCACATAATCCCATGTTCCCATTACCTTACCCTCTCTCCTTTATCCATCGTACTCATGCCTTTTCCATCTTGCTCTCAGGCATTTTTGTGCATGGTTTATTGCATTGGATTCAATTTAAACGTGTTATCTCTAAGCCTCTCTGGAATTTTCTGTATCTTTCTAATGCAATATGTTTGCTGTTGACATAAGTTTTACCACTAGCCTGAAGGAGCTATAATGTGGTGTTTTACATGCTGTTCACATAATTACTGTGTCTAAATGATGCAGCAATTTGAGCTTTCTTCTTCCTTTTTAAAATTTGGCTAAGGTATTGTCCAAATGAATTAAGAGAGAATGTCAAAAACAGAAGTTGTTCAAGTTTGTCTCTTTATCAGGTCGTCGGAATGCATTAACAATAACTATATGATATTGTGGAACTAATACTTCCATTAAAGGTTCCAGCAACGAAATTATCACCAATAGAAACAAATAATTAGAATTTGATACTAGGGAGAAGAGCTGAATATTTTCCATGGATAAATGCAACCAGCAGGCAGTGATGCTTTCCTCTTAATATTCTTAATATGTCAGGTTATGTAATTTCTGCCAAGAATGTCTGAACATGTGCCAAACTTGGATTTTAGTTGCCTGTGAAACATGAATTTTGTAAATGATTCCACCCTAAATGGGTATTTGGGGATTCTGGGTTTCATACAAGCAACACCCAGGGCTGATTACATTGCATGAGATAAACATCAACTACTAGGTCTCAGATCAATTTTCGTGGTGATTTTTTCACGTTTCATGGGCACATATTCAATATATTTCTTGGATTCGTTTTGTTGTATTTTTGTCCTGAGACAACTTTGAGACAGCAAACATCATTTAAGGTCTTAAGTGTTCTTCTAAAATGTGTAATGATATTTTTTCTAATCAAGTTTACTTTTTTATTATTTTCTAACACAGTCCATGGAGCTCAATTGGTAATAACCGACGAGAGCAGTTACGAACACAGACTTTAAAGGTGCCAGGATGTCAAGTGACCATTGGTCAAGCTGGTTGGTCAAATAATAATTTATCTATCTCAGATAAGTAAAAAAAGGTAAATAAGTAAATAAGTAAAAAGTAAAAATAAATAAGTAAAAATAACATGGGGCATTTTAAAGTTAAAAACCTTCCTTTACTATTTAAGTTGCTGATTTCATTTGCTTCCTTGTCTGACAGCCAACCTAACAAAAATCTCTGAGCATCGTGAGACCTTAAATCCATTTAAAATGCTGAGTAAATTATTCAAATGATTGGTATAAATGTTTCATGATATTACACAACAGGGTGGTTGGACCTTTGGAGGTAACAGTTCATCGGTGTGCAACCTGAGGTCCGTGAGGGGCCTTCAAATGAAAAAGCAGCGTGTCTACTATGCCTTTGTCATGCCTCTGAGGACAGGTTATATGTTGCAATGTCGCAAAAGACTGGTGAGTGAGTAGTTTCAGTGTGTTGTGATATTAACCAAGCTTAATGCTAAAAAAATGCAACTGGCTGTACATGGAGCATTCTTCATACAGTCTGCAGGAACATTTTTCTTTGATGCAGGAGAAAACACGCAGATGCTACCATTCAAAAAGAGCAGCAGTCAGCAATCTCCCCCGAGTTAGTGAATAATTACCTCCAACACTCAATTTGACTGTTCACAGGATTAGTGAACAAAAAAATATGAGCAAAATTGCATTAAAGTTTGATCAAAGATGTGACATGGCCCAGTTGGAACATAATAAACTTTTAATGAGTAGCACTGTATCCTAAATGTTCATGTAGAACCATCGAAGAAAATGAGGAAATAAAAACATGAAGCTAACACGTTGTTGAAACCTAAAGTGAAAGATTGCTGGCACACTTTTAGTATGGACATGAAGCCAGCTGGTGAGCAAGCAGTGATAATTACAAGGACACGATTGAGTTACCCAGATCAATATAGAGTAAAGCCCTCTTGTTCGTAACTGCTTGTTTTAGAAACCAAACAACTGTCCTTTTTATAAGGGCTCCATTTTTGCTCATTTCAAAAGATAGTCATGTCTCCTGAAATAATCTTTTATGCTACCCTTCTCAGTAGGATTTATGCATTCTACAGGTTATAATTTAGTTCTACTTCTGGTGGAAAGTTGAGAGTGTATAATCTTCTGCATGTCTGTATCTTTATGGATTCAGAAGAGTCTAACTAAAAGCTTGGCAGTGAAGAAAGCCCCCTGCTGAGTTTTCCAAAACATAGCTTGCTATTCTTACCGCAGGGTTCCATGTTCTCCTGCTTTTGGTATGCTCTTCAGTTGCTGTGGACAAACAACTTTTCTCCATTTTCTTCTCTACTGTAGGAAGTCAAATCTGCAACAAATTCTACCAAAGAAGCCGAATATCTGAGCTCAGTTTTTCAAAGTTATTCCATCTGCCAATATGCTGCCAAAACATTTTTTTTATAAAGCTTCTGGCTACTTTTAGTTTATCGCTGGTAACATTAAAATTGCTGTGTTACCTCCGGTGGCGCCTTGCTCCCTCGGCTGTGTGACTGACAGAGTGATTGACACTACAGGGCAAAGGATTTGCTCCCTCATGTAGTAACTCTTGGCTTTGTCATTTCTGGTGCATGTCTCATTCTGTTCCAGCCTCTCGATCTAATTTTGTGATTTCCTCAATAGACTGATAGCTGATCAGATGGTGACTTTTATCTTTGCTGCAATTTTTTCTATCCTTCGAATTTCAGACACCCAAAGGAAATGTGTTGCATGAGTAACCAATGCTTCATCCTTCGTTTTAGTGATTCCATAAAACCACTAATGTTTTGTAATTAGTATTTTTTCCTTCTTCCTCTAAATAAGCTTCCTTGATTGTATTTAAATATTTTCACACTTTTTATCTGGTTTTATTCTACTTTCCTGTCTTCTTGTATTGTTGTAAAATTGCTAATTGAATCCACAACATAGATGAGCTTGTCACTAAATAAACTTGTGTAAATCAAATTATGGAATCACAGTTTGTTGAATACATTTCCATTGCAACTCATAAGACATACTTCAAACTCTTCTTAGCATTCATACATTATTATGTACAGAAAAAAGTCGTTTTGGATAAAGCGTCTGCTAAATGCATAAATGTAAATGTCCAATGGATATGACCGACTGAATAGACCCTCCCATTCAACAGTCCTGAAAGGAACTAAGAGCAGGTAGTGATTAGTCTGGAACCTCTGGATACTGCGTATGATGCTGTCACTCTGATGGATGATGAAGAGGCCAAGACATTCAAAAGCCGCAATAAATGAGACGTTCTTTTCAGGACTAGGGCAATCTTTTTCTGGTGTTTATCGAACTGTTCCATTGAGTCATAATGAGTCATGCATTTAAAAGGATGAAAAGTATCAGTATTTGTGAGTGTTTCTCTGCTCCTGAAATTATGTTTCATAGCATAAACTGCTTATTTTTGTCCAAAATATATGGATTTGAATACATTTTTTAAATTCACACACATACATATGTTTGTCAAAGCTACAACCTTGGCGTCAAAATGGTTGGGATAAGCTTGGGAGCTCAAATGACAAAACTCAAATGGCAAATCAGAAAGAACTCAAAACTTCAGATGACTTCACTGTCTTTTCCATGACCAGAAAAATCCATCCCATCAAATGCAGCATTGTGTTGGATTTTGATGGTAATAAAAAACAAAGTATAAAGTCACCTAAACGTTGAAGTTTGTTTTATTAATCGACATTCCTGCTGTCAGCGTTTCTGAAGTCTCATCCGCATTACACTCTAGATATTCTTGGTTAAAAGATACCTAAAGCAGTTAATTAAAGATTTTCAAACAAGTGAAGGGGAACAGGAAAATATTCAGCTTATATCAGCTCCCAGGGGTAATCATTGCAATCTTATCAAAAAATGATGTAATTTTCTTTCTTAACAACAATTTGGACAATTTTATTCTTTCATGACATTGACTAGTGTGCAGCTGACTTTTTAAAGTGTATTTATTTATTTATTTTACTGGATGGTACAGCAGGAGGTTCACCGTTCACAAGAGTGCAATAAGAAACTTTTATAATGCTCTCCTTTCATAACTTGCAGACTTTCAACTTGTAACTTTATATACAGGTCGTATGTCAAAATGACACACAGAACATTTTAAGGTTAGAAAAACACAGATCAATACTGATTTAGAGGCACTGTAAGCTTTTGTGTGAGTTGTTATTATTTTGTCCAGTTAAGGCAAAAATGCTGATTCACTATAACAAATATGATAATGATAAGTATGATTCTGTTTTGTGTTGTTCTGTTCACCTTGATTAGAAAAACAGGCAAAACAAAGACTTGAGGGAGATTTTTTTTTTCCTCGCAAGGAAGGTGTTTTACCTTATTGTAAAGACTTGTGATAATTAAATCTTTATAAAAACATATATACCCAGACAAGCAATGCCGTCAAATAATGTTTTTCCAGCATCTTCAGGCAACAAAATACACCCCCTTATGAGGTGTATGCAAAAACATAAAGGCCCCATTTTCTGGACATTAGAAATACATGGAAATATACACTACCTGTATTTGTTATCTGTAAATAGGGATTGTATGTTACATACGAAAATAAATAAGAGAGAGTAAAAGCTCTGTTGAGTAGGTTATGTTACACGTCACTGAGTGTTTACTTTTGACTGCTTTCCCCCTGAATTTAAAAGTTCAGAGGCTGTAGAGGACAAATCGAAGGACAAGGCCAAATGAACACGTCTGCCGACTAATATTTATTTGTTTGAGTGAATGTCAGGAATGGATAACAAATTAGTCAGGTGGAAGAGTTTGGACATCCACTTGCCGGCTCCCCTAAATTATTCCATCTCGTTGTCATCATTTCCTTACCCTCCGTTTTTCTTTCACATCCTCTTCCACTGCTTCCTTCCTCTCCTCCCCCTTCCCTCTTTTCCAAAACCTTGTTGACATTCTGCAGTCAAGGTAGCTCCAAATTAGTGTTGGCTTTGAAGCTGGTGTAGCGGTGGGCACATCCAGGAGGGTTCTATATATGTGTGACTTCCTTGTAAAGCTTCAAATCTCACTACCGAGCAAGCACCACCCCGGCCTCAGATTATATCCTCTCCCGTGTGATGACTTACAGGAATCATCTCTTTTTTTTCCCCACCATCAATTTCTCCCATAGCGCCTCAATCAATCGTGACTGCCGGTGTGTCCCAGTGATTATAAACAACTTTTGAGAGGCATATTACAGGGCTGCAGCCAGGATGATGAGGGAAAACGTGAGTGAATGAGGAAAGGGAGGGGGTGATGACAGGGGGTCACGCATCCCTCCTCCAACTCTTCTCCGGCCTTTACTTTTCAATCTTTCCATTGTACATGCCCCAAAAATAACACTCTGGCTATCAGACAGACCTGAGAGGGGTTTTCCTTGTGCTAAGCAATTTTTTGCAAGCCACCAGAGTCAAGTGCCACCATTAAAAGGATTTGACAGGCCAGTAATGCTCAGGATTTGGGCTGAGAGGCTTGAAGTTTCTGATCCAGAGCTGTGCCTAATGGTATCTTCTGTTCCTCCATGGGCTCTCTTTTCCGTACGAAATATCACTATGATAAACAACTATGGTTGCTGCACACGACTTAAGGGAAGGAAAGATTATCCAAGTAATGACTACATAGTCCAATCAGCAACTTCCCCACCAAATAGTATTAACATTTGACATTGCATTGTGACGGGTAACGTAAACAACACTTTTAACTTCTTGTGTGTGTGCACAGAGGCTTGGGAAATAAGAGCTATTCAATATAATTTACATTTCATTTTGTCTAATTTTCTACTTTCATTTCACAAGGGCATTGAATATACAGCCCACTGCACCTGACGCACTGCGGTTTGAAGCCAATTCTCGTGTGGTCCCTAAATATTTTAAATAACAGAGCACACTTCAATTTCTGCGCTGCAAAGTTCACAAACATTGAAATATGCTCAAAATCTCATTTACAATTACAGCAAGATGAATCAATTTCCTTTAAAACTGATGTGAGGACAGATCACAAAAATCTGTGCTGGTACAAATGATTGCTTCAGTAATAAAATAAATATTCATGGATAGCATTATTATTTAATATTTGCAGTGATTCACCTCTCACGTTGTCAAATTGTTCCTTATTGTGTTGGTAGAAATGAGATGGCTCAGCAGGAGTAACATATTCAAGTACACAAGAACAAACTAAACATGCATACAAATAATGCTTATTAGCCATTAGAAAGATAAAGTAGACCAAATAAAAAAGTGACTTTATAAATAAAAGAGTGTTGGACCAGGTCAAAGTGAGACAGCCATAGACAAGAAAAGATCAAATACAGGTCGTCAGGAAATGTATCTGATGAGTTTAGTAACTGAGGTGAATTTCACTTTTAAAGTAATAAGAAGCATTTAATATGCATGAAAAGGCGAAGCGGTTGAGTCTCTCCTCTGCTCACCCCAAACTTAACAGAGCAGAGAAGAGGAGTAATATTTGTTATACACCATCTTTGACCTGTTAATATTATATGGTGACAGCCCATGAAAGTGCAATATCTGTAAAAGAAATAGAAGCTTCAAGGTAAGTTCGGCTGCAAAAATGGTCCTACTCTAATGTAATGCTGAATAACAGAATCTAATGTAGTTCAGTTTGGGATATTAGCTCAATTTAATTGAAAGAAGAGAGAAAATTAAAGAAGTGAATAATCCCCTGCCTCGATTACAAGAATCCTCAAATTCCAAATATGATCTGTGTGGGAGTATTATTTGTGGGAGAGGGACACTTATTTCCCTTTTCGTACACGTACATTTACATATATAGAAGAGTAGATACATACATCTAGGAGAGTAGAGGTATACAAAGGTATAAAAGAGCATTAAAAAAGGTATAAAAAAGCCCACAGAACTGAAATTCAAGTCTCACGTTGCCAGATTTAAAAAGAAATCTGACATTAGTTCATGCTTTCATATCCACTGTAGCCTAGCCTCAAGCAAAAATAGTAAGAGTGTTTTTTTCCTTTTTATTCTTGCTTTCTGTGGGTCAGGAGACCATTTCACTTAAACTTTGGCAATCATTTTGACAGCACAGAGGAATTATCAAAACCCTGTGTTACAAAAGACAAAAACACCAGTTACAGGTAAAAAAAACAGCAACTTATGTCACAGCTTCCATCCTTTTATGTTGGCCTGTTGTGGTGCAATCAGAAACTTGATTTAATAAATACTGTGTGTCCTCAATTCATCAGTATTTCAGCACAAACACCTACCTTGTGTGTGTGCCGAAAGACTAACCAGGTTGCTGCATCATCACTTGTAAACATTGATTAAAACCGGTTGCTTTTTGGACAGTTCCTTAGTCCCTGAAATGTATGAGGTGGGAACAGCCAGTGAAGTTCCAGCCTGCAACAGGCCATGTGTGAGACTGGTGATAAACTAGAGCTATTTTCTGTGTTTGCGTGCATCTGTACCTGTATGCGTTTCAGTGTGGTAACTTTCTAAAGCCCTCCCAGAATAGCTGGGTGTGTATGTGTGCAAGTCCCATATGCAGAAATTGGTTGACATTGGACTTATTAAAGAAACTCTGGTTTCCCCTGTTCTCTCTCTCTTTCCACAAGCCTCATCAGCACTTTTGCCTGGTTTTCACAGTTGAGAGGAATATAAAAATGATGGAGTCAGCAGAAATTTCTTTGAGCTTATTTACAGGCTATGTCCCTCTGCTTCGCTCCTATAAATGGATCAATACAATCTATGTATAATATAAGGCTTATAGCAGCCAAGAAGGAGTCAAGGCTAGTCATGCATGCTTGTGTCCATGTGCATGTGGCAGCTTTACGTGACCTTCGTCCTTTGGGGCAGAAAATGGATAAAACCTCAAACAAAAGTAACCTTAACTAATCTATAAAGTTGAAGGTTGTTAAAATGTGATCATAAATGGATTTTTCTTTTTTTTTTATATCTCAGCCTTTAATTTATAACTGGAAAGTGTGCTAATGGCTTTTGGTTATTGGCCATTCTCTGAGGCATTAATGTGCTTACACCTTTTTCCTTTCATACCTATTTAAAATTGCAAAGCAAGTCTTAAAATTCATGATATAAAACACTCCCAGGGGTTGTGAGGGTCTAAAATCTACAGTAAGTATGGAGATATTACAAACCAGTTATTTTATATACTCCTCTTTCTTACACCAAGCTTGCAGTTTCACACATGGACATTCTCACAACAAACATGTAAGTTCTGCTCAAAGGCTACGGTCTCATCATACATGATCGCATTCAGTATGTGTCCTGTTCAATCAAACCATTAAAGCTATTAAGGCCCGAGAACAACTTCTGACTGATGGCTCTCTCAGCAATTTTCTCTTGACAAGACAAGGTATGTGTGTACGTGAAATCTTGTGGATGCACAAGCAAGTCTGTGAGTAGATGTGCACTAAGACCTTTCACTTGATAGTGATGGTGTTTGAATCACTCATATTCAATTTTAACAATGTCAATCATAATATTTCACACCTTTCAACCCAACACCCCTCTATTCCCTACACACCTTCCATCTTCTTTCATTCTTTCTTCACATTTTTCTCAAGGACAGTATGTCTACAGTCATTGCAGGAGTAAACAAAGTTGTGCAACAACTGCCTCTAAAGTCTTCTATTTGCATACAGCTGAATTTATGTGCCTGCCCTGTTTGTCTGTTTGTTAGTGTGCATTATGTTTTTTCTACCAATTGATGAGACTGTTTCAACAACAATTATAACAATATACTGGACTTTTTTATCCAGTTCAGCTTTATCCAGTTTGTACAAAGAACAGAGTTCTTTTTGTCAATTTAGTCAGAGATTCAGAAAGTAGTAAAGGTCTTACTGCATTTGCCTTGGTTTGTGTCTGGATTGGTTTGTTTACAAGTTAAATCACACTGTGAAATGTATCAGCGGGCAACACGCTTATTACTAAAATCCCAAAGGTGCAGATTTGTTAGTTTGTTGAATCCACAATCTACAAAATATCACGGTTTGGTGTGAACAAAGCTTTTAAAAAATGTGCTCCCAAAGATTTGACAAGTCAGTATGTCATTCATTCATGGTCTCTAAATTGCCAATTTGTCTGAAACAAGTCATTAAGTTCTCACCATGTTTCTTGACACCATATTCCTCTTAGTTAAGGGTCTTCCTGTAATTAACCGAGTTTGGTTCCACTGTCATTATTATACAAAGTAGATTTATGAGAGTAGAAAGTCAGTTAAAAAGCATGGAAAGCAATTAAAGCTCAGAGTTGCTAAAAGGCGGGTTCCATTCTTTATAAGTCTGAGTGCATACATTCATTTAGCGACTTTTAACTAATAAAAAAAGGCAAATTCCTTAGATGACAGAAATCAACACTTCTCAAGTTTACTTTAGTGATTAACACCCATGATTCTGAGTTGGGGTGGCACAGTGGGGTGGTGGTTGCTGCTACACACCGAGAGGGTTCCCGGTTCAACACACCTTTCTGTGTGGAATTTACATGTCCTTCCTCCCACCATCATGCAAAAACATGCATGTTAGGTTAATTGGACACTTCTAATTTGTAGGCTCTGTGAATTGACAGAGCAGGCACAGAAAAGACATGGATGGATAGTTTTAAAGTTGTAAATATTTGTTAAATATAATACATTTCAAACTTTTGATCAGAATTTTCTTCCATCAGTTCAAAAGCTGCAGATTGCTTCAAATTCTGAGAATATATGACTGCGAGCACAGCATCTATCAAGAAGCAATCTATTGTTTATTCCAGTTGCGTTCTGCTCAAAGCCTGACCTTTACAACAGGTTCAGTGAAAAATAAATGGGATTCACTTGGTCTGTTTATCTGAAGCAGTTAAAAACAGAGCGTCCAAAATGAAATGCACGTCTGTTACAATTACACCACCCTCCTCGTTATTGTCAATGGTTACAGTTTCCTGTAAGTTTCCTGTCTCATTGGAGAAAGAATCTGGGTAGAGGAAGAGTAGCTGCTTGCAGTGTGCTTTGAAGCTGACTTGACAGACACATTTTAGGAGGTGTGCATCTTCAGTAAACATCATGACAATATTCACTGTGAAACAAAGACAATCCCTGTAGCTTCATCGGTGTGACTGACGTTTACGTTTGGGACAAAAGACGAATTCTAAATTGGAAAGACTAGCAATTTGAAAAGCAAAGAAGATGGGTATTGGATATGAAACCTTGGTTTTTAGCTTTTTAAGTGGAAGTCCAAAAACAGATTGAAAGAAACACATACAAAAGACATTTACACCTCATCAGGAATTTGATATGTAATGCTCATGCGAAGATAAAAAAAAATCCCACCTGACTGCTGTTTTCCCTGACCCTAAAAAGCTTAATGACAACATTTAACAAATTTAAAAGACTAGGGATCCGCAAACCACTCAAACGTTCGAACCAAACAATTACTTATCCTATGTAAGTAGGATAAGAGACACAAAAGGGCCCCGGGCCAGAATTCAAACCAGGAACGCTCTTGCTGTGAAGACAGAGCTAACCATTACATCATCATGCATCCCTAGATAATTTTCCTCTAATCTGAAATGTGCCTGTGCGGGTAGGAAGAAAAGAGAGGTCACATCCTATTCAAACCTGCTCTCAGGACACAGCTGAACCACTGCAGTGACAAAAAGACCCCTTCCGACAGGAGCAGTGAGAGAGTAGTGGACCGAAGGGGCTGAGTGTGATCACTGTGAGTGGAGAAAATTGTGGGAGGGAAAGAAAGACACCGAGACAGAAGCAGAAAGAGAACAAAAGATCACCAAGTGGAAGAGAGAGCAGCAGAGAGACATGTTTTTAATGCAACTGCTGAGACACGGTCTCTTTTCACAGTGGCACGTCTCTGCAGCGCCAGAAAGACAGTGAGGGGGTTTGAAAGGGAGAATAGGAGAAAAGATGGAGAGATAGGAGGCCAAAGTCAGGAGGGATGGACGACCTACAGTTGGGCCCACTTCACAGCAGTACAACAGTTGTTAGAGAGGAATAATGGAATACTGGGAACCATAAAGAGAAGGAGGAGAAGAGAAAAGGAGAGCAGGAAATTATAATAATGTTAGCAATCCCAGCAGTGTAGCACAGCAGAGCCTGAGATAATGATGGAGGGAGAGACATATCCGGGAAGCCAGAGAAGAAATGAAAAGTGAATGCAGCTCATGCTGAGAAAACGCAATGGTATGTAGGGAGAGCAAGAGAATCTAAACAGCCTGTGTCTGTTAAGGTACAGAGAGAGAGAGAGAGGTACAGAGACAAAGAGAGAGAGACAAAGACAGAGGGACAATAACACAAAGAGAGAGAAGGACAAAGACGGAGAGACAGAAAGAAAGGGAGAGATAGAGGGGGAGAGTGAGAAAAAGACAAAGACAGACAGACAGACAGACAGACAGATAGAACGATAGAACGATAGATAAATAGATAGATAGATAGATAGATAGAACGATAGAACGATAGATAGATAGATTAACCATGAAGAAAGCATACACTGTCTTTTTTCCTCAATCCTGCAGACAGACAGAAGCACAGCAGGAGAGAGAGAGGGAAAAGGAGGTGCAGAGAGTGAAAAAAGAGAGGGGTTTGGGGCAGCAGATGGAAAGATGAAAACTCTGATTGTGGCCCATGGCCTTGACTCCTTGTGTGTTTGTTTGCGTATCCCTGCAAAAAACAGAGAACAAGTAATCCAATATGTGTTACATGTGAGCGCATGAATGCATTTCCCACAATGCTTTACTTGGGAGAAAGCAGTGCTCATGCTGAGACTATGGATTTATGTACATAAGAATAATAAAGAAACACTAATTTCCACACACATGCTTGTACGACCGCACACACACACATACGCACGCACGCACGCGTACACACACACACACACACACACACACGTACACACAGCGTGTTCATACAACCACAAAAACACAGTCTGTTTCTCCACAGTGTCTCTTTCCTCCCCCACTGGTTTGGACTTTGATTATGTGAGAACAGCAGAATGCAAGAAGCACTAAGGGACAAAGATAGTTGAGAGAATATTATTCAATATGACAACAGAATTTGCTTTTGACTGCTCTGCTTTAGCTTAAATTCAGCTGGCAAAACTAAGGAGCGAGGACAGGGAAAAAAAGAGAGGGAAGATAGGGGGATAGACAAAGGAACACATGCAGGGATAGAACCGATACAGCCACTTTATTTCTCTTTAGTTTTGTTTCACTTTTTTTCAACAAAATACCTAATTCGACTGTTTCCATTTCACCACTAACAGTTTGTGGTCACTTCAGTAGTCCCTACTGAACTCTCTCGCCACTGCCTTTACATGGGCTGGATTTCAACACTGTGTTAAAATTGTATTGAATATACTTTATTGATTTCCAGGGAGAAATTCAGTATTCAGTATTCAGTATGTCCTATTTCATAATAATCTTCAATTACAATCAGATTTGTATTTAAATTAGCATTTACAGCAGTCAACAAAGAAGCAACAGCAAATAACTGTAATATATCATTAATATTTTTGGACAACACACCACCGACCCCTAATGGCAACTAACATTATGAGTGCTTAAAATTTACACAACATCCTCTGTTTCTTTCATACTTTAGTTTAAATGAATCAGAATTTGTTGTATGCTTACTTTTAATGTCTTCAAATTCCTAAAATTAGTCAGCAACAGACAATATATATACAACAATACAGAAAAGTGAGGCAAAAACTCAGCTCAACTTGTTGAAACTTTGAGGTGAGGAGTGGAAAACATTTCAGCATGTACCCTGAAAGTCATTCATACAGCTCAAGGCTGTCTTGTTTTTTCGTCTTCTTGCAGCTAACTTGTCTCTTGCTCTTCTTCCCCTGACTGCCTGTGGTGGCCCATTTCAAATCCAAAGCCTGCTGTGCAGGACTGTATCCGAGTGCACATCCTGGAGGCCATGGTATGTCCAGGCACTTCATATTTGCGGTCAATGTATTGCACCCTGCTAACGTTCCCTGCTTCCTGTCCTAATAATGTGACCTGGTAATCACTCATCCCAGCCTTGGCTCTCCATCCCTCTGACTAAAAAATATTGGAATGACCTCCTTAGCTCAGCTAGGGCCAAAAGGAGACGGAACTATAGATGAAAATTAATCTCCTCGGGAACCTTTCTCATCCTGTAAATCATTTTCCTCTCTCTCCTCGTGTGCATCATGTACTCCCTTCATGTTATCCAAAGCTGTTTTTCTCGTCATCTGCAGAATTGAACCGATTTAGCTCATGGAAAAACGGAACAGCCCAAATATTTATTTTTCTGTTCACTGATGGAGCAGTGCTTTCTTTCAGGGACGCAAACATGGCCAGAGTTATGTTTTGAACAACATCCAGAGCTTTGTCTTAAATCTCTGCCCCCTCCCATCAGCCACATCCACATCCAGCATGCTTTTGCATCCAGCCCGATGGCATTTGGAAAAGCCGCTAACTATAAACAACACTGCATTTTTCTGCTTATTTGTCTTGTGTACCACTTGACCTTCAGCTTCTCTTGCTCATGCTTTACTGCTCCTCAGAGTTTGCAGAGCTTTTTGTCGCTATGGCTGTGTTGTGCATCTGCCATGTATGCCCTCAACCGGAAGGCTAACTGTGAAGTTCCAATTGTATGAGTTTATGCTTTAACTCCTTTTATTAGTCATTGAAATAACTTCAATAAATCTACAAACACTCTTTTTTTTAAACAATGATCTTCTTAAATGTGTTGTTTTGTTTCTGGAGACTTAGTAGTGCTGTTATTGAGAAGAAAAACCCTAATCCTTTCAACAAAAACTTTGAACTGGCAGCTAAGAAAGTCAAGAAGCAGAGATTTGGTGAGGTGCAGACCTTCTCATGGCTTTCTTTTATTCCTCCTTCTTTACTCTCTCTCACTCTCTCTGAGACCAATTAGAAATAGTTTATGGAGTACAGACATTTTGCTCACTAGGACTTCAATGTAGACACGCTGAGCTAGGAGACCTTTGGGAGAGGTTGTACAAACAGTCACTTTGCTGGTGCCCTGGTGACTCAAACAAGCAGGAAAAAGGAACAGAACTTGTAAAAGACACACAAGAGGAGAAAATGGCAGAAGGAGGGATAAATGGAGCAAAGTAGTCTTACGGACAAGGGCAAGTGGAATTAAAAGAGATGAAAAGCAGAGAAAGTTAAGTAA
>CAJRST010011112.1:14825208-14858392 GCA_907169785.1 Menidia menidia | reverse complement strand
TTTTTAATTTTCCCGTATATCATGGCAACCTATTCACTCCTAAGAATGATCTATTTTAAACTCTTTTACGTAAGATTAGAGAAACAGCTCTGATAATTCATGAATTCAAGTAGGAAAAGTGTCCTCTTAATTAAAAGTGTGAACATGACAAATGCAAATGTAAATGGTGTTAGAGGAGTGTGTTTGCTTTTGGATGCTGTTGCTTTTTAAGGTCAAAGCCATGGAGAAAATTTAATCAGCAGTCAAATGGAAATAAGTGAGCCTTAGCGAGCGCACCTGGCACTTCAACGCTGTAAAACTGGCCAGCACAGAGCCGTTCAGCTGTTCCGCATCAAAACTGTGTTTCAAGGTCAGTTTTGTTACACGGGGTTGGGGTTGTAGTCAGAAAAATCCCCCAATCAAGATCACATGTTTTTTTTTCTTTCATCTGTTTGCCAAGTACTGGAAGATTTTGTTTTAGAACTGATAATTTGGTCCCTCAAAGTCTATTTGAGAACTTTCAGAACAAGTCTATTAGTCACTGAGTCCTCACCAATTGACACGTTACCATACCATTGGAACAGGATACTAGGATTACAGTTAATGTGAAGACCTGAGTGTTTTTTTTAAATTAATTTGAAAACAAACAGTGAAAGCCAAATTATAGAGAGAAACAAATTATGCCTGAAATACACATTTCTCTTTACCTCTCATTGGGAATGTTGCATGTTATGGTTCACTGACTAATTTGAATATTTTTTATGTTTTTATAGTTTTAATTCCAAACATTTGGATGTGACAGGGAAATCAAAGTATCATCCAAATTGTAAAATTGGAAATTCTCTTTGATTTCCTAATGAATCAAACAGCCAAAATGTAAAAATGTATGTTATGTAATGACTGATGTACAGATTGAAAATATCAGATGATAATATTGCCCCCCTGCTTATCATTAAAATAAGTATTTTTCAATATATATAAATCTGATAACCTTATAGATTCTTAGTAAACTTTCAGATCCAGTGCTCATAACAATGAGTTGCTAGTTTCTTTAATTTCCTGCCTGTCATATAAAAAGGAAATGAAGACAGGCATACGAAAATACGACTATTATTTAAGAAAACAATTCATTTCAACACATTGTGCTCAATATTTTCGTATCAAATATGGCAGAGGAGGGTGAAGGATGCCTAGCATGTTTAAGCGTGAACATGTGTGAATATGAAGCTCAGTCAGCAGCCTGGCTTGCAGAGTGACCTGCTGTTTTCTGCTTATCTTAACAGTTCCTGATAAGGTTGCATTAAACCCCCAACAGAATTAAATAAATGTACATTTGTACTATCTGCGTGCATGAACCCTGAGAGTGTAGACTCAAGCTTCAATACGGACATTAGCATCTTTCTATTCCTGTTGCATTATCACCTTCTCTAGCATCCATCTCTCCATGCTTGCTATCTGCTCTTCTCCTCTCTTGTCTTTACTTTTGAATGTACTCATTTATTTCTGTTTCTTTATATTTCACCATGCATGATTTTGTTTCCATAGTTATATAAACTTATATAGAAATTTCCGATCAGAGCCACTGAGAATGTTGGAATATCTTGATTTCTCAACACATTTAACATGATAAAATATTAGATTGGGAAGAAAAAAACATCTTTATTGTAGATGTACTGAAATGTACTTTCATTTAAGCAAGACACAATGTGAACGTGTAAACATATTTGTGTCCTGTTGATGAATGTGAAGTGCAGCAGTGTTTGCCAATGGTGACCTGGCCAATAGCCAACTTAACCATTACAGTTAAAACACTGGAAATGCTCTTACGTGACCATCCAACTTCTATGCACACATATATAAGCACATAGATCTTTTTGGATGTGCAACTACACACATTTAGAAATAACTACAGCCTTGACCATTCGTGGGGCAAACGCAGTGATTTAAAGTAAAAAAAAAAAACTCTTTACTCTTCAGAAAACACATCTTTTAGACACACACCGATTAAGACAAAGCACATAAATTGTATTTGTCTATGGGTGGTTTGCGCTAGCCTTTGTGGCATCTCAGAAGCACTTAGGAGATGTTCTGAGATTCATACATCTTTCATGCTGTCTCCCCCCCAGGGAAACACATCAAAGTTCACAGTGCAACAAACTGTAGCTCTTAGTCTGGTTCCCATATACATGGCTCAGAGCAAATCAAAACGCAATCAATAACGGATGACATTTAAAATGGTGCACCTAAAAAGAAAAGCAAAAAAACTGCAATTTCAGTTGACACCAATTAGCAGCTGCAACCTAATCATTATGCACTGGATGTACGCAGAGATAACGAAAAGTGACTGATTTTTTTTTTTTAAGCAGTCCAATATTGCTGCTGGTGGAAAAGCAAAAACCCCCATGGAACTGATGGGAGACAATGTTTTTATTAACAGAATTCCACCCTAACATTGTAAACTTTACCTTAAGAAGAAAAAATCTGAATCTCAATTCTTTTAATAAATTACTAACCTGTTCACACACTTCTAAAACAAGTAAACAAGCACTTTCTTACTAACTCATTATCTGTCCCCATCAGCTATCAAATGTACAAACTGATTGCTTAATTTCAGCAATATATTCTGTTTGCTTACTCTTACTGCCACAAAATCAAGTTCACAGAGTGTGCTGTCGCTGTTCCTCTTAGCTGTTATTCACTCTTTTTACTCACTGTCTTCAGGTGGTAGTGTTGTTCTCCATCATTGCAAAAATGTGATGCAATTATAAAAAAATGCAAGCTCCATTATAATCACCATGTTTTTGATAATGAAACCACACCATGGAAAGACATAACATGGAAAAAGTCACGTAGGTATATTTCTGCAACTGCCTGCAGCCTTAAAAGAATAATACTTTAGAAAAACAATTACAGGAGCAGAAGAAATTTTGCAAGTAAATTAATAAGTTGTGTCAAGTGCAAGTTAATATTGTAAAAGGAAGAACGGTCAATTAGACATACAGTTTTTTCCCATGAGGCTGATAATTGCCTCCGTGCCAGGGCAGACTTTTTTAATCACTTCATTTTAGAATTTATATAAAGCCAATTTACATGGATAATCTTTTCATAGTATTTAAGGTAAAAACCTAAACATCTGCATCTTTTCTTCTTTACGATGATAAAACATAACGTGATGGTTACACACTGTCACCTCACAAAAGGGGGGGTCCTGGCTTGAATCCTTAATAATACAGTCATAATCCAATCAATTCCAGTTCATTAATTCATACCAGGCCAATTAAAAAAAGCTTCCTTGCTAAGGAAACCAGCAGACTGCAGCAAATATTCTCTTTGATCCAAGATCCACAAGTTAAAAATGTGTTTCTGTGGACCAGCCTCATGCAACTTTATATGGTCACTCCAAAGCGCCAGATGAAGGACAGACAGAATTTAATCATGCACCCCTAATTTTGACTATCATTTCTTACAGGTTTACAGCTATCAGACTGATCAATTCCCACTCAATATGATTGTACCAAAATTGGAATTTTCCACTCGTTTTTCCATAAAGGGATATTTGAGATATTTGCTCGTGTTGGTTGGTCATTGTAGACTCAATCACTGGAATATTTTTAAGTCTTTTCTTTGTCCACTGCCACAGCGATTCAGGTCTGTGGCCCTGTATTCATGGAATAAGCAACAAAAATACCTTAAACTAAAGGATCTGGTTGCAGTGGACTCTTTTAAGAGGATATTGTGAAGGTTCATGCTTGGTTCAATGGTGACTCTAAATTGACATTTGAGAGTGAAACAGTATCTCATTGTCTCATTTTGACTTTATGTGGCCCTTTGATGGACTGGCAACCTGTCCAGCACACAAGAGAATAGTCCTACATTGGACCCTAAATCTGATTGAATGGGCACAGAAGATAGAAAAATGAATGGATGGATGTGCTGTAATGTGTAATATGAATACAAATATAGATGTGTTTTCCATTTTAATTTCTAAAGCTTAACCATCTGCAACTCCAGCTTCCCCTGTCAGAAACGGTTTGTACAGACACACAGGTGTAAGTGTTACATATGCTGCAACTGTGACTCCATTAGGGCCCGCAAAAAGAGATCATCAATAATCTTGCAAAACATCCAACTATGTTAATGTGCCTCTTCTCTATAAGGCTAGAAGCAGATGACATATTAGCCTTGCAGCATCCAAACAGAGTGGAACAGATGTGTGGGTAGTTAAAGTCATCTCTGAGATAAGCTTTCTGTACCATGGTGTGACAGGCCTAATGACTTTTATGTAATGAAAGGAATAAACACATATAGAAAAATAACAGCTTCAAATGTACATTCCCGTCATGACTTAAGTAATTTATATGCTGCAATTACAAATCAAATTGTAATGAAGATTAATGCATTATTCAAAGTCAGAACAATAGTGCGATTAAAATACTGATCCAAAGTAAAAACAGACTAAACTAAACTGCAGCATTCCCATCAACTGACAGCACTATAGTAATAATATTACTAATAGCAAAAACATTCCATCTGTAATGTATAAATGTATTGTATTCTGAATAAATCTAAATGTAAATGACAAAATAAGGGGAAAAAAGTATGTTTGTTCTTGTCTACACCAATAAAAGATTAAAAAAAACTTTTTCTTAGGAAACAGGAAGGGCAAAATTACATTTTTCAAAAAATGCTAAACTATTCACTTTCAAAATCTTACAGGCCAGAATGAGAAAAAAGAAAATGTTAAAACATGCAATATGTTAACTTTTATTTGCTTCCAGACTGTGGTCCTATGTCACTAGTGAGCCTTTTTAAGACCTCATTTTCTTTAAGGCCAGGAAATCCCTTTTATGTGAGACCAATGTATAAATAATTCACAACCCCTTGTGCATACTTTAGGAGAAAAAAGTGGATCAACTTCAAGCAAGAAAGGAATTATCATGATTGAAGGTTAAACAAATAGAGAAATAGATACATTATCCATGATTATCTATGCCACAAATGTTGTAAAAAAATTATTCCGAAAGTAAACATGAAAAATTTGCTTTTAAATGGCCTTTTTTTAACTCTAAGCTGACAGTGTCACCTGTGTGTGATTATGTCTGCAAAATTAGAAAGTATTGGCAAGTAAGTACTTTATCAGCAATTATCATGGGTTAAGAGGTTCCATCAAGTAGAAAAAGATGACACAATAAACAAAGATGGGTAGAGAGAACCACAAAAATGTTTCATTATTGGTATCAGATAATTTTTGCTGGACCTGTGGTAATTCTTATAGACAATACGCACACACAAAAATGCATACAAGCAGCCTGTACAGAAATCGATCATTAAAGCAGTGACAACAACACGCTTTGCTCTGACTTCCCAGATGAGCTGCAGGCTATGTAATTGGTTGTTTGAATCGTTGGGTAGATGCATGGATGTGTGATTAGCCTGGTTGTAATATATGTACATATGTGTGTGTGTGTAAGTCAAATTCAAAGCGCAAATTCAAACTCTGCCCTTTAAATACAAAACTTGAAATGAGTTACTGTCCTATGAATAAAATGCATTATCTTTTAAATTAGTGCCGCTCTTTATAATTAATTAACCAAGAATTACTTAATCAATAATTGCCTAAATGCGTAAAAATCACTAATGCAATCACTTTCTGTAAAATACCATTCAAATCAATTAACCTCAGTGTTTCAGATATGTTTAGCAATGAGAATTATGTTTACGTAAAGACAAAATGAGAATTATGTTTACGTAAAGACAAAATATAGAAAAGCATTCCATGAGCACTCATAATTGCTGTATCCTTCATTCGACTTGTTTTAATGTATTTTCCCATTCATTTTAGTTTAGGGGGAAGAAACACACATGCAGGAGGGGAAGGACTAACAGAACCATTAAGGGCCAGGAATCTTTAGAAGCTGTCTAAAAATGTATACTTTCTGCCTTGCAATCACTCTACTCTCTAAATATTAATATGAGGAGTGGTGCAGACACAGAAGGTTGAGATCCTCAGGGGAATACAATTTTGATGTCAAAATCATCAGCAGCAATGTTCTCCCACAAAGTTATTTGTAGGAAAAGTTCTTAAACATTTGCTCTGTCATTTTAACTTTCTTCTCTCTCCCTCCATCTTTGTTTCACGTGTCCTTAGTGCCTGAGATAAGTGGAAGCGGGTAGATAAATAGTTCAATTCATCTCTTGTTCCTTCATCAGTAGTGTCACCTTCAATTAAAATACTACAATAGTATCTAACATTTTAACCGAACGATAGTAACTAGCATTCTTATATGTCTGTCACATAATATTTTACATTTGTAGCTAAAGAATTACAAAAGGAAAGGTTTGACAGCACTGACAGCCCTATGTATATATATATACTGTATATATATATATATATAAATATTCACTTGAAAAATATCTAGCCCATTTCTCACTTCTCTTAATTTAATGAAATAAGTACCCTTTATCATTTATATGAACAGAGAAAGATTAACACTTTCACAATTTCCCCGAGTGAATCATACAGTATAAAGATCTTTTTTAATTCACTATCTTAAAAAGAATCCATGTCTTAAATTCCATTATACTGCTATAATACTTGAAGAGAGGGACTTTTAAATGTGAATCAAATGCCTTTTCAGTTGATAGTTCCACAGTATTATCAAATCACGTTAAGACAAAGTTGTTTTCAGATATCCTTTTCAATGGCATCCCAGCCTTCTATGCACTTTACTGGATGTATTACTATCAGGGTGCAATAAATTAGCAGATTTGTGTCAAATCACATTACTATCTCCATTCATCCATTTTCTTGGAAAGTGGGGATGAGGGTGGTCCTGGAAACTATTCCAACTGACAATGGGCGAGAGGCAGGGTACACCCCGGACAGGTCACCAGTCCATCGCAGGGCCACACAGAGACAAACAGCCACACACACTCCCATCAACTTCCAGGGGCAATTTAGAATGTCCAATTAACCAAATATGCATATTTCTGGATGGTGGGAGGAAGACGGATTACCCCGAGAGAATCCACACAGACACAGACAGAACATGCTGACTCCACACAGACAGGTTTCAGTCCCCCAGGGACTCAAACTGGAAATGATCTTGCTCTGAGGTGAAGGTGCTAACGCATATTAATATAGATTGATAAAAAAAATGAAAAAAAATACATTAAGTACACAGCAGCAATAACCAGGAGAAATGTTATTTGAACAGAGGAGCTAAACCTCCACATATTAGCTGCGATGATGGCATTGTGAGCGATGAGGAAGATAAGAACCTTTGGATCAGAACAGTGTAGCTGCAAAGTAGGCTTGAGTGGGACCTACTCATACTTTACACGCATACAGAATATCTGTTTGCTATGTACTTACAGTAAGAGCATTTTCTGTCTGCAAGGCTCATGTGTGTCCGTTGTTATGTAAATATCTTAAAAGTGTGTCTATAAATGGTGTCTGGGTGGGTGTATAGTCACACACTTGAGCATTTGTGATCCACAGAAGCATGCAGTGATGGCTGCTGTAATCCGAGGTTTACAGGCTGTAATGCTGTTGAAAGCCTGCAGACCTTGCCGTCACAGAAAAAGCGAGAGACACCAAAAGACAGAGAACAAGAACCATTACAGAGAAAAAAAAAAGAAAGAATAGCTTTGGGAAGGGTGGTCACCAGGGACAAGAATAAAATTGATATATGGTAGCATGAAAGTGGAGATGGAGAAGTCGGGGGAGGACAGATACTATAATGGACACATACAACACAATGCATTTATGAGGGGACAAGAAACAAGTGATTTTGGAACAATGCATCAATTGGATGGTGCAACAAACAGCTTTGAGCATGGCAAACTCTAAATAAATTCAAACTTAATTGACAGTAATTATTATCACAGCTTTTTTTACAGACTGCCTCTGTATGGCCATATTTACCATAATTATATGTCCGCGAACAGTGTAAGATCAGCTTCATTACTTTTTGTGTGGTCCCAATCCGCTATCTTGTCATGGGTGCTGATCTCTGAGATATACAAAAGGACCCTATGGCCGTAGTTTCACATTAAAACAAATTAGTTGTTTTTTTCTTTTTTCTTTCCCCCACTTAGATTTGCCCTGGAGATCATCCTTACTTTCTGAAATACTATTAAAAACTTAAACTCAGATTTTGTTGATCAAACAATTCAAATCTATAATAAAAGAAGGTAGTTATTATGTAAAAGTTTGATATGCATTCGTAATAATTAATAGCTCAATTTTAACATCAATGGTAGAAAATTAAAAGAAAAACTGAAATTACTCAATATTGTCATCGTCCTGACATTTGAGGTATGCATCCTCCTGAATAAAATAAATCTTGAATATTGAGGTATCTTGAATATATTTTGTGAATGCTTTTTTTTTTTATATAGGAAACTGCTGTACTTAGTGTACTGATTCATTTAATCATATCTTATTTTTTTGGTCTAGGCTGTATAATTCAGTACATTAAAGTTTTGAACAGATTCATGGAGAATGCAGAAAAAAAGCAGAAAAAGAGATGAGATGATAGAAGAAGCAGGGAAAAGGAAATTAAATGAGAAAAGAGGACCTGACAAGAGGTGGGAAAAGAGGGAGGGAAAGATGGATTGCATATCAAACCAATTCACTTCTTCTGTAATCACTTTAGTACATGTAACCATAAACACTCAGGAACAGACAGCAATTTACAGACCCCAAATCCTCCTTTCTCATGCTTATTAGGAAATCTGGTGTTCTAAAGCATATGATGATTCATTCTCAGATAATCCAGATATTTTTTTCAGCTCTCTGACAGACTGAGACTGGCTTCTGCGTGACTCTGTAACTGTGCTGGTGGAATACATAAAATCATAGTGAATGAAAAAAGCACTTATTGTACTTTCTTCCTTAAAAAATTAAATAAAAACTAAATAAACAATAATCAACATCAAAAAGGCATGTTCTCCAGCAGAGGACTCTCAGAGCATTGCAGTGGAGAGTAGGAGAAGCTGCCATCATGAAAATAGTCCACCCTCTTTACCTGATAAGGATTTGAGGTTAAGGGACATATGAGAATATAATTGAATCCTTATCAAGTCTTCAAATTACTCAAGTATAACCTCAGATCGCATCTTGATACAAACACAGATCACACATTTATATTGCAGAGTTGTATACTATACCAAATGAGACAATCACAGAGACAAATAAGCTGATGCATATCGCAGTTGCAGTGATTCTTTAAATGCCCAACAGCAAGATAAACAACAGAAGGAGCAGTTAGGAGCGTAAAGATGTAGACCAATATCAATCAAAACTACATAGAAGGAGGTTACCCAGTTATCAGCGCATCGGAAAGATATGATGAGCAGGGTTCCCTATAAATACGTTAAACTGTCCATACCTGGAGAGTGCCAAATAACAGCTCATGGCTCTGGATACCCATCTGAGAGGGCGCACTGGAAAAGCTAAGGCCAGGCTAATAAATAGAAATGACTCCACTGAACCAACTGTATGCTCAGTGGCAGCTAAATAAATTGAGAAAAGACCCAACCAAGGCTGAGACTCAACATCACTGAAGGGGCACATGGAGAGAAGGATCACATAAAAGGATACCCAAAACAGGAATGACTGACCATCATAGTGTCAGACATCCAAGACAGAGTCTCAAGAATGATGAGTTGGGCCTGACTCGATACACATACTGGCTAAAGAAACTATCTGCACTCCATGAATGCCTAGCAGCGAGAATATGTCTCTACGCAACTTGAAAGCTCCTGTCAGGCAACCCAGTGGATAAGACAAATAAGCACACGACTTCATATATGAGAAGGGAACTGAAAGTGACACTTGAGGACCTATGACACACATGGAACACCATTTGGCATGAGCAGTCCACCGGAACTTTATAACCTGTATAAGTTACGTCCTCGAGCCAAATGACTCCAAGCATAGTGGAGGATGACAGATCCTGTGAGATCTGTCTCAGATCCTGTTGGGCCTGCAGATCTAGACTGATGAAAAGATGATGACTTGACAGTCTACAGAAAGCAGTAGTGATAGATGTCAGTAAAATCAAGACGAAGAGACAAAAGAATAGAATGACTCCATCAGATACTGGCAGCAACATCAGATCTCAGTCAAGAAAATTCTAGGAAAAGTTAAGATACCATGTAAGACTATCAAGCTTTCACATGAGATTTCTTTATTTGTACTACAGTGTACGTCTCCTTCACATAACATACTCACCCTCTTAATTCCCACGATGTGATTAAGGGCTTGCTTTTTTTCCACACACTACTTCTGTGTTTTAGAAGGACTGTGTGATGTGTAAGCCTATTTTCATTTTCATAGGACTGTATCCACCGAACGAGCCGCGGCAAAAATGAATAATGAAGTAAATAAATGAAAAAAATTATGTGAACTTCATTAAGTGCATTCTGTGCTTTAAAAGGTCTTAGCTGCAGGAGCTGCGTTCTAACCAACACTGGCTGTCACATGGCTCAGACAAAGTGCACATAAGTGGTGGGGATGGAGTTGGATGGCTGGTCACTTTTAGTGACATTACATGAAAGAGCATTTCTGCACCACACAGGCCAAACCAATAGCACAACCAGGAGGTTTTTACATATTGTCTGGGTTGCTGTGGTCACCCTCTCATGACCTGGAAAATAAATAAAATGTCATATGTTTGTTAACCCTGAGGCTTCTGACATAAAAACCTCCCCTGAAATTGGATTTATTTGCAGTTTTTGTTTTATTTCATAATATGACAATTAAATATTCAATACGCTTTCTGATATACACAGGTATAAGGACATTTTTTCTGGGACAATAGCATTCAAACAATTGACTCGACCAACAAAAGATCTCGATCTGTAAATGCCCTGCAGTTAGTCACCATTGACTTCTTTATCTCTTTAAGAAGCAAAGTGATAACATGTCATCCGAGCATACACAGGGCAGATTAGATTGGTCCTGAGCTTTGAGGCATGATATGCCATCCTTTCGGTAATTTTTTTTTAAACCCCTTTATACAATGACGGGCTACTGCTGTAATCAATACTTAACATTCATAAAAAAGTAACATTTCATCTTCCAGAATATCATCGACTAAATCATTGCAGGTAGGGGGTGAAAGACTGTTTCCTTATTCTCCTAGTGAAGTGGTCTTTGGGATTTAACTGCTACCTGGGGAAATCTCATCATGGTATGTGTACAATGTGTGTGATGACAAAACTACATAAAACTACATGAAGTCTTTGTAAGGGGAATAATTGGCTGGAATGTTTAATAGCTTTGTGTCAATATTTACAGATTATTCAGCAGAAGAGGGAAGAGGCCATGACTGGGCTCTAGAGGCAGAATTAAGAGAAAATTATAGAAGACATGTGAATTTTCTTATTTTTCTTTTTTGAAAATTTGCATCCAGTAACCATGACCATGGGAATGCTCCACGTACGGGTGATAAATATTGTGATATCTTGGATACATGAAGCTCCTTTATTAAGTCTATGATTGCAACAGCCACCTCTTCTTTATCGATGAGCAAGTGCATAATTAGCTTGAAGAAAGTAGAAAAAATTTATCAGAATTTTGCCCGTTTTCTTACCTAAGTTTAAGTGGATTTAGATTTTTGGTCAATGCAATATCTATCCATTTGAAAAGAGTTTGTCTTTCCAACTTTCCCTTTAGCTCACACTGAAGGACACAGACATGTTGAAATGATATAAAATGTATATATGATTACATTTTTAGTATAGAAAACAATAACAAAATAGTTATACCTTGAATTAATCTGTTTTGCCACGTAGAGTAGAAACATTTTTCTTCTACCCTGAATGAGCAGAACAGATTGTTTCTTGAAACAATATTTGCCCATGAAATATAATTTTGATTCAAATCACGTAATCCTCTTTCCTAATTCTGTAACCCTCGATCAATTCATCTGCCCCTGTGGAGTATCTGTCCCGCCTCATAGTTTTTGGTTTAGGTCCGCCTCCTTTTTTATCTGTAGGCCACTTACCGCTGTTCACAAAACCGTGATGTTTTCCCCAAGGACACAGCCTCTCCACTCACTCACTCACTCCGCCACACATTTTTCAGACATTTTCTGGTATCTTAGCTGTGTTTACAACTAACCCCTTATCTGTTATACATATTTTTGCTCCTGTCAGTTTTTTCATCCATCAACCGTTACATCCACTTTGTAGCAATAATTAGCCGAGGACTGACAACCCATGTCATTTTCCTTTTCCCCTGCCCCTGTCTGTCTATCACTATATCTCTCTACTTGTCCATTCACACATCCCTCAAACTTAAACGTGAGGGCTAAACGGGGACCGAATCTGATTTTAAACCCTCTCTACTCCCTGTAGGCATCACATGACACTCACACTGTTTAGCACGCAACTCAGATCACCGGTCCTACCACTTTTTAGTTTTACCTCACTGAATGATTGTTGTTCTATCCACCCAGGCATGTCTGTCAGACTTTTTGCCTCCCTTTCTTCTGTAAATAAAAGCAATGTCATGGTAATAACTTGACATCTGAAACTGCAGACATATTTGTCCATTCCCTCTCTGCCTCCACTACCTTAATGTATTTGCTGGTTGCTTTAGTCAGAAAGTCTTTTAGGTTTTGTGGTAACATGAATTTTTAACAGTTTTGTAAAATTAAAACCGCACTGTAAATATATTAAAGTTTACATCGTTTTTCTTCTCTGAGATTTTTGCTTTAGGTCATTTAAAAATCTATAATACACCCCAAAATGTCATGTTAAAATAATAGATACACAGCTCATACCACAGAGTTTGAGATATTCAAGAGGATAGAGGACTGCCATCAGACACAAGCAGCCTCAGGTTTATATAGACAATTTTTCATGCAGAGATCTAGACAGCTATAAAAGAAACTAAAAGATCTTCCAGGGAACACACAAAAAGCACAGACAATCTTCCAGTCTTTCCTCCTTTCTGTACCATTCTGTTTAGAGACGTCAACTCCATAATTCAGAGACCTACTGCAGCAAATGTTTTTGTGGAGACACCCATTACAGGAAGAGCCTATTCTTGAAAACCAATGCGCATATGCTCAGTTTGTTGATGTCCCTGCACTCAATCTGTCTTGGCTAAGACATAAGGTAGGACTGACAGTGAAGCACCTGGGGAATAAAACTTCTCCTGACTTGTCTTAACAAGCAGAGTCGCAAGCCGAGTGGCTGCCGGGCTCGTGTTTGGTGATACCCAAACGTGTTTAAGCAACCTATGTTTTTATTTGGCACCACAATGAATTTCCCAACGGGCTTTCTATGACAGCAGGTACTAGCTAAAATAAATCAGATGTCTCCCACTTTTTTGCATGCTCATATTTTTTTGTTTCACTTTTTGCTCTCTGCTATTACTCTTCATTAATCCTGTTTCTTTGTTTGTTTTTTTAAACATTTTTTTTTACCTATCACGCAAGATATATTCAAACAGGGTGTCACTCTTGGCCTGATTCAAGGACATCAGCAGCAGTTCGTCACTTCCAATCAGCGTCCGGTGTCCACTGTGCTCTTTGTCACCCCGAACATAACGTCCTGGTCAGGGCATGTGTGGTCAGTCACAACTGACATGACCTTCCAGCTAAAACAAATCGCTGACATCAATCCGTCCACAGCAGAACTATACCCATACTAAAGTATTTATGGTTTCAAAAGGGTAGAGGTTGCCATCACAAGCCTTGAAAACAATATTTATTTTGTGCTGATGATGAAAGACAACGGCAAAAGTTTGAAATGTTTGCAATTTGTACGTCAACCACCATCTCTTAGCGACAAAACAGAGGGGAGGTGCTCTGTTTGTCAAGACAGAAACTTGTGTTGAAAAAAACAGTGTGACTTGGGTCTTGTTAAAAAAAAATGTACAGCTTGCCAAGATGACATTTGTAAGTTGCAAGCCAGAGCAAAACAAAAGTCAGGATTTACCTTCAACATCCAAATGATTCTATAAGTCGTTGTTAAACATAAGCCTTCTTATCTGTATTACTAAATTAGTCATCGAAGCACCTTTGATAAAAAGATAAACAGGCAATCTGTTATTGTGGTAATATTCTAATCAACCACCGAAGACAAATATAGTTAACTGATATAAATATTGTCATTTATCTCCTGCCAAAAATAAAAAAAAAACACATCTCACTTAACGTCAGACGGTTTCTAATGAGAAAGAATTACGGATGATCGGCTCAGCCCACTAGTTCCTGTTGAACTATTTTTTTATGAAAATTGCTCTCATATTTGCTTATAGCAAAATAGCTAGTAATATCAAATGAATGAAATATAAGTCAGTGTTCTTGTATTCCATTCCAGAGTTTACAGTTTGCTATGTTCGCCAAATGTATTTTTATGACTGATATTGTTAACTACAATTGTAGTTAACAAAAATAAACAAAAGGTCATTTTCTTGATTGCTGCTTTGACATTTTTCCCACAAGCTGTGTTGCCAAAGAACCTTTCTGTAGCCATAAGAATAAAATGCAATCTTCCGCAAACTAAATGTAATGGACAACGTTCAATCAAATCTTAGAAGTTAATATTATTTTTTTTTAAATGAACTCACAACTTTTACTCACACAAAAAGGATCCTCACACAAAAGGATCCTCTAAAATTTTGTAATCTAAGCAAAATGTTTATATATGCCTCTGATTCACTGCAAAAAACAAACTCTAGTAAAATAAATAAATAAAATACCAGCTTTTGAATTTATCTATAGAATCACTGTCAGGAATGTTTAACTGGGTTTGTTTGTTGTAATGTGGATAATGTGAGATAAAGTACAGGAAATATGCAGCCTGATGTAAATTCAGGCAAAAAAAGAAAAAAAAGAAGAAAAAGGGGAAAAAAACTCATCTAACCAAATCAAATATTCCAGAAGATTTATGCAAATGATCACGTTTGTGGGCCTGCTTGCATTCCCAATTGACTGCAGCTATTAAATGTATTTCTGTTTGTGAGTAAGCCATTAAAAAGTCATAATAAATAAATAATAATAAAAAAATAAAAAGGTCTTTACATGATTTAAAACATGTAATGGGGAGAAATCTTTTTATCATAAAAACAACATGGTGAGAAGTCTTCTGAGGTCCAAAATGCACCACATGAGTCAGTAGAGACAAATGATGGTAATTGAAAGTGACCTCAATCTCATGCTACTGTTTGCTAGCCACTGAATTTTGTGAATTGGAAAATGTTTCTGTCTCTCTTCAAATGGGAAGGTACTGATGAGGAAAATGACTGTGACCATGTGTGTAAGCATAAGAGTGAAATGATTGTGATGCTCTTTTGACCTGTGTTGCTGCCTAAAGCTTTGTTTGTGATCTATAAGTATCAGACCTCCAATCACTTTCCTTGCTTTCCAGTTTGTTGCATTTGATAATTCCTCCTTCACACATAGCCTCTTCTTATCTCCTCATTTAGTCATGTCCTTTCTTTACTGCACTTGCTCTTATGTTCTTCATTATTTTATGTTTTTTTAAGTCATTTAGGGTGTCGCAGATAACTAACAGAGCTATTACACTCAACAGACATGTGGCCTATATATAAGAGATCAGTGGAGCTTAGCATGCCTGCAGATGTACAGAAAGAGCAATATATGATGCTGTGTGAAGCCTCTGAAGTTAATGGAGCAGAAAGCCAATTTTAACACCACGTAGAGGCAATAATTATGACTGATTACATGCTACAGGTATCATCATTATTCCGGATAACTGTATGCACGCATATAGCGTATGATTGTTTTGAATTTCATGATGAAGGAAAGAGGACTGAGAAAGGATGAATGGAGGATTAATAAAGTAGCATTCAGAACAAAAAAGGGTAGGTGAAAAGCAAAAAATAACCACTCCCTGTGTCTTAATTAAGAAGAGATAGGAAAACAGACCTAAAAAAAGAGACATTGACTGTGTGACCATCATAATGAGGACTCTCAGCAGGGATAATAGGGCTCAAAGAGGAGGCAAAACCGAGGGAAAAACAGAATAGAAAGCTTAGGTAAAGAGATGTTCTCAAAAGACTTTAGAGTACATTTCATCAATGCTGGAGTGGGCATATTGTTGCTAGGCTCGTCAGAAAAGCTGTGATTCAAGATGAATTTTATGTCAAATTTTAAAAAGCGGACAAAAAGAATTCTGGTGGTATCTAATATATATAATAAAAAGTCAAGCAATTCAACCTTAGTTCAGACATCTACATATTTAAACATTTAAAATCCATCAATCATATGGCAGCCTGACCTAATGATTACTTCCCTGACAAGGGCCTATAGGAAAAAAGTTCAAATACTTACTTGCTAACATACTGTGTGTTGAATGTCCAACACATATGGCAAGCCATCAACTGTATGTAGGTTGTCGATCTTTATTTTCACAATAACTATGAAGAGAAGTAGTGATGCCACTTAAAATCCTTTTGCTGTGTTCTTCCAGTTTCTGTTGTCTTTTTTGCTGTGCTCCAAGCACTTTTTGCTGAAATATTCCAACTTGTCAAACACTCAGACTTGGTCCATGTCTAACTACTCAATCAAAATCTAGAAGTGGGCAAGACTTGACGTAGCAGTATCAGCACTTAAAAAGCTGTCAACTGATCCACTGCCAAACTTTTACTGTCAGGTACACACTCACAGGAGCCACCATTCAGGGACCTCTAAATGAGTTTGGAAGCCTAACTCAGCCTAAAGACAAAGTTTGTAGAAGGGCAGTGAAACAGGGATGTTCAGCCTCTCATGAATTTGATTGAATACCAGTGACAGACCAAACCTATGTTCAGAGATTTCAACATGACTGTGGCAGGAATATTACATAACAAGTGTTTTAATTCCCTCAGATGTAATTAAGCCAACTGATCAGGGAATTGTGTCTTAATGTAATTGTACTATGTTTTGTCTGTGACGACATCTGTTATTTTTGTATCTTACCAAATTATTCATAATCACAACTCGTTTTTACACGTTTCTGTGAAGACCTCCTCCCGGTATGGAGACGGAACACTGTCTGACTGATATAAATATTTTTTTTGTGCATGCAATACAAAGCGTTAATTCATGTGACTCTAAGAAATTAGAAAAAGGATGTACATAATTTACTACCAAACGTGAATTCATACTATTGGTACAAATGCATCAACAGTATCTCATATACAGAGGTAAATAGAGAAAAGAACAGAAGTAAGGTTGTTTAACACAGAGATAACTATCAGGACTCCAGATACAAATTTGGGCACATCCACATATTAGTACACCGCACAGGGTTCTGTTCTAACTACTTACCCTGCTGACTCCTCGTCCCCTGTCTTCTCCATAATTTGTTCCCAGGATTTCAAAGAAGATATTGGGGTTAGTGCCTTTCTAACTACTTACCCTGCTGACTCCTCGTCCCCTGTCTTCTCCATAATTTGTTCCCAGGATCTCAAAGAAGATATTGGGGTTAGTGCCATTGTCGGTGAACTCCAAGAAGCTGGTGAGGCCACTCACTCCGAACTGCAAGGACAACAAAAACATTCCCTCATATCATTGTTGGTCCTTTTTACTTTTATTCTCTGTTGGTAGAGTTTGCTCTCTGAACTGTGGTCCTCATTGGCAATAGTCATTTTCATGTTTAATAACCCCAGTTGCAGATGACAGTACAATGTGTTTTGGTTGCTGTATAATAAGACTTAAAATGTTCCATGCCTTGATTTATGCAAGAAGTGGTTGCTCTGAGCAACACAAATTATGCACCCTCTTTACAAAAGGTAAATGCAAATTGTAAAATTACAAATACATAAATACTTTATATATTTGCAAGAACAATAGTGTATATTCAGTAGTAGAATTAAAGGTTTGTTGAACACATATATTTGTCTTCTCGTCTGTTAATCTGTTGGTATTTTTGGGAATGTCCACTCACTGACATGGTTCATGCTGTGTTAGGATGTTTGCACATTTCCTGCTATTGAAGGTTAATCACAAACATAGTTCAAATTGGGGCATTAGTGCTAATGTATTGAATGCAGTGCTCACTAGGTTTTGCATGACATAATAAATAAAATGTTGAAAAAGGTCAATTTCGTTTTATATTTTTTCTCAGTCTTGTAAATCATCGCTGCATTTGTGACTCATCTGTAACACATGTATTTGTATAATTGCCTTTATTATATCTTGAGTGTATAAAATAAGTAGGAAGTGATATTATTGCAATGAAAAGAGATGAGGTGACAGCAGAGACAAACGAGAACAATAGTGCTTTTTCATTGGCCTCTTTCTCAGCGCAGGAACAGTGACCCTACACAGACACTGATCATTTGTTGATGATTAGGTTTATTAGTTTTGCAGGCTCAGTATTTGAACAAGCCATTCAAAACAGTTATTTTCCTATTTTGATTCCGCCTTTTGTAAAGGGTAGGCCATTAGGCTAGAGAGTGAGATAACGGCAGAAAAGAAAATGAGTAGAGTTTTTTGGGCTTTAGAGATTCTTGATATTGAGACAAAAAAGGAGGTCTGTGTTCTAAAAATATATATATGCAAGAGTTAAACTACAACTTTGAAACAGCCTCATGGGCTCTGTCTGTGAATCTCGGGTTACGCTGGGCTTTGTCCGCTTTAAAAAACGGTCAATACATTTTTTTAACAAACCTCTAAAACTAGTGAGACTCAAGGGCGGATATGCATAGAGCTGAGACAGTCTTACAAAAGACAAATAGGAATTAAATTGTTGGCTTTGGGGAATAATACAACAGCAGTTTCACCTGCTGCATTTTATTCCCTACTTTAAATCTGCCAATGAAGACCAAATACCATTACACCGTCGCCAACAGAGCTCCTCAATCCGAGCAGCAAATTAGTATGCATCATTGCCATAATGGCCCCACATACCAACAGTGTATCAAACTGCTGAACTCTATCACTGCTTAAGGTGGTCTAACACTGGCCTATTGAAACATTCAACAGGGCTGCTTTAATACCTAGGGCTGGCTGATGAAAGAGTTACTGAGTCCCAGACTCAAACTCAAGGTGAGACACAGAGATGATATGAAAGTTAAATTAGGATTTCCTTGGCGTCATTTAGTCATAGTGGTCTCCTGTGAGTAGTAAATACATAACAAAACAGCAGTAATTGATCTAATTCAATTGAATTGTGATGAAAGCATTGTCAAGAGCCCAAATCAGGGTAAATAACAGCAGTTGCAGCAACATTTAATGCTATCTTTGCTAAAAGAAAAGTGCAGGAACAGAGGAAGTGTTGCAAAAGGATGGATTATCTCTCTAAAAGTATGCTGGCCTTTGAAATAATTATGACTGATGGGTTTTGAAGTCTACGAAAATACACAACTTCTAGCTGAAATAACCAACGAAAATTGGTTTTCCACACGAAAAAAAAACAATGAAAAATGGTAGTGTTATTCAGAGGTTGCTCCATAGCACTCTGCACTCCCCAAGCAGGGGAGTTACTTATTTCTGCTGATTCAACTGTGTGCTACAGTATTTAAGATGAAGAACAACAGAGAACCTGGTGTCCATAATGTTATGTAATTAGAACAATGGCTTGAGGTGTAAATGTCTTAATTCAAAGTGAAACTTTTCTATCTATCTATCTATCTATCTATCTATCTATCTATCTATCTATCTATCTATCTATCTATCTATCTATCTATCTATCTATCTATCTATCTATCTATCTATCGTTTCTAATCACACTCAATAATAAATTCCATTTACCTTTGTCATAAATTTTGCTTAACTTCTGCACATTCTGCCTCAGTGTTCCTTTCAGCCACTTTCTCACTCACCTAGGAAATTAAGTACTTACTATCAACCACCTGACCCTGCGATGCCCTCGTACTTCCACACCAGTCCTAGTCACCACACTTTCTGTTTCTCATTCCCAAATCATTCTATCAAACATTTCCGCTCGCTCCTTGCTACATCATCATGATTAGAGCGCTTTTAAAATTAACATGGCCATCACAGAATCAATCTCTGGCAATAACTGCGCAGGGCATACTGGGCAGACTTCTGTCATTCTTGACCTTTGAATTGCACTTACTTTATGCAAATCTGGTTAATGATAAAATGAAGTGATCAACTTGACTGCTGTTTTGGAGCTAGTGGTGAAGTAGCTTCTCTCTGACCACTGAACCTCAGGGAGATTGCAAGTACTGTATAACAATAAGCACTTCCACACAAGACATATGGATAAAAAAACTATTGGCTGAAAACGGTTCCATTTGTGGAGACAATTTTTGTTAACTGGATGCTTTATCCCAATAACCGAAAACATCTGTTACAAGCCCAGACAGTCAAAGTGTTGTATTTCTTTCTTTTAAAGTTGATTATGTAATGTATACGGTATATAAGTTATCAAAGTATAAATCTGTGTGTCCCACAAACGTGTTAAATTACTCAAACTGTACTCTGGAACATTTACCTGCTATGGAGGCCATCAATGTGTGTGTGTTTGTCAGTCTAGGTTTGTGTGTGTATGTGTGTGCACCCTTAGGTAGATGAGTCAACACGAGATTTGAAAGAAAAATTCATCTGCATGCTTTTTGTAATTTCATACCTTTTTAACAGTATCCAGCATACTCTTGCCTCCTTGCCATGGTTTGGAATTCTTTCTGATGCAGCTCAGACTGGCCATGCTGTGCCACTTCCTGTCCTCCAATTTTCTGTGGAAGGTGTTGGCCAGCAGCAAGACAGTGTCATAGATGTAGCGGTTGGTGATCTGCAAAGGATGAAGGCAAATAAACACGAATGTCAACATGTTTTGTGCAACCCTTAAAATGTACACTCCTGTGAAAGAGGGATATAAAGATGTACCTGACTTTTAAATTACATATTTGTGTTGTTCCATTTTGTACGAAAGGATTTGAATTTGGCTACTCCTATGGTGTGCTGTAGTGTTGAGAATAAAAATTTCAGAAAAAAAGGAAGAGCAGTATTGTAAGCATATTAAATCTAACTGTTCAACTTGTAAAAACACAGATGAGCGAGTGAACGCCTCCATACGACCCTGGGTTTTCATGATAAAAAGTAACTAAAGTTGAATACAATTCTCTCTGCTTTGATCAGAAAGCTTTGCTAGTTCACTTTCTGTCACTCAATTTTTGTTCTCTTTGATTGGTGGTTTGTTTACTGCCCCTGCAGTGCACTTTTTAAATACTTATAAATGAAATATGTATTTTATATCTACTTATAAATGTATGAATTTAGATACATGTAAAGTCATTTTTATATGGGGAACTTATACACACAGAGATATAAGAAAAGCTGTAAGAAAGGGATTCATTTAAATGTATTGATGGGTCAATGACACTTCCAAGGAGGATAGAGAAAGAGGAGTGGAACAAGGAGAGTTCATTCAGTCTGTAATCAATTGTGCGATTTGCCAGGCTTCTTGTCTCCATGTTAATGAGAAGAGAGTAAATAGACTGACTACATTAGCCATGATTCTCTGCACTCTCACACAAAGACAAAAGAAGGATGTGTGTATGTATTCACAATGATCCACACAGGAACACAATAACATCAAAAGAAGCTAAATATGTTGTCTTCATAATGGTTAATTTCAAACACCAAAATGTGGCTTATTTTATTTTTAAAACACATTTTAGTTACAGAGGTAAGTGTTTCAAAGTTGCAACAAGTGTACTTGGGCAATCATGCCCATTGCGCTTTTTGTTTCGTTTCAGATTTTATAAGGCATATCGTCATTTATATAAATATAAATTTAAAAATGAAGGAAAATACAAAACTGTGTGAGAGACTCATATGTTGTATGTCTGAAACTGTGAGATCACTCTTGTGTTCTCACATTCCCTTTCGCAAAAGTTGCTGGGGGAAGCTGAGTTTTTTCGGTGTTTGAAGCATATGATGAGGATCTTCTCAGATTTGTGGTGGACAGTGCAATCTGCAATGTAGCTATCTTTATTTGGTCAAAAAAGGTCAAAGCCATAGCAAAATATAATTTAACTCACAAGTACCAACACCAAACCTTATCTTAAAGCATGTGCTTATCAAATAAGCCTTTATCTCCACTTTAACAGGCGTTGTTTAATTATATTAATTCACAATCTTAAGGATGATAACTCATCTTTTCTTCATCCCAGTAAAGCACAGAAATGGTGAGTGGTGAGTGGTTAGTGAAAATGACAGAACTTAATCTCCTGTCCACTGTCTCCCGTAAGCCCCAGATTCACTAAAAGCTGGTTGGTGAGGAAAAAATCCCGGTGCATCACTAAATAATGAAAATCTAATGCTGCACACTATTTCATCAAAATATCATTACATCAATGACATAATTCATGTGCATGTTAGTGAATAAGAGCAGTGGCCCCTCGATCAACATCCAGAGGACATGTCAGATCCAAGTGGTGGATGAGGCATTCGTAAGGTACACTTGTTTTCTTTAATTCTAACATTTTATGTATGATTTCACATTTGATTAGTCACAGTAAGCCACTCTTCTAAAAAATACCTTAATTTGTCTTGATAACAGGAATTTGTCTAAAACGACTCAAGCATTTTTCCTCATTAAAACCATCCAAAATAAAAAGTACATCAGGATGCAACTGAGACTATTTTGTCTTTATCTATATTTGCTTTATCTTTCAAATTAATTCATTTTCTGTACTGCCAGTTTTGAGCATGATCAAATGGGGGCTGGAAACTTTCACAGTTATCATGGGGCAAGAAGCGGGGTACACCTTGCACAGGTTGCCAGTCCAGACAACCAAGACTTCAATGCTACGGGTAATTTTAATGCGACCAATTAACCTAACATGCATGTTTTTGGACTGTGGGACGAAGTCAACAGTACCAAGACAGAACCCATGCATACATGGAGAGATATTCATTCAAATTATAACATCCATACTTAGACAAGAAGACACATTCTAGTGTACTATGAGTATCAGCAGGGTAAACCTGAAAGTATGTGTATATACACACACTAAAGTTGATACTACACACTACAAAAGAGAGTGTTGAATTTATCTTGTCTCCAATTTATTATTTGAATTATCTTTGGCAATGTCAGGCTTGTTCTATTCAAGTTTTTCATTTGCTGTATTTATCTATGCTTTTGTCATTCTGCGGTTGTATCTATTCTTTTCCTGTGAAAATTAAAGAGTAAATCCACTGCTCTGTGAGAAGCATGAGTTCACCACCCCCATCGAGAATTACATGTGAGTGAGTGTGTGCTTGTATGGTCAGTCTGAGTTGATGTGCTTCAGTGCAGTGTGAAATTGGGCTTCTGGGCCATTCTCTGACCACTGAGCTGATCTGCAACCTCAATCTCTCTCTCCCTCTCTGCCTCTCTCTTTTTCATCCCTCATTTCCTCATTCTCTTTCAAATTCAACCACTCATTCACCAACACACACGTTCAAACACACTCCAACTATGTATGAACAATGCGTTGGGTTCTTTGTCATATTCAATAAAAAACATCTACCTAGACAGAAAAGGACAAAAGTCAAATGCACATTTCTGCAGAAACTAAACATTCTTTCACAGTCAAATTAACTTAAATGACAGCCCTGTTCTCCATAGCCAGTAAGTATACTTTGAAATGCTTCATGATCGATCATTGCAGCTCAAAGTCTATATATATACAGTATATATATATATACTGTATATGTGTGTGTGTGTGTGTTTGTGTATGTAGGTCTGGAAGGAAGATATATCAAATATACGTTAATGCTGCTTTTTTGTTGTCAGCGCACTTCCATCTTTCATCAAATATGTTCCTCCAGGGTATTGTGTATCCACATAAATCAACAACACATTAACTCAAATTCATATTTTAGTTTTGACACATAAAAAAAGACTGCTCTATTTTCTCCTGTCTATTTGAAGACAGCGGGATCATTCAGATGCACACATGTATAAATTCCAAGCCCTCAAGACATTTAGCAAAAAAATTAAATAAATCTCTGAAATTGATAAACATGCCATGACATGGTGGAATAAGCAGGCCTGAGTTAATGGGAACTTGTTGAACCAGGAGATATGCTGAAAGATTTTCAAAATAAAAATGGAGATCTTCTCAAAAGGATAGCACAGAAGGTGCGTGAAAAGCATTCAAATGTATGTTTGTGAACTGTATTTCATTGATCAAATTTAAATGTTTTCATTAGATTAATACAGATTCTTTTAATTTACTTTACCTGTATACAATGGCATTTGCAGATGTACTATACAAACTAGTTGTATTTATATGTATAGTTTATTTCATGCCCCCTGCATGCAACTACAGTTCATAACAGTCTGCCATTTTCAGGGATGTACTCATGACAGAGTTCAAAGGTGGTTTTGGACAGCAATTACATTATTTCAGAGGATATTTAGGCTTTTTCAGTCACTTCTTATTCTGGGTGGTAGAATAAAATCTAAATATACACATTTACATTTTCTGATTAAGAAACACTAAAATATTCATGATAGTATGAATTAAAAATAACTGTTAGGAACTCAATGTTCATTCCTTTAAATTTTACTTATCAGAAACTTGAACTCCAGGACATTCAGTATCTTGTAGAGACCCCTTTCTGGCCTTTGAGCAGTTTATCTCTGAACTGCCATCTTCTTGCTCTAAAAAGATCTGATCTCAAAAGAATTGTCCTCAAGCCAATATATTAGTTTGTGCTTTAGTTCAGTGCTTTGCTGAAAATCTGGGAACCGGTTTCTTTATATTCTGCCACAGTATGAGGTTGTCACCATTTTTATCAACGTTGTTCACCTCATCAGACCAAATAAACTTCTTTCTTGTGCTTTCGGGTCTTTTAAGCACTGTTTGATAAATGGTCTTCCTTGTGTCTTGCCTCAGTTAGTGGCTCCGGTCTATCAACTCTAAAGACCTAATAAATGGAGTGCTGTTGAAATAAGTCTCCGTCTGGCACATTCCCTCATCTCTGCATAAGTCCACTAAAGCTTTGTTACAGTGACGTTAAGGGTCGTTTTCATCTCCATGACCAAGGGGCTTGCTTGCTATACACGCTTTGCACTTGGACACGCTCTTGGGCATTGAAAATTGTTTTCCACCCTGCCCTGATCTACCATTCCTCATATTTTACCAATTAAATCTACACAGTTATTGAACTTCCTAGGTCAAATGTTTGTCCTAACATTAATTACAAACTTGGGACCTTTGATTTCATGCGTTTGATGATAAGCATTCATTGTATCCACTAATCTTGCAGGTGAAACCCAAAGTGCTTAGCTCATTTAAGTGATAATCTTAATCCAAATGACACAAATGTGACCAATAAAAGGTGTTAAATATCCTATTACTTACAAAGTCTACTTGCAATGGAAATTAATATTAATATTTTGCTTTTTCATATTCTGAGTACATATATAAATTGTTTTGAAGAAAGCTTGGTAAAAATATTTAGGATGAAGCTGTTTTACTTATATAATAACTTACAATATAATTCCACTAGTACAGATTTCTCGGGTTAGTAAGGCAATCCAAACAGAACCACCTATGATGTATCGCTTTTACTCCAACTATTGAGAGATTTCAGCCACACTGCAGCACAATGCGGGAGTGAGTACAGTAAATGAAGGAGACGTGTGCTGAGAAAAAAATGCCAAAATTTGTTGTTGTTGTCACCATGGCAATGGACTTTCAGGATTATCGCCATTCTCAACAAATCATAAAACCAACTCACCTCCAACTGCTGAGCTCTGGCATTTTTAGGGTCACAGAGAGAAGTGTTAATCCTGTGGTTGTGTTTGACACAGCGTTGAGTTGTGTTCTGGGGCATTGGGAACATCTGGCGTACCAACGTCAGCCGTCCAATTGACTTCATGACTAACTCCTGTAAGTCATAGTCCGAGATCTCCTGAAAGGGTGCAAAGAAGAAAAGGGATATTGGTGTGAAGAAGGTGAGATGGTATATGAGTTCAGGAAAAAATGGGGGATAACAAAATTAGTACAACAAATATGCCATTTAAAAGGAAAAAAATCTGACCAAAAGCTAAGTACAAAGAAAATTAACCACACAAGTATGTATCATCACTAAAACATGAAGTCACTAAATAATTGTAAAACAGTTAAACAGTTATTTTCAGTAGTTTAAAGCCATTAAACAATCTGTACATTTGCAGTTATAAACACTAAACAAGGCAAAATGAAAAACTAGATCTTGCTCAAAACTGTTTCTATATATCTTCTATATCATACAACTCTATATTTTAGTACAGATATGAAAGATGCACATCTGGTTGGAGGGAAAGTCAGTGGTATGACTGGCCATAACTATGTGTGTGTTTAAGTATGTGCACAAGCATTTGCACATTTTCTGCACGTCCTTGAAAAGATCCAGAGGTGGAATAGTTGCTAATTTTAGCCCTAGGACACAATCTCTTCCTCCTGCTCCCCATTCATGGATCTCTATCTATTCTCTGAACAGAGGGTCATATGGTGACGAGATGGAAACTGACATTTATTATCCCTGGTGGAGGTAAGACTGCCACCAGCCGAGAGAGCCTTTGCCTTCTTTGTATACGTGTGAGGTGACCGGCTGCATCTGTGTGTGCTTGTGTGTTGTGTGTGCACCTGTCAGTTTGTGTGTAAATCTGTGTGTATGTGTCTTTATGAGATTGATTTTAAGCCCTCCAATCATGCAAAACCCTTTCGCTACCCTTTTTATTTGCACATGGCAGCCCACTTGACAGGATGGATATGGCTCTGGATTCCAGACCATGCACACACATAAACAAGCCATCACACAGCCTTTATATTAGTGAAGGGTAATATTATAGGTATCACACCTCATTGACTAATCTCAGTGGATTTTAATTGAATGCAATTAACATTCATCAAGATTTGTGAGTCATCATTGGGTGATCAATGATGATGAGCAATAATTTTCTGCAGACATTATTGGTATAGCTAATGTTGTCTGTTGTAATTAAACTGATCTATACTGTTTGTTTTCTCCAGATTTACGGTACATTTTCTGTTGTGAGAGATTTTTCATATCGTCAGTTTTGTGTTTCTACATATTTTCTGCTCTGAAACTCTGAGTGTACTGAGAACTCATGATCTAAATTATTGATACAAGTTTAAAACAGAGTAAAACGGCGCTCACACTTTGAAGATTAAAACTGAAATAACATGTTTGACCTTCGGCACTTTGTGCACTGAAATATCTACTGTCTACACTGTCCAAGTAATTCATCTATTTACTGTCTTCTTTGGCATTTAAATGCATTCTTAAAATGTTTTAAGCTGTTGTTTTTGTGAAAGCCCTGAATGAGACTACATAACAAGGCCAAAAAAATGCAGAGGATGCAAGTCAAAGGAAATGCTGAACACTGCTAAAAAGACTGATCCGTGGGCCAAAAGAGAATTAGGATTCACTACAGGCAGTCAAGGGCATGCAAAGAAAGATCTGTAGGCAAAAATGATCCAGAGTGCTCAACTCTAAGGATGAAACTAAAAAACTATCTGTGCAGTGATACACAGGAATACAAAAGACTGACACCCGTAAACAGAAACTTAACAGGGAACTATCATTTCAAGCTTTGCCCTCTAAACAGACATCTAACATTGTCATGTTTCATTTGCCTTTATGTCTGTATTTTCCTGAGGATAAACTAAACAGTCATCACCCGGTGTGACTTTTAGTGGCCTGAAAGTTGTTAGCCCTTTAAAAGCTGAGGCAAAATGAATGTGACTTGTAGATATAAAGAGACAATGGAAAGAGAAAAAATCCTGCTTATCACACACACTGGCAGTTTTAAATTGTATGGGAATTCCATCAGAGAGAACACAGATCTGCAGGGGAAGAATCATGCCTCACATTAAATCTGTCTCTTTGCTCTCACACCATCACACAGGCCACTTGCTATGAATTTTTTATTAATTTTTTTCTCAAATTTCTTGTTTGTAAAATCCCGGTAAGATAATGTTCTGGAATCACATCCAACTTAAGTTAGGTTTTCTTTAATGAATAAAACTTGATTACAAATGTTGAATTGACAAATAGTTTACAGTGACTTTGACAAAAACCTGGAATTGTCCATTAATTTATTGAAAGTGTTCACATTCTGCTAGTGATAGTCACACTGAATCAGAAATATATAATCCAACAAGACATTTCAGCCTCTCAACATTTGAACAAACAGGGCATTATCATTTATTTACGTCCATCATTCCACATCCTTTTTCCTTTTCCCACAGTCAACCATATATTCAGTCAGTCCTGAGAATACTTCTGTTGACCTCACCTTTGAGCAATCCAAACTGAAAACTGAAACTCTAAATAGGCTGTAACCCCTAGGGTGCCCTGCAGCTCAAATCTGGAGTGAAACATGAGTTGTTTACTCTATAAACTGGACGTTTAGGTTTGTAGGCACCCCAAGCAATATCTACCCATCACTTCCATCATGTTCCTTCCACTCCCAGAGAGAAACAAAGCTGTGCTCCACTTCAAAATTAGAGTCAAAAGGAAAAACTTACCATCCACATACCATTCATTATAAATTCCTCTTGACACATTTTATGTCATGCCTACAATTTGTCCCCTTCTATTACTCCCCTCAAACTCCACTTGTCTTAACAATTTCCCATGCATTATTTTCTTGTTGTTTCTTTCTTTTTATATTACTCTCTCAAATAATTAGCATGCCAACACTTGGTCGCCATATTCTATAGAGGCAAAACTAATATTTTCTAGCTTCGACGGCTCTTTCAGTCATCCCAGCCCATTGGGGTGCTGAAATGTATTCTCAAGATTTGATGGTAGTCCGATTTCGACTCAGAAACTTCATGAAATAAAAAGGCAAGAAAGAAACAAACTGGGACAATGAGTTATTCTAAGTCACTTGTTTGTGTTCATGATATATGCTAACATTTAATAAACATGTATATTCCACATAAGAAAAGGGCCAGTGGTAAGTTTGTTTAATATAATTAGGTCTTTAAACACTTTTTAACTATTGGTTTGCTGATGTGTTAAGAGATTAATGTATCCCACAATCCATCATGGCATACTTAATCACACCAGTTCATTAATGTTAGGCCATGCATCACTAGACACAAGAAATCAGTGAATTTAAACCACACTGTTATTAGCTATTAATGGAGAAGCTAAACATTGGCTTCAGTTTCAATTTGATGAGTTAACTAAATTTTATAGTTGACAGTCCCAGGTGAAGAATCCTAGAGTTTTATTTGACTCAGACCTTAACTTTATCGCATCAGGGCTGTAGCTAAAACAGCCTTCTACCATATAAAACAGGTCTCTGGAGTCAGAGATTTAGAGAATCACATTTATGCCTTCATCTCTAGCAGACTTGTCTACTGTAATGCTCTTTTTTATGGTATTCCCAAAAAGACAATTGGAAGGCTTCAGCTCTAAAAACAACCAAGGAAAGTGAGCACATCACTCTGGTTCTGAGGTCTGTATACTGGCTACCAGTTACCTTCAGAACATACTTTAAAGATACATTTAGCTGCTGCACCATCTAAGCACACAGATGGGAGAAACTTTCTTGGGACATCAAAAGTGGCCCTACTCCACACACATTTAAAGGAAAACTGGTTATTGGTGGTGGGTCTGACAAAACAAAAAAATACCCCACAAATGATGTGAACTAAATCCTCCTTTTATAAAGGATAGAGTAGAAAAAAAAAACTCTCTGCAGTCTGCATTCTTCTTTGGAGATCATAAGATAGTATCAGCTATCATCTGTGATAAAGAGTCCATACCAGATACTTGAGATTTCAAACCTCCTCTCTTAAATCATCCCTGGTCTTCAGTCTATGTAGCAACACAATTTGTGATGACATATTTTATCTTCGTTTCAAGTTTCGGGCACACTGAAAAATCCTTGGATCTGGGTCTAACAATAAACGCGTCTCCCTGACAATAGTAGCAATGAATTTTGCAATTTGCTTTGTCATTTCCAAGTTCTGTGAAAGCATGAAATGATTTTGCCATATAGAGCCCTGAATGGTGGTAACAACCATCAGATGTTTTTCATCTTTCCCTGACTGGAAATTTGTTATGTAGTTCCTCATGTTTTCCATGTAGTCAAATGCCAACACGCTTCCATAAAGCAAGCTTTCAAGGCTTGGTGGGATTTATTTTTTATTAACAGCTCCTATGTGAGCTCTTAAAAATCAAAATGCTTGCAGCCTTAATGGGCACTTGGCAACTGTGGCATTGACAAATGCAAGTACTCTCAAGATGTCTTGCCAGTATTGCCAGTGTGGGTGTGGGGATATATTCTACCTAAAGCAAAAAGAAAAATAATCTGGTGATGATGTCATTTGCAAATGCCTTTTGGGTCCACATATATTTTTAAAAGAAAAAAGCTGAGCAGACTTTGCCAAAATTGAACTGTAAGACCTTCACAGTATATTAGCATTTCTCTCAGTTGGAAAGAAGACACAGAGCAAAGGCTTCTATTTTCAAGATGATAGGTACGTTTGAGGGAAGGATAAAAACGACTAACAAAAAATCTAACAAAAGCTAACAAGTACCCTTCCAGTACATGTCTGACCACAAGCTGAATGCAAAACGTTCAAAACTTTAATCCATATTCTCCTTGTAAGTACTCTGTCTGCACAGAACATCAAAGCCATCAATTGTTATTAGACTAAAGGTACAGTTTTCCATTTTCAGAGTACAGCATTTCTAATAAAAATGACTGATTAACATACAAATTGCATCATTTTGATGTGGCTTAATTCACCTTTAATGTGCCAATTATTTACGAAGCATGAAAATCCCCATAATTCTACTGACATGGCATTTAAAAGATATTACTATTCCCATTTAATGTCATCACAATCCATTTGTTCTCTCAAAAACACAATGCTATAGAAAGCAGAGCAATAGGGAGCACTTTAACGCGTGCATTACAATGCAGATCATAAAGAAAATGAATAAAATGCACAGATATTATAAACAAGTTAAGTGAATTTTGGAACTATCCTCAAAATGAGTATGACAGGGAGCAAGAACAGCTGTGAGCATCTTTTATCATTCATGCTCTCACACTCAAAAGAGTAAAGGAGATGGGTGAAGGCAGGATGATCAATTATAAGCTGCAAACTCCCACTCAGTGGTGCTGTCTGACTTTCGGCTGAAGATAAAGCCGGGTTATGACAACCATATGGTATCCTCTCATCCATTTAAATCCATAGGAGTAGGAGCCACTTACAAATGCAGTTATTCATTAAAAAAAAAAAAAGTACAGAGGGATGGTTTTGCAATCCAGACATGGCCCCTCAATAAAACAACAGCACTCTCCGAGCAGCCTATTCCTCCAAGAGTTTCAGTGTTCCAAATACAAAAATGCTGAGAAAGGGCTTACAGAACATGGCACAGAGTCTGACGACTTCACCTGACTTCAAAACAGCCAGATCCAAAATGCTCCACTTTAATGTCGTGGAACTGAGCACTCAAAAACTCCATAGACTCCACAGGGCGGACTTTCTCAATAAAGGGAGGCCAGTCATTATATTATGACTGAGTTGGCTTTTAGAATCAGAGTAACAGTCTTTTTTTTCAGAATAATATGGAACAAGCAAAGATCATTATTACAATGTAAGAAAAAAAGTAAATAAGCTCCACATAGACAAGTTTGAGTGTGAGAGAATGAGGGCTAGTGTCCCACATCTGCTCTCACGTCTGAAAATACGAGTCACATATTACTTTAGGCACAAAGATTCTGCAAGAAATGTGCAAACATTTCAGAGCAGGTGCCCGTCACGCTGTGACGTCAGCCTTCCAAAGCAGACCTGGTAAACACTGAGTTGAAGCAGAAAATTATGAGAAAATCTGCAGTAGAAAAATATACTGTCAAGTCCAAATTGCATCCCAAGAGGAAATATCGAAACGAGTTCAGATTCTAGTCATAAGGCTGCTCGCTTTGTATCGTACAACTTGTCACTGTATTTTGACACATATTCCCATGAAGAGACATTTTCTGGGTACACAGGTGATTGAGAGATGAAACTGTAATATTCAGTATCATCTGAGAAACTAACAAGAAGTCTTACGGTACCTCTGAGTCTAATCACATGTTCTGGTAATAGGTTTAATATAAATAAAAAAAAGAAAAAACTGTAGAAACTGATAACTTTTTATGTTACCAAATTATCTTTCCATTCCTACAGTCAGTGTTTGTTTTTTCCTTTCCCACATTACATCTGCTTGTGTATATGGCTGCAAGTGTGCATTTGTGTATGTCTCTGAGTGAGAGATTTTGGCAGCATAGACCCCCTGCTGTGGTCTGTCAATTCACTGTAATGCCCGAGGCAAAGAGAGAGCGCTTTAGCTTGCGCTGCAAAATCACAGAGACACTTCCACACGTACCCACTCCCACATATCCGGCTCACCATGGAGTTTATCAAAAAGGCACTTCTGAAGAATCAAGACCAAACACTGATTTGTTCTTACAAAACATTAAAAAAGCATTCACAAGTTTAGAAAGGTTTAGATGAAAGTCGGAGGAAATGTGAGCAAGGTTGACCTTTCACTCTGGTCTATAAAGGAAGGGGAATCAAGTGTCCAACTCTGGATTGTCCAGCTTCTTCCACATGCTTAGACTTAGATCCTGGACATATATGGTCAGGTTTAGATGCACTAAATAAGAATGTGGTGGATTTGTGGAATCTGTCATCACCACATAAAAAAAAGAGTAAAAGTATGTGTGCTACAGACTGTGCCCTCTCCGCCTGAGTGCATCAGGCCAGGGTGTGTCTCCCAGACAACAAATGGAGTGCAGCAAGCAGAGGTGATCAGGTAATCAGGGAGGTTTGGAGGCACTCCCCCATCAGACAGGGAGGATTGAGCAATGTGAGAGAGCGGTTGGAGAGTCTGGACTGGGAAAAAGAAGACTGGATGATTAAAGCTTGGTTCAAAGACGGAAGAGGGAGCCTGTTTTTTTTTTAACGTGTTTCGGCCTTGACAACTTTCAAAAATAAAAGAAAGAAAGACAATATTGGCTATTGAGTGAATTCTTCTGAAGCAAGCTGCCTTTTCAAGTGGGGGAAGTTGCAGAATGAACCTCTCAAGCACCTGAAAATGTTTCAATAATGTCTGAGTGAAAACACAGATATATTTGAACCGCCCCCCGAATTGCACAGCCACCCCCACAATTGGTGTCAACCCTAACAGTGACTATTAATTGATTTGTTTGTTTTATCCACACAATGTTCTGTAAGACTCTCTGA
>CAJRST010011112.1:14615135-14792260 GCA_907169785.1 Menidia menidia | reverse complement strand
TTGTGGAAAGATACACCATGACATTCCTTTTAAATCTTGTGTTATCAGAATACATCAAGTTCAGCTTTCAAAGCTGCTTGGTTAACATCTAGAACCTAGAGACTTTTCTCATCTCAAATAAGAGGTTTTTATGCTCATGCAGCCTGACAAATCTTTAATTAGGTTAGACTTTCAGAGGCCATGAGACTAACTGCATGTGAATTGTACATATGGTATTTTAGGAAACAACTGTCCTTGCAATGGACTGGCAGACCATCCAGGGGGTACCCTGCCTCTCGCCGATTGACCACTGGGATAGGCTCGAGGATGGATGGTTGGAAACAACTGTCATTTAGTAAACTAGTCCTGATAACATATTTGCATTAGTTGTTAGATTGAATGTACAACCAACAAGCTTCCAACACAACTATACCGTTTCACTCCTCACTAAGTGACGTGACTTTCACTTTCTTGGTGACATAGATAATGCATCAACCAGCAGTGAAAACATCTGCAGACAACAGTTGGCTACTGCCTTACTGCATACATTTCAGACAAAGTGACCATATGTGGCAAATTGCGAGAGAGGGAGAGAGGGCTCACTATCCCCTGCCTGAACAACTCATAAAAAAATTATCCAATTTGAATTTTCATTAGGAAACTCTTGCTTCATTATTTCCCCAACATAAATCATATTCATCCAATTTGGTGTCCCTCCGTGCACACACTGCCTAAAGACCATAAAATCCTCTGCAGAATAAGTGTCCATACTCACTGACATTTCTTACTCTTTTTTCTCTTGTTTGTTTCTATATCATTTCTCTCCCGAATCTGCTAGTTGTATTGATAATCATTTCACATAATTTTTTATCACTGTTCCTTTCTCTCTGAACAACTACTACATCCCTCTTTTCTCCAACATATAATTCAATCAAAGATCTTTAAAATCCAAAGCTTCACTTCCCTTCCCTGTTTGGTTAACAGCAGAAACTTTTAACTTGTTGGTTATTATTATCAGAAAACTCAATCCTGAGATAGATTTAATTATGCCATTTAGCTAAATCTCTAATTCCTTCAAAGGTTTCAGTTTATCTGCCCCCCTTTGTGTATTTTACAACTTAACATTTTCCTTGCTCTTCACCTCAGGTACCTTGTACAGTGTAAACTACAAGCTCATGAGTCAACCAGATATACTGTGCCACATGATCACTTTACCTTTACATTCTCTTTAAGGGTTTCTGTATTGCCGTTTGGATTCACAGCATCTTAAATGTCGTAATTTTTTACTCACCCATTGTCTTTTACAGAGTTGAAATGTCCAAAATAAGGTATGACTTTACATTTTAAGCTGAAGGTTCTTTCTTGCTTGACCTGTGTTTGTCTCTGCCTGTCTGAATTTGTCTTTAGAATTCCCTGTTCCATGTCCTTCTCAGCCAAGTTTCCATGCAAAATGTTTCTGCCATTTCTATGCTCTAAACTTTACAAGTTTACCCCAGCAGCAGATGAAGGCTTAAAGTGGATATCCATCCCCACATCTTTTGTTCCCCCTACAGCTCTAACTGTCATTGTCTTCATGCTCTGTCCATCATACTAATATTTTCATGCTCATGTGGATTAAATTGAAACATACTGCTTTAAATTCGCATCTCTATCTTCTAAATTATAATTCCATTGCCATTCATTCTTTTTTTGTCCGTCTATGTTTGTCTACATCATATCATACTAGATGTGCAGTATTATATGGCTGGTGTTTACCTGGGATATAAACAGTTTTTTTAAGTATTGCAACTCAAAGCCAATTAGACGATATATATGTATAATATCAAGAAAAACATCAATTTTTTAATACAGCTTATTTCTAGCAAGGTTGTGATGGGTGGATGGATGTGCCAAACGCTGGTAATTCTAAATTTCCATGCCGAAGAACATGTAACTATCAAACATAAGATTAAATGTGTGCAAACGATATGCTCTATCATGCTGGTGCAAACTTTATTGCAGCCAAAGCTCAAAGGTCACATGAAGAACCGCACTCAACATTTAGTCCACCCACACAAAAGAACAATAACTCAATACTGCTGGCCTGATGGAAATGAATGAAGTATTTCAGATCCTTTGCTTTCTGACTAATGCACTACCTTGTCTTGTCTTCAAAGTAGAGAATATAAGATTATCTGATGTAATGGCATATTTATTTCTTTGAGGGGCAAATAACTCTCTTCTATGCAAAGGCATTTGACTGGCTTCTACACATTTAGTCTGTACTTTTCAGTATTTTATATGTCACATTTACCTATATTTAAAAAAAAAATAAAAAATTTTACAGACCTTTCGTTATGTTGAACAAAGTACTTTTGTTGAAATTATTAGTTCTTGTGCAATTTCAAAAATAACAACAACAATAACTATAATAATGATTTTGGAAATGCTGTTCTGTTTAGGTAAAATTTTTATTACTTTAGGCTATTATCATTGGCTAAAAGCAAAACAAAACAAATGATCGTAAATGTCACCGGTACTAAGAATGAAGACGGATAATTAACTTTTTCTGGGAGGCCAGCGTCTCTGTGGTGCAGAGAGGACTGCCAAGGTCAGTTAGCAAGTAACAGCACCTGTCCTGCACTCTGCTTTCAATAAATGTCAGCAGCTATGGGAAAAATATCTGAAAAAAAGACAGAAGTAGAGAAGTAAGTGGAGAACAAAATAGAAGAGGAAAACCAACGGAGAGAGATAAACTGTTAGAGGAAAGGAATAGATGAGATGGAGAGAGAACATGTGTTCTCTGTGTTCGGGACGCACCAGTAGAGCTGAAAATAAGGATTGGGACAGTTGCACTGTAGCTTCATTTGAGAGGACACACTCGACTGTCTGTTCTCTAAAGAACTCTCCTTGTATAGAGGCAAGGTCTTCTGGGAACACTGCTATCATCTTAAAGAGCCATCTCTGTATTTTCCATTCGCTTCTTTTTGCACATTGGTATATCCTCTCTCTCCTTGAACAAGGAGTGAGGTCATCAGGGAACAATGGTGATATCTTTAGAGGCCCTTCTGTGGCTGAAAGAACAGCTTTGGCAACACCCACAGGGGCGAACAGATGAATCAGAAGTCACAAAGCTCAAAGGGGATAGAAGGATTTAAATAGGCTCCAAATGTGTGTGAGCATCCATGTAAATGTCTATGTGTCCAGGATATAACATTGTTATAAGTTAACTACAACACATGAAGGACACAATGTTTAAGATTTAAAACTGCTAATTAAAGGTTATCTAGCCACAGATTAAAGGTGTTGCTCTTTTAATCGTGAAGTTAAGGTCATTAAAAAAGGAAAATTCTAGCAGTTTACATGCAGGCATGAAAATGGCCAACAGTCATCTAATTTAAAGAGGATGACTTCAAGGTGTGTGCTGGAGCTTTATACTTAAGAGTCGAAATTAAAGGAAAAAAGGAGAAGAATGTGCTGCGATAAAAAATAACCAAAGATTCAGTTAATCAAAAATCTTTATATGACTTTTAGGTCAAGTACATGCACGGTAGACCTTATCTGACGCAAATTTCTCCTGAAAAACCACTAAACATGAACAGAAATTAAACTAACAGAAAATATTGATGCAATCATTTGAATGTGTCAATGTACGACACGCTGGTCATTGGACGGTGTGTGTTATAGGAAAACTAAAAAGACGCTATACAATAAAATAGGAAAAAACATAACCAAAGTTTTGGGTGACTTCTATTGAGTTTTTATATCTTCTGCCCAATTAATGTACAGGCTGTACAGAAAATGATCTCACTAAGTGTTGCAAAGGGCTGATATAATCTTGGAATTTATTACGATGACTTCTGAGTAGTGGGACAAGCATTTCCAGAGAGACCACATTAGTAACTACTCGATATTCATCCAGTACAAGCTGCTTGGTAGAACTCCCTAGTTACTTTCAAATGACATATGGTATTCAATACACAGATAGAACGCTTTAATGTCTCGAAAGATTGAGGTTCAGCCTTGCGAGCGCATTGCAAAAGAATTCCACCGCACAGATCCTATTGGAGATCAATGCATACAACACATTAATTGTGTTAATTGACTGCAATGAGTGAAATGGAGCTCCATTATAGCTGTAAGGAGTAAATCAACACAGAATCACCAGAGGCAGAAAACTATTACACTCCTTTTTATGAGCTAATACATTTATATCCGCTACATTTCTGTCCTCCTATCTTTGAGTGATATTACAGCTTTTGTGTTTTCCATTAGACTGCAAAACACCTGCAGTGGCATCAGTCATTCGAGTGAGATCCAAAATGGAAAGTGTTAGGAAGCTTCAACCCATTAAGGAGCACATTTCTGGGAGTGTTCTCACCACCATGACTGGTGCTTTTTTTTCAATGACCTGATCAGGCCTGACTCAACTGGAATATACTGCTTGTTCTGATTTGTTATCTCGTAAGAGCTGGCACATAACAATGGCTCCTTAATGCCATTCACATTACGAGGTGAGCTGCAGACCGTAGACTGGTCAGAAAGAATCAACCGCTTTGGATGTATCAACTTAATCTGTTGCTGCACACACGCCACATTCCCTAAGAAGCTACTTGTAAATCTGAATGCGCACTTTACAAAGATCACAAATTTGCATGCATGATAGCTTAGAGTGCAGATTTCCCACAAGGGTTTTTGAATCTCTACTGACCTGAGGTAAGAGCAAGAGCACCGTACTATTTCTACACAAAACATCTCCATATCTTTTGTATTAAGAACTGGTTTTAAAATTCTACAGTGCACTAGCAAGACTACACTTGAATATGTTGTCATACTGTTAGTGCTGTTTTGCATGGCAGTGATATCAAAATCAGTTAATTACATTGGCATGAAGAGACACTAACTCCAAAAATAAGTAGCTAGCACTACAAGCAAGCTGAGTTGAGCTCTGTCAGTGGAGTTCATCTCCATGGAATGTAAACATTTAGATTACCTTTACAAATAAAACAAGCCTGATCATTCATTTGATTGGAGAAACAGTGATAAAAATGGCAAACATACGCTTGCTACTTTGTGATTTATTCAAGTTTGGAATTCTACATAAAACAGGATAGTAATGTGTAAACGACTGTGATCACATACAATTGTTTCAGCCAAACAAAGATAGGGATAGACGGGATCCATTATGTGTAAAAAGACACGCCACAAGCAAATATACAGCCAAAAGTCATGAATAGACCAATGCAGTTCATAGCAAAATTACATTTTCTACAGGGAATCTATAGACTGGCACAAGCAGCACATCATAAAAGGGACATAAGATATTTCTAGCGTGATGTTGGAGTTAATGGAGTGGAAGGACAGAGTGTGAGAGAAATAGGGGGAGGATAAATGAGAAAGCATGCACACAAGAAGGCAATTGGATGAGTCACTGGAATAAATAGGCATGTGTATGCATGTTTCATTGTCTCAGGGTATATTCATAAAGATACCCATATTAGTCTATGTATTTATGTATGTGAGGGAGAGTGAAAAACTCTGCAGGAGGGACATATTTTTGACTTCAGCAAACATAAAATAGAATTCTGATGTCATGCTGGCATCCCAGCATGACAGACACCTCTGTATCAGAAGAAATGTTGCCCAAGCTTTTTAGATTAGATCTACTATAGATATAGGGTGAAGAGGATCCCTTTCCTTCCCAGCTGTAGACTCCTGTTTTTGTTGTGGCATTAGGGTTATTCTAGAGAACTCATAAAACACAGACAGACAAGCAAATTTCTTACCAAAGTCAGAATCGTAGAAGAGGACAAACTTCTGCCAGCTGTACTCAGTCACCACTTGCATGATGACCTCGTTAAGATACACGGGTGGGCGGACCATGAGGGTGTAGTCATCTGCTCCAGCACTGCGACTGGTGGGCGGGCAGGCAGAACGGGGTGATCCCGCTGGGGAGCGTTGGATAAAAAGGTGGGGGATGTGCATGGCATCAGCCAGAGTTTGAAGGCTGCCCGCCGACATGCAGCCAATCGAGCTGACCAGAGCCAGGATGCCCCGGTTCATCAGCTCACAAGCTGTATGGTGGAGAAGAAGGTGTTGGAAGGAGAAAAAAGAAGAATATGTTATAGTCTGTGAGTCATCTTTTGCCACAACATGATAACAAGTGTGACAGCTGTGGGTAACACCGAGTTATATTTCTGATTGCAGTAATTATTTGCGGCAAACCATTCTTATAGCACAGTTCAACACATCGCAGCTCTGACTGAGAGACACAGACAATTTTTGGAAGGTTGCCTATTGCCATATAAACTTTCGGTCCCAAAACTGTTGGTCACACACAGCCTGCTAACAGGAGATGCAGAGGAAAGATTATGGCAGCACAAGAAGAACATTCTTTCCATTTTATAAACCACGATAAAAGTTGTATTTCCCACACAGACCATCAATAATGCGGACACACGCTTAGTAGACCAATAGTTTGACATGGACATGGCAAAAATAAATCACCCTCCAAGATCACTCAAGAGAATGACTGAACCACCAAAAAATACATCACTATAGTTCCTGTAACCTGCAATTTGTGATTATCCTTTGGTACTAAAGTAGCCAAAAGTTGTTCGGGAAAATGTGCTGTCTTTTTGACAGAGATTATCATCAATCTCACAGCTGTTTGTACTCGGCTGCCCAGATGATCCTCGGCTCAGAGACACTGGGCTTTTTTAACTTGCCTTTTCTCCTTCTTGGGCCTTTCGTGTCATCAAAAACACCTCTACCTCCCACCCTCTCACCCCACCGCTGTTATCTCTCCTCGTGTCCAAAATAGCCCCTCTGAGTCCTTACCTTTCAGTCCCAATCATTTCAGTGCCACAGTCTTGCAGCAATTTTCATTTTAGTTGCCTTACAGCACTGTAGAATGCAATACGCTGCACTGAGTCTGGGGTTCTCTGCCTTCCCTTTTGACCTCGGTGTCCTTCCTTCATTTTCTTTCTATTCCAGGGACCATTCTTTCATCCTCTTTACTTAGCGGCATTTTTTTTTTAAGTTGACCATATTCTTTATACTACCAATTGTGACAATTTATCAATAAAGTTTTTTATTTTATTTTTTCATGTTCTCCTGCCCTCATTTCCATCCCTCATCCAACCAGATACATATTTCATCCCTCACTTTTTCTCCCACATTATTCTTCCCTCTACCTTCCACTGTCAGATGTGTGTCACCTCAATGGACAAAAACCTTGTCACACGCTGAATGAAACATAAAGTAATGGGAAAACAAAGTCTTAAGAGAATGTAGACAGAAAACATGCTGATTCATGCACTTTTTCGATGGCAGTGTATAATAACACAAAATCTAAAACACACAAAGTCAGTGTGTTTAATGCCAGAAGGAGTAATCTGTTGACAGTGCAGAAACAAAGCCAAGTGAAGAAAAACAAGAACTGAACAAAAAAGAAAGATCCTACAAGAAACAAAAAGCTTGGGGTGAAAGATTCATTGTGCTGAGATAGGCAGAGTAAAACATTGTATGTTTGCATGTATGTCTGAGAGAGGGAACTGAAGAGCTACCCAATAAGGCAGACTCTTGAATAAACCGGTTTGCAAGAAAATAACGTAATGAGTTAGTGCTTAAAGTAGTTTAAGTTTCAGTTCTAGCAACCAAAACTCTGCCATATAACTTGTATTTTTTTTCATATTTTTTTTATTAATTAATATTTTCAAAGCATTCCTGATTTAACCTTGGTGCATTATTTTTTTAGATGTAGATCTCAAGAACTGATAACAACATTTATCTAAGAAATAACATGGTGCATTTTTCAAACACAACCTTAATGTGCCGTGTTAAACACATAATGGAACTTATACACTCAAATATAGTTTACAAGGTAAATTAGCTATAGTTATTACTCTGGGATTTCAGCGGTATTTATCTAATTTAAAAGCAATAGCTTTAAATGCATGAACAGAAACTCATTTTGTAATTAATAGCCAAAACATTGGAGGGAAGGATTTTCCTGTTTTACAAAGGCTGAAGGGTTATTTCAGTCATCCATTTGCCTGGGCATTGATGTAGATGATTAATGAGAACAAGCGAGAGCAGTTTCAATCTCACTGCCCATTGTACAAGTCCACATTTTGCGGAATTAATTAAAGTGTAACAATATATGATTAAACTTCAACAAGTCCTGGCTTAGTAATGGTCATTATTCTGGAAATCAGTCAGTCAAGGATTCATCTTCTATCCAAAAGTATCATGATATTTAGGAACAAATATCTGAGTGTGTGTGTGCGTGTGTGTCATGTATGTCATCATTCCTCTCAATATTCAAACTGAGTACAACTTATGTTTCATAAATGATATTATCCAAAAAATGGCATCCCCATTAAAGTGGTCATGCTGCCTAATATTTTAACTTTATTGCTTTATCCTAGCTATAGAGCATTAGCTTAGCATTATCGAGGCTTTGGCTAATGGAAGGCTTTGCTAATCCTCTATTTATTAGGGCACTTAGGAGAATTAGTGCCCTCATCCCCTTTACATCATGCTCTCTTTAGTCTGTGGGGGGCTTTAAGCAGTAGGCTCATTAATACTCTTGGCTAATAACTTAAATCACTCTGATATAAGCAACAGTTTATCAAGACCTAAATACAAGTATGCTTTAATGAGTTTGAAGGTACTGCCAGTATTATAAACTTATACACCAATCCCATACAGCACACAAATGGTGCACAGGTGCAAGGTTATCTATCCCGAAACTGTTCATCAATCAAACAAACGCATAGCCATCACACAGTTTTTTAAACTCCCAAGAATTATCTAGAAATTCAGTTCATGGAGATTAAAGGCAAACAAACTAATGTCTATAATTCAGCCTTTGAAATTCCAAACTCAATTCAAAGACCAAAGATATATAGTGTTATAGAGAGATATGATGTGCTTTTACAGGGGCCCCATAATCATCTTAGCAGAATCATGCTTGTCTCTGTTTGCCCGTTTTCTTATCCATTTCCTTATTAATCAAAAGTGTCAGTCATTTTTTAACTGAGATTAAAGCAATGCATTTCTTTATTTTCTACTTTGCATGGTCCTTTTCTAACACTGATGAAAGGACCTCAGCCAGCAAACACAGAGTGACAAATGGCTGACTGTTAGTATTTATGTAAATTAACTTCGACAGCAAAAAGAAAGAAAGTCAGAACAACCAGCTACGGCATGTCTTGTGGACAACAGACCTTCAGCGGGTAATCGGTGGTAGCTGCAGGAATAACGCAGCAGTGCACCAAAGGGGGAGCAGAATCGCCAAAATCAATTTTGTTACACTTAGACGTACGCTACCACATCATTAAGAGTTCACAGCTCTCACTCATTTTACACTCATTTGGAGATGTCTCCTGAAACATTTACTTTTACTTTAGCGCACACCTAATTTTTTTCTTATGTCTTCACCATTCTCTACTTCAGTACATGTCATTGTCCAAATGCAGCTGCATTAGCTCTAAACAAGGAAGAGAATTTTGAAAGTTGTGGATTGCAAATCAATACGGTTAGGTCAAAAGTTTTCATTGCAACATGCAAAACTCTTGAAGCAACAAGAGTGTACCCCAACAGGGCTCACCTCCTCTACTTTGTCCGAATTTTTTTTTTGCTGATGTCATCACGTGTGGATATCTTTCTTCTCACCCAAGTGTATTTATCTTCAACTTTCTGTAGGATATTTTATCGAATAACTTATTTACAGAACGAGATAAAGATTTATCGAGTTCTTCTTCAGGTTTAGACATTTTGATGCATGTTTTGTATCTCAATTCATATTGTACATGTGTTGCTCGCAATAGAGCATGTTATTGGGCTCCCTCTTCTGCTTGTCCGTCTGTCAGGCTAAATGGACTGCAAGCACTTCAACTGCAGCCAGGTGTGACCTACCCCAACTCTCTGTACATCTCTCCAAGCAGCTCCCCTCCGACCACGTACTGGCACACACCATATTCTCTTTATCACACTTAGACAGTCTTACAGTTTTTGTGGCCCACTGACTAAGGATGGAAGGAGAAGGATGAAAAACCAAGTAAATCAATATCTGCAGAAAACCAATAAAGAGTGTGTGTGTATCTCTAGCTGTGGAACATTGATTAAGTTAAATAGTGTAACAACCTTTAAAAACGTTGAAAACGGTTTTAAATGAAGTCAAATAATTACTGCCTATTGATGTTTTACTATGTTGTTAAATTACAATTTGGTATATATCAAAATGATGAAAATGTAATCTTGTACAAATAAAGTCACAGAAGTATTTTCATATCTGTGTAACAGTGTTCTATATTGTTAAGATTGGAAAAGTGGATAAAATCACAAGTTAAAGGATGTTCAGAACTCACTGAAAGAGAGGTCAACGGGGAACTTAAACTTACCTAAAATGGACAATATAGCAATAATGGAGCTTCGAAATTTGCATCAGAGCATTCAATTACTGCCATTAAGATGTCACGCCAGCCTTCTTTTACCAGAACAGTCCATAAATCTCAATCTAATGACAAGTTGTTGAAACATTAAATGCTCTGTGTTTTGGACCACATTGTATTAACAGGTTTATGGCAGCATTCATGAGTGGCAGCCATATTTTTCGAACTAAACGAGGCACTTTTCTACTGCTTCATTTAAAGGTTTACAACAGATCCAGTCAAGTAAACTTTCTCAAAGTTTAGAAGCTGGAAAAACCCAATTTTTTTTAAACATATTTGCTGTAGTATATTTTAAAATCAGTAAGCAGATTGGACTGGCGACCTGTCTAGGTTGTACCCCGCCTCTCGCCCCTTATCAGCTGTGATAGGCTCCAGCTCCCCGCGACCCCATTGGGAATAAGCGGTATAGAAAATGGATGGATGGATGATAGGCAGGTTGTGACTACATTTGCAGCACATTTTGTATTAGTAATGATTAAACACACCTATTTTTGCATTAATTTGCATTTTCAGAAGACATTTCATATGGCAAAACTTGTGAAAATACAGCTTTTCAAAGAAATAATGGTAATTAAAGCAAAACGGAACAAAACTGTCCCAGGTTCATACTATGAAGGCAGCACTGTTTCGACCTGGCTGAAATCATTTCTCCTGGTGTGTTGATCCTTACAAAGAGCTGCTGCATGCAGTTGATCTGGCAGAGGTCTATCTGCAGCAGCCCATGCATTGTTATCCTGTTGCTGCAGATGCACATTCGTGAATGGACTTTTGTCATTACAACTGGCTAAAATTCCTCTGTTTGGGCAATATCTTAAGAGAACAATGTCTGTTTTTTTGTCATTTGTACAGCGATGGCCTTGTCAGTAAGAAAGAAATATTGTTTTATGTGACCCTTTCATGACTCTAGACCACAAATGTTGTTGGAACAGTCCAAGAGTTTATCAACTCATCTGAAGAATGAGAATTGGTTAGCTTGGAGAAAAAAGTGAGTAAAACTCAGCTGGAAGTTTTGTGTAAAATGTGAAAAATATTTTCAATAAATTAGTAACATATTTAAGTCATGATTGTGGTAAAAGAAAGAGGGATATTCCCTTAAGTTAAAACTTGAACAAAAAAACAAGAGTGTCTAATGGATTTTTGATGATTGAGTTTTTTTGGTATGATTTATTGAGTGAGAAAAAGGAAGTGTCACCACACTTGTAATATGGCCAGGAATGTGTGTTTTGATGCTGCTCTTTTATGTGCCGATGACCTATTTGTGTCTGTGGATTGTTCCAAAGTCGCACTTCAAACCCACTGTCATGTGTGGTGCCGTGCACACAGCTCAGCATTGTGTGGTAGCAAGAGATGCTTGCTCATGGAACTTGTGGGCTGAAAATATTCTCTGCTCTCCAAATGCTTATCCACACTTGTGACTGTGCGCATGCACAAACTGTTGGTTTGCTGATATACACCCCTTGAGGGAATCTGTGCTCAAATGAATGTGGTCAGGGTTAGCATAAGTTAGTGACAATGTGGCCTTTTCAAATTTGATTTTCAAATAATGCATCACTGTAGGCTGTCTAACTCCTGTTGCTGCAAATACAAGTCCAATGATGTCTGGCAAACAAAATCCATTCTCATTCCTGCTCCCCATTTGCCTCCACACCCCCTACCCTGTTCTCATTAACATTTAATGAACCCCCTTTTTTCCCCGTCTCATCTTGCCACATTTAATATCATCTATTCAGCTCCAGTCTTTGTTCCCTATAGATGTACATCTTCTCATTCCTCCGGCCACTTTTTGTCTTGACTGCAACTGTTTGTGCTCTTCTCTTTATTTCCTCCAACCTCTTCCGTTTTGCACCTAAAAGTATTTACTTTATTGCATTACTTAGTTACGTGGTAAATACACCTACACATTTTCCGTTAGCTTTCCCTTTATGTTTTCATATGTTCCATTTTCCTTTTAGCTGTTACTGTGCCACAGTTTTCTAGATGAGACCTTTTCCAGTTCTAATAATTTGTTTTATCTTAAACTCTTCGGTTGGGCTTCACTGTGCTGCCTCATTCGGTTCAAAATGAGAGATCAGATCTGTATAATTGATCTAGGTTTTAGCTCCTGTTGATTACAAATAGAAATTCTTCTTTATCACAGTCAGTTCTTTTTCCACCGTCCTCTCCCAAACCCCTTGCTAATCTCCAGATTCCATCTCCTTTGCCTCTATCTAGAATCAACTAATTATTCTAGGGCCATCTTGAATTGATATACCTACAGTATATCAATCCATGCAAGTTCATTTCTGTTCTGACAGCTCCATCAATCTGTGCTTTCATTCATCCATCTATCATTCAGTTGTTGGATAAATCCAATTAAATTCCACCTTCTGCTCATTTTCCCCTAGTGGCTGCATCATTTCCTTGTTAAAATTCTGCACCCATTTTCTGATAGCAACCCATGCATAGTGCATACTGACTTCCCCTTATCTTTTCAATTAATGTCACTTCATTCAGTTTTCAGGAAAAAGCATTCCGCACCCATTAAATATAAGGAAGTAAGAATTTTCTTATTTGTTTTTTTTTCTTTTAAGTTTGTTTGCATCCATCAAAAAGTTTGAGCATGAGAACATAGGCAAAATATTTAAAAGATAATTGAGTGTTTATAGCAATTAAACATAATGGCTCTGTGATCAGAAAGAGTTATTAGTTACAATTTTTAGGAAATAAATTGCCATAAGGATAGGAAAATCAATAATGAACTAAATAAGATTTTCAATCAAATATTGAAATGTTGATAAATTAGTCACAGAAGATATTAAGGGTATTTGATTTGAAAAAAAGAATTAAGGAAGTAACAGCTATGGGGAAAATGACACATTTCTGACCACAAACTCTCCTTATCATAAGCTCTTTTCCGTGACATGACATCTCTTGTTTCCCTCTATTTCATTCTAAATCTCTACCGACTGGCATGACTTTATCGATCCCAGATATTTCTATATTTTCCTTTTTATTTGAAAACAGAGAACTTGTAGCATCAGAAGATCAGTTCAGACATTGCACACAAGGCCTTCCACCTCTTGTTTATCCTTTTCCTCATTTCTGGTTTCCTTTTGGCTATTCTTCCATCCACCTTCAATCAAATCAGAGACCTGACATCTTATATATCTTTGTGTGTCACCTCTATCTGTCGTAAAGTCAAGGAGATGAAAATGTCCCCAAGGAAAATCAGAGCTCTTCTGTTTACTGCCCTGTGGCTGTAACTGCTATTACTTTACCCAGAAAGATCCATGCTTTTCCCTTCCTCTCACCTACCACCTCTTTATACCTGCAGTTATACAGTTATTACATTTTCTTTTACACACCTTAAGTAATTAACATGTGAATAATTAGTAGCCTTTTTCTAATTAGATACACACATATAGGTATAGAGCATATTCTACAACACTGAATGATTCACAAAACCAATAATGGTATCTGTACCTTTCCCATAGCCCCTTTATCAGCTAGCGTAATGACCCATTTGTCAATGCTTTAATCATATTTAGAGAATGGATTGGTTGTTGTTCCCTGCTAATGACTTGGTGTATCTGTTTTCAGAGCCTAATGTACACCACAGATGTCACATTTTCTCACTTGGAAAAACTCCAAAGAAAATCGCTCAGAGATGCATGAGCTTGTGAATGAGATCGTATCAAAATCCCCTCACCTTGTGTCGTTTTCAACCTGAGCTGCGCTCTACCAGTGCAACCACCTCACTGCCAGAGAGTGAGACAGATGCCACTGACGAATTAAAACACAATCAACACACTTGAACCGGTTTTCTGCTGTGAACGTGCACAAAGGTGAATGCAAAGAAATGAATTAGCTAGTTAAGCTTAACACAACACAAAACATTTCATTAGATATAGACAAACAGTTGGAGGTATTGGAACTTAGTGAGTCCAATTTTCTATTATTGTGTGGTTGGATTGATATTGCGTTTATATGTGGGGGGAAAAGAATTTCCGGATCTCTGAGTGGGTGAATGTTTCTCTGTGGCATTTCACACATAATTTGAGCAAATACAGATAGCTCTGATGGTGTTTATATAACACATTAGTGTCATACATTAAACAAAACATTCAGAAGTGTTTATGCAATTTAGCACTAAAAGATATCCCCTACTGCTATGTCACATTTCCCTGTGCCTGCGACAGCGGCATGGTGGGTGTTGAGACAACTAACTTATTTGCTGTTATGCAGATATTTGGAAGAGATTAAATAGATTATGTGAAAGTATAAAGGAGTAAGACTGATCTAAAATAGAAGATGATTTTTTTTTTCTTTACTGAGTAGCACATACATTTGAGAGGATGCCAGTATGGGGAACATTTTCTAATCACTATATTTCAGTAGAGATAATGAAAGATGGTCGAAAATGTGTTTTAAAAAAAAACAGGAAGACAAATGCAAATCACCCAAAAACAGTAGGAGAGGGTAATAGCCATGAAAAGCGGGAGGGAACATGTGACGGATGAATTAAGAATAGACTGTAGGGGTCTCTAGAATGATACATGATTGTCAGAGTTACTTGAATGAGGAAGATAGAGCCTGTTCCCATACTGATAAGAGTAAGATTGTTTTTTTTATTGTTTTTTTTTTTTGGTTGGGGGGTTGGGGGTTGGCACTGCAGTTCACATTAGTAATGGTTCGAATGACTGATTAACACTGATTTACTGAACAACCTATGCTGGAAAATAGACACAGCACTAAAGATGAACTGCTAAAATGTGAATTCTGAGTTGTTTGTAATTTTTCTTTTAGTTCTTTATTTAATTTGACCCTAACATGTGTGCAGTATCATATAGCTGTGCGTACTCAATGTTCAGCAAACCTAGAAGCTGCTTTATGGTCAGTAATTCCTGTTAATCTTTGGGGCCAGCTGATTATCACAGCACAAAACCTTGTTTTGAAGTTGTGTGTGTGCATAAAACCATAGGGTTGGTTGAATAACAAAAGCATGTTATGGGTCATTTAACATTACTTTCGGAGCTGACTGATGTGTAAAGTAGTTTATTTTAAGCCCACAAGTAATTGGATTTTCTAGCAGTTGACCCAACACAACTTCCAATATGATGATCCAATTATAATGTTGAGTTGACTTTTTCCCCCTCAGTGCTCAAAACCATACAGAAGATATACTGTCATGGGTATACAAACGTGTAATATAGACGAATTAACTCATTTGGATGTACGTGCACAATTTACTGGGTATTGAGCTCTCCAACATTCACACGTGATTTGATTAGTCAATTGGGATGTGATTCACATACAACCCCTTATACAAATGTACACTGAATGTACTGAACTGTACTGTAAATGTATGTTTACAGCTGTCCACTGTCACTTGTGTAAAATTCTAAATCCTGGCACAGGCACACAAGTCTGCAGAAGAATCTGTTGCCCCTTTCCTCCAGGCACCTATCCAGCACAACATGCCAGCGAGTGTCTAGTGTTCTGTCACTGCAGACCACCAGCTCTCTTTTCATGCCAGAGTGGTCAACAGCAGACATCGCATTCACTCGTTGCATTCAAAAGAAAAAAAGCTTCCAGGAGGACCGAAAAATGACCTGTGTTCATCTGACTGATTCGTTTACTGGGTTGCTTTGTACAATGTGGTCCTCAGCCCATTTCAGCATATAAGAAACCCAATTTGTGAAACTGGATAGCAAGCATAAAATCATATACATTGTACAGCTGCACAAATTCAATCCCAAAACAATCCCAAACACTTTCGGTCCCTTTTCTGCAAATGTTCAGTTCTGACTCAATGGAACATATCTTTCAAACCTTCAGCAATACATCTGAAATACAGTTATGGAGGAATGATAGCTAACAGTGTGGCATCCTAGTTGTTTCGAATGCAGCTGAGAAATAGCCCTAACCCTGAGAAGCAATATAACTGCAGGGCTTAGTGTCTTTGGAGGACGAGGTTACAGTTTTAGATAAATTACCATACAAATGAACAAGGGAACATCGGTCTGTGGGTGTCAGTCTTACAGTGAGTGATGATTACCACAGCTAACACCAAATCAGTCGATTTGAAGGGATATTGTTTAGCCATATAAGATTGTATCATTACTGACCTACTCTATTCACAGTCACTTTGGCATTGTTGCCCTCACCTCATATTGATTTCTACTTGACTGCAAATATAAATGCATGTAAAACCATTTGTTGCCTTATGTAAGTCTTTTCCCTGACTTCCCTGAACCTAAGAAAAAGCTTTTTGCATAAAATCAACTTCACTAAACCCTCGTTAACATTCTTTCATTTGTATGTTTTTGCTGAGGAGTTAGGATTTTCCATCTCTCACATCGTCATGTTTATGGGATACAGAAATGATAAAGCTTAGAGAAAGTTTCTTTGTACACAAGGAGGAACTCCACTTCAAAACATGTACTGTACACTTAAGTTGTGTGTACTCTTGAGATAAAAGCCTTCCCATTTGGGATCTATGAAAGATCAGACAGAGACAAGGACTACGCTGCGGAAAGGTTATTTGGGGTTATAACCATACTCAACCTGCCCATGATGAAAAGGGAAGAGAAAATGAGAAAGCTTTGAAGTGCTCCTGCATAGCTAAAGGCTACATTCACCTTTTATTTTACAGAACAGCCAGATAGAGGGAGCCAGCAGAGGAGGGGAAGGAATGAACACTGACAAAGAAGTGTATGCAAGGGAAAAAGAGATAGAGAGATATATCCTCCCTAGCACATATAAAGTTAGGCAGAAAGGGAGATGCACACAAATTGAGATGCAAGCCAATGGAGAGAGAGATGCGAACAAAGATGGTAAAAGCGACAGCTTGGAAGAAAAAGAAGAGACTCAAGTGCAGCAGAGATGGAGCGCTGACAGATCCAGAGAAGCAACAGGGGGAGATGTTCATCTTTTCTCTGAAGCATTCCCACTGTATTTGGACACTGTTCCAAGCCTGTCGATATGACACTTGTGTGAAAAGGCATACAGATATTGAAGTGAATTGTCTCAACTCTGGCAGACAGGCAGCTCTGCAAGTCTCTTGGCCTTGGAAAGCAAATCAGTAGAAGAAATGGATCAGTGCCGTGGATGATAATGTTGCTCAAAAGTGAAAATATGCAAATCTGAGACTGCATTCCCACCTGCATCATAAAAAAAGATAGAAAGAAGAGTCAAAACGTTTGCAGGTCTTTTACCCAACTGGTTAACTAAACTATAGATTTAAACAGAAAAACAGACTTAAACACACAGGGAACATTCATTCACTGTACATACACCCAGAAACACCAAAACATACAGGAGTTGGAGTGGAGCCAAGCTCATGCCATTATTTTCCCATCTTTCTCCTTTCATATATGTCTCTCTCTCTTTTCTCCTGACAGCATGTTTGATAAGTTTTATGTTGCTGTAACGAGAATGAATGAGTTCTGAGGGAGCAAACAGTCGACGTATGTAGGCGTGTGTGTTTGCACGCGGCTGAAGTGTCCATGTTTGTTACCACCTTGTGGGTTTGTTGATGTGTATTCTGTAGACACTGTGTGCAGATTTTGTGACTTTGCATGGGTGCACTTTATGACAGATGGCAGGCCCCCTGTGAAAGCTTAGAGGGAACATAGGAGCACGGGACCATTGGATTTCAAGTAGAAAAGCGACAGCACAGCTTGTTCAAAGCATACAGAGAAGTTACTGCTGTCACCTTGTTGACCCATAATTGAATGAGCAAGTGTTTAGAGCCAATCGCAAACCCCCAAAATATCAACAAACAGACATGCTTTGCGTTTCTTGAGTCTCTAACTCAAGCTGTGTTTGATAAAAATCAATTTCCATGAGAGTGACTTTCATATTTGGCCTTAGTGATCGCAAAGTAAATCAATTATGATCACTGTGATAGCTGTTGTATGAAAAGACAGCACACACAGTCTGTCAAGGCCTTCAGTTTTGGCACTTTAGTCACGCTTGCTCTTTGCTGTAGCTGTCAGTTACAGAGATGAATAATTAATTGTTCAGTAGCACACATCTGCCACTCTCTTGAATCATATTTCACTGATTAGAGAACTGATATTCAAGAATATTGGAAAAAATACACCTTTTGACGACATATTATCAACGTTTTTGAGTATAATAAGTAATTGGAATTTGTTGATATTCTTTCAACAAATAGGCTTAGCTTTTTTTTATATATAAAAGAACAGCTGTATTATTTGAATATTTGGTTGCTGAATTCCGTGTTTTTGTGTGTAGATACACAGTTTTTGTGTTTTGTCAGCTTTTTTTCCCTTTAAGCATATTATTTTAAAAAGCTTTGCCTTCTAAAGTGCTGATCATTTGGAGAAAGCTTTTGACTGTAGATGTGTAACATCCCGACATGTTTAATATACCTGAACCATATTGCCCAGGCTCTATCTGCTTTGCAATGACAAGTAACTTAAAAGGCATACATTGGTTCACACCATCATCAACAGATTTTAGTGAAATGAAGCCACGAAGGGTGAAACAACTAGAGACACTCCTGAAAACAAATCATTACTGGAAATAAAACATTGTAATTGTTCCTTCATAAGGAAAGCAAGATTAATTAAAAACTTAAATTAAACTAGCCTGCATTCACCATGTGGTGTATTGACAGGGGATAACAAATGGCAGTTTTAGTGCTTGATGTTTAAAAAAATATTTTTCAATTTGACGTGTGCACCAAAACACTGATTGGCGTAATGAGCAGCCCATTGCCGAGATTTTGTTTGAGTGACCCCATGATGGAAATTAATTGACTGAGTTTAAAACTTTGATTAGGAATGTTGTTCTGCGGGTTCATTCCGTTAGGCAGAAGGAAGTTGTGATCAATTTTATTTTCTGGTGTGAGTTAGTATATATACTAATAATTGATATGACTTTTCATAGAGTAAAATAACCGCTTTTGCGGAAAACATAAAGTATAAGTTAGGGGTTTTCTTATATTTATTTAATTACAACAGTGATGTGACACAGAAATTCCAAACATCGTAAAAAGAGGCTGACGAACAGTGGTAATAAACAGAGTTGCAGCTTAACAATAAGAGAAAAAACATAAGAAAAACCAGAAGGAAAAAGGGCAAAATAATTAATAAGCAACTTGTAGGAATAACAGCAGATACACTCAATAGACCTTTCTGTTGTTTAGTTTCATTAAATTCACAAAGAGAATGAAATATTTGCGGTGGTGTAAGAGAAAAGCATGTCAAATTCATTCTGATGACTTTCAACATATTTGAACAGGATGACAAGCAATTCTCTTTTACACACAGATCAATCTGACCACAACAGCAACCCACAGAAAACACATTTTTTAGGAGTGTGAGAACTTGGCTGGAGTTGTTCAAGTCTGACTTTGTGGAGTCTTTATCCATGTGGTCTTAGAAATATTTCTCTCTTGAACTAGAGACACCAACACTCAGAGGATCAATGCAATGGTTTTAAAACCTATTTTCCCATTTGGATGATTCCCTCTTTTATTGGTTTCATCAATAAATTTATGATCAGTGCATTTTTCAATGACAATTTGCGCCAAAAATTCTGATTTTGTGTCATTGTGAAAACAGATTCATAATAAAACATGCAATCCGAAGCATTCACCTTCGGATTTAATCAATTCAACAGCAATAAGTCTGGAGATGGCCACAAAAAATTTCTAGCGCAATGTCAAAATCAAGAAATGAAAGGAATGTGGCACCTGTTCTCACTAACTGAGTGACAACAAGATAAAAGTGAGGGAGGTCACCAGGACACAACCACTCTGAATGTTCGAAGCTTCACTTTTCCATGGTCATGGTTCCATTTACATTGCATCATTAAATAACACAAAATATATGTGTTATTTATGTGTTTTCATGTATTTCATAATACGCCTGTCTCAAAGCAAAACAACAATTTGACAGTTAACTGAGACATTCTTGCATTAATCATCAAGAACACATTTGAAAGCATTTGGGAATACACAATAGGATAACGTTCACTTTTAAAGTGAAGAGTACAAAGAGGCAATACCTCGGAAAATGTTTATCACTGTTCCTGCAGATGTTATCAATAAAAATGCTGGGTATTACAAAAAAACACTCTTGCCAGTATGGATAACAGAGTCATTCATCCAGCCACTTTCCTTTGAAAAGGGGGATTTTGCAGAAGTGCAGAGCCTATGTTGAGTAATGTTACCTACCTAAAATGCTTTATTAATCTAGTTGATGCAGATTATCTTGCTCTGTCATGCAACATTCAATTATGTTGTTGTGTGCATCCTCACTTGTATGTGTTGTAAATATATATTGTGATTAAAGCTTGGGAGAAGGCCTCAGTTGGCCATGCCAACATTTTTTACCCAAAGGCAATGGGAAATGTACAAAATACCCACAGTGGAAATAAAACAGCAAAATTTGGGCAGGGGGACATGTTCACACAAGTTTTGTGAGTGAATATCCATTTTCAGCTAAAGTCTGACTTTTCAAAAATTTGAAGTTACAGTAACACTGTGATCATGTTTTTCAGGCTGCTTATATGAATTATTTTCAAAGCTTTACATAATAATCTTGTTTTGCTGTATTTAGACAGCCAGCTCATTCTCTTGACATTGCCACCATCTATCCATTATTGTCAATACCCACTTAGTGCAGTTCAGGGTCAGTGGGGTCAGTTTTTAAGCCAACGGGTGAGAGTCAGTGTAATCAGGTTGCCAGTCTGGGCCACAAAGTGACAGACAGACAAGAGAAATAACCATACTTACAAAACCTCACTCCAGAATTACCAACTAATTTAATATAATCTGTATGGTTGGAGGAAGAAAAAGTACCAAGAGAAAACTCCCTTCTCAAAGGAGAAAACTTGCAAATGTCACGCAAAAACTCCCCAGCTAGGAACCCTTTTGGAGTGAGGTGAGTTCAGGGTAAAAAAAAAAAAAAAAAAAAAAATGAGCAAGATGCGGCTTCAAATGCATTTCCTCGTTTACTTTTTTTTTTGTTGATCTTCTATTTTTTTTTCAGACCTTGTCTCTCCCTCTTCCAGTCTGTCGTTCCAATCTTAACCCCTCATTTCTTCTTGCTGGCTTCCTCATCGTTTTACTTTATCTAGTGTTGCAACAGTTGTCAGCTTCTCTTCTTTTCCATCTGTCCATACCCTCTGTAAATCCTGTGCTCTATGGTCTCTTTCCCAACTACTTCCCTGTCCTGCCAGGCTGTCTGCACAAGCTACACAGATGCTAGGGTTTAATGCTTTAATTTGGCTGTCTGTCAGCTCTTCAGTCTCTTTGATACTTTTGCACCTAGTCCCATCGAAGACACTGTGATCCAATTTAGGCAAGCTGGCATCTGCTCAGAGAGAAACCACTTGCAGTTTCTCCTCTGAGCCGTTTCAGTGTGTTGGCATGTTTGTAAGAGAGCATGTTTTTATTATTTCACAGCATGTATATGTGTTTGGTGGCATTAGAGGGAGACTTAAAATGGAAAAAAGAGATTTTGCTTTAACCAGCATGAAGTCCCCAATTCAAGCCTACACAAATGCAGGTTCTTATCCTCTGTGTCCTTAATGCTTTTTATAAGGGATGTTTTGTTTGAAAGTTTTGCTGGAAATACGTACACGCTTGGAAAACAACATAGTATAGTAATTCTGATTTAGAATGTTTACAACTGGGGTCAAAACCCCATATGAAATGCATTTTCCTACAAAGAAATAATTTAAAGGTTTTCATGGTGAAAATTAACTTTACCAGTTCAGCAGTTCAGCTATGTTTACAAGAACATACAGAGGGATCACAATTGTTTTTTTTGCTATCTAACAATGGATACATTATTGGAACAACGTCCATGATAACGCAAAACAAATGTGAATAATTAGTAGATTCAATGCCAATTAATGAAACCAATGTGTATGTTTATCCCTGGCATCACCTTAAGCAGTTCTTGCCAAACACCAAATTAAGATTTCAGTTGTCATCTTGTTCCAATTGTCGATATTTGTCTATAGTACTTTTCAGTCATATGACAACCAACAACCTTTTATTTTCTAACTGTAAATCTTTTTATCGTACATTGCACTTATTCTTTCATTTAGTTATTTGCTGATTATTTTTAGATTGATCTCTCTGCTGACAAATTCCATCCCACTTCAGTAACTTACTCTTTAGAAAGCCTAAAGGTTTGCCTTGGGCATGGCTTTTTCATTCATGTTGTGCCTTCTTATGTTTCAGAACCCCTGAGTCAGATAAGCTAGGCATGATTTGATCTCTTCAGATACTCTGCTTGTGGTAGAATAGTGATATGTTGTTGCTGTCCCTCCATTCCTCTGCACAATTTACAGACTACCCAATCCTACCATTTACCTTCCTGGTGCTATCGTCCTGTCTCAATAAAGTTTGCTCTCTCTGAAGGTATGAATCCTGTCTAGTCTAGGTGTGTATCACATACTGCTGAAATACCCTTCTCTGTCTTCATTTTTTCTTTATACGTCTCTCTGTCATAAAATGTTATATCATACTAACCCATAACTAAACTCAATAAGCTTCTACAACTCATTGTACAATTACCATGGCCATCACATGTAACATGGCATCTAAAAACAAATCCTAAATATCAACTATTTTTTACATATATTATTTGGAACATTCGACGAGGTGATTTAACAGTTGACATCTACTACCTTTCTTTAGACTCTCGTACAGATCCAACCACTTGGAATTGCCCTCCTCGAGTCAAATACCAGTCAATTTCCAGCCAATTTGAGCCAAGGTCCTTGCAGGAACTCTTTTTGGAGCAAAATGGCTCATACAGGGTACAACTGGACTCTGTAAGTGACTACAACTATAGATTTCCATTCTTTTGACAAAAATAGAATTATTTCCGCCATGCCAGAAACTAATGGCGTTCACTTTGTTTTTCTAATCTATTTAGTCTTCCTGCCTTCAATGACATGATGAGTACTTAAGACACATTTATTGGTGTTGCCCTGCTTTAAAAGAAAGAAAATGTTTTTAAAAAATGTTCTTGGGCCACTAAAAGGATGCAAAACAATTTGGGGGAATTAGGAGGTAAGTTAACAAATTAGTTTAGAACTCAAACGATTTCACTTACTTCCACCTTGACTAAGCAAAAAGGTGAAACTACATCTGAACACACACCAGCTCATTGCTTAAATATAAGAGTACTTGTTTGTCCAGTACAAGCCTGCAATATGACAGTTAGGCCGTACAGAAATTACTGAACAACAAATATTTCTTCTGCGTTGGTATATCTGAAAAAATATGAAGCATGTGGATCACACTGATAAACAATACAACAAATAAAAAAAAGAGTTATTGTGATTAATGTGACTTATTAAATGCATTGTCCTCAGGTACAGAAGAATGCAAAAACAATTACCAGAAAACTTACTCTTCATCATAATGCATTCTATCAAGCTTAAGAGTAAAGTGATCAAATGAACGTCAAGCACAGGCTCATACTATAACAGCATCCTACAGTTCTGATAACCCACTGAGTAGGTAATTAATGCTCCAAGCAGAAAAACAATCCAAATGCTGGCAAATCCTAACAAAAACAGGGAGGAAATCTTTAAGTAAAACAATAAAAGCCTTCTGAAAAAACGCTACAGAATGTTATGAAAAAAAACATATAAAAAAGGTACACTAAATTGGAACCACCACTGCATTTTCAGACGAATTACAAGTTGTCAAGTTACGAAAATGCTTTTCTGGTTTTGAGGAATCTGCAATTTTCTGAAGTGAAAACATGGAAACTGTTTCCCATCAAAGAAAGAGCTCTGCTAGAAGAAAATAGGTTTTTCCATGTAATAAAATGAACCCCAGTATCATGACATGTCAAAAACAGATCACACTGTATTGCTTACATTTTTAACTTCTGTAGAATTTACACTTACATTCCAGATAAGAGTTGCATTTCAGTGGGCAGCCAAACATAGGCCTGAACCATCTTAACAGACATCTATAATTGCTTTTTGCTGAACATAACTTAAATGCTGTGCTAACGGGGAGCAGATTATAATTTAACTCCCCTTCCGAATTATCCATCAGCTTGTGACAATCAATTCATACACATTTAATAAATGTATCTGTTTACTATTATGTTAGTAAGATGATGCAGTGTGTGTCTGGGATGCACTAGTAGCTCCACATGTGTATGTGGGCTGGACCCTATTTAGAAATTCCTCAGCTTCATTTGTGGTGACATTTTCACACTGAGAATCCATCATATCATTATCTATAACGGCACTTGGGTGTTAATTATGGGACTGTTAGCAATAACAAATCTTCGCTGTGGCTGACTTCAGCTTCACAGCTGCTTTCTTTAGCTTTAAGCACACCTTGTGATTTTTTAGAAATAAGTGTAAATTTACTGTACTTTGAAAGCATTCTTGCATTGAACACATGTACATATCACTACAGACATGAAATATAAATGTGTTTTCTCCCTTGCCTCTGCATGTAGACCAGTATTCTTTTTATTTCCCACTGCAAAATGAAAGAAAGTCAATTGACAGACATATCTTTCTGGGAGAGAACGTATAACGTGTAGATGGCACATAGAAGAGGGGCTCTGTCCTTCTTCTTTTTTTCTCTCTGGGAAAAACAATGGAAGGCTGAATGCTAAAAACTGACACATGATCACGTTTAGGAGATCTTGCATCGGTGAGGCAGTTGTTCATGTCTGGGTTCTTCTGTTCCTGACCTTTTCTTTCATGTGTGTAATAGGGCAAAGGGAAATGTAAACCATCCATATTTAAGACAGCCACGTTACAAGTCAAAGCCTTTTGAAGGCCACTGTTATATCTTTTCATTAGAATTATCAATTTAGATTTATGTGTAATGCTCAACATCAAACTTATAAACAAAAATTGCCCTTTCTTTTGATGGGACCAGAACAGTAAGACATACTTCGCAGAGCCTTAAAAAAAGCCTTTGGTTGGGAGGGAACAAATTAACGATGCAATTTGAACAATAAATCAGTTAAAAACTGAATCATGAGCACAATGTACAAATAACTTTGTAACATGCCACGACTAATTAAGAAGAAGCAGGTCAGAGAGAGTAGAGAGGTTTGTTATCAAATGATAAAAAATTAAGTATTTGATATGGAAAAAATGAATGTTTTGTAGGTATTCTCTCCAAATTAATACCCACATGCATAAAACTATGTACTACAAATAAGAGTTAAAGTCAAGTAGTTAAAATCTTGTTTGCTATTTTGCAAGATAATGTACTTAAACATTCAGCGATAGAACTAGTTGAATTGTCTGGATTTCTGTGGATTGTTTCTTTTTTCTCCCATCATTTGATTCCATCTGCAGTCTATCCTCTTTCCTCCCCTCTCTACTATCTCCATCCTGCACCATATGTTCTTCGCTAATTTCACAGTGTGGACGAACTGTATTCAAACAATGTGGAAATTCTTCACCTGACTGGATGTTACATCAGTGAAAACACCAGAGTTTTAATTAAAAAACAAAAACTTTGTCACACCTAACTGCACAGATGTGGGATGGACGAATTGGCACAACCATGTGAATTTGTGCAGATACATGAGTGTGTACGTATTTTTCATGACTGTATGCTTGCTATATATGATTTACTTGGATATAGCCATGCACAGCATTTTCAAGAGAATTTTAATTATTATACAAAACTGTCATTATCACAGTGCATACATACATATTATATATAAATATGTATATATGTAGTACCTTTCTTTTGTCAAATTATTGGATCATAAAATGTGCTTAAGGCTAAAAAACATTATCATAAATTCATTATTATTGACACTGATCAGTTTATTATGTTGCATCCTTCTGTTGAAATATTTTCTGAGAATATTTTCAATGTATGATCACCATAGCCATAAGAAGTTTTTTTTTGTTTTTTTTAAGCATACGTAGGTAGAGATGTGTGTAATTAGAAGAAAAAGCAGTAAAGGATGAAACAGTACCAAGGCCATTAAGGCTGTAATGAAGAGCAGAGACAGGAGATAGGACTAATAGAGCTGTTGCATTCTTAATGAATTCAGCGTACCTCTTCATAATCATCTGAACAAACAAAGACCCTTTCTACATCTTATTTTGCCAAGTGTCTGTCATTTGCATGATAATCATCCCCTTTTTATCAAACCCTCCTTGTGTCAGTCTTCTCACATCAAATGGTTTGAAAGACAAGCCATTTCAGAAAAGCAAAACCAAGGAGACAGTTGACGATTGTCCACCCTACAGGAAATGGGCTTCTGCACAAATGAAGAGTTGCACAAATATGTTGGATCTGGATGCTTTTCATTTCAGTTTAATTAAGACAACAAAAACAACCTTGTAATGGTAGGATATGTTACGCTCAGAGAAAAAAATTAATGCAATGAAAAAGAAGGAAAAAAATGCATTAGTCTCAACATGCATTCATACATATCTATATAGATTACAGTGGGTACGGAAAGTATTCAGACCCCTTTAAAAATGTCACTCTTTGTTTCATTGCAGCCATTTGCTAAAATAAAAAAAAGTTCATTCTATTTCTCATTAATGTACACTCAGTACCCCATCTTTGCAAATGTATCAAAAAAGAAAAACTTAAATATCAAATGATCATAAGTATGTAGACCCTTTGCTGTGACACTCATATTTAACTCACATGCTGTCCATTTCTTCTGATCCTCCTTGAGATGGTTCCACTCCTGAATTGGAGTCCAGCTGTGTTTAATTAAACCGATCAGACTTGATTAGGAAAGGCACATGCCTATCTATATAAGACCTTACAGCTCACAGTGCATGTCAGAGCAAACAAGTATCATGAGGTTGAAGGAACAGCCAAGGAGCTCAGAGACAGAATTGTGGCAAGACACAGATCTAGCCATGGTTAAAAAAATAATTTCTGCAGCACTCAAAGTTCCTAAGAGCACAGTGGCCTCCATAATCCTTAAATGGAAGAAGTTTGGGACGACCAAAACTCTTCGTAGTTCCACAAACTCAACTATCACTGCAGCCTCCACCAGTCTGGGCTTTATGGTGGCCCGACGGAAACCTCTCCTCAGTGCAAGACATATGAAAGCCTGAATAGAGTTTGCCAAAAAACACATGAAGGACTCCCAGACTATGAGAAAGAAGATCCGCTGGTCTGATTAGACCAAGATTGAACTTTTTGGCGTTAATTCAAAGCGGTATGTGTGGATAAAACCAGGCACTGCTCATCACCTTTCCAACACAATCCCAACAGTGAAACATGGTGGTGGCAGCATCATGCTATGGGGTTGTTTTTCAGCTGCAGGGATAGGACGACTGGTTGCAATTGAAGGAAAGATTAATGCGGCCAAGTACAGAAATATCCTGTAAGAAAAACCTCTTCCAGGGTGCTCAGGACCTCAGACTAGGCCGAAGGTTCACCTTCCAACAAGACAATGATCCTAAGCACACAGCTACAATAACAAAGGAGTGGCTTGGGAACAACTCCGTGACCATTCTTGACTGGTCCAGCCAGATCCCTGACCTAAACCCAATTGAGAGTCTCTGGAGAGACCTGAAAATGGCTGTGCACCAATGCTCACCATCCAACCTGACAGAACTGGAGAGGATCTGCAAGGAAGAATGGGAGGTGTGAAAAACTTGTTGCATTATTCCCAAGAAGAGTCTTGGCTGTACTAGGTCAAGTCAATACTGAACAAAGGGTCTGAATACTTATGACAATGTAATATTTTTAACTTTTTTCTTTTTTAATCAAATTTGTACTTTTTTCTGTCAAGATGGGGTTCTGAGTACACATTAATAAGAAATAAAATCAACTTTATTGATTTTAACAAATGGCTGCAATGAATCAAAGAGGGGGGAAATTTAAAGGGGTCTGAATACTTTCCGTACCCACTGTATATAAAGTGCTTATATATTGGCCATAGTCATTTGTCTATTTCTTTTTTCATATAGAGTGACACTGCAAACAGGAAAGTTTACACAAAAAGCGCAATACTTATACTGGATGTCCATCTTGTGGCTTTTACTTTCTCAGATTATGGCAGTTGCATTGAACAATAACACATAGTAAAAAGAAAATAGCAGTGTTTCTCATAATGGAGAGGAAAACAGGATAATTTAGCTTCTCAAGCCTAGAAAAACCTTAATTTGTAATGTTTGCCCGGGAGTCTCCTGGTGCCATATGGTCCAAATGCTGTTTAAGATGCTTTAGAATGCTGCCAAGAAACATTTATAGGGGTAACAGAGGTGCCAACACACACACACACACACACACACACAGCACTCTTCCTCCCATTCGTACCACAGTTTTATTTTCCTCTTGCTTTTACTGTTCATTTTCTCCTCTTGCTCGCAGTACTCTGCTCCTTTCTCTACTTGTTCCGCATGCCTCCCACCTGTCTTTGCCTCTCTCTGACTTACCCTAACTCCCTCCAGGCATACACACTCTGCCAGCTCTTTCTCCTTCTCGCTCACTCTGATCTCACAGGGGAGCACTCCTGTCCTGTTACTGTTCCTCCTCACGACTTATTTTGCTTTAGGCCTTTTTTCTCTCTCTCGATTGGCAACCATTCTTCTTTCTTTCCGTTTTCTTTTTTCTTTCATTGTTTCATCACTCTATCAGGAAATGCCAGATTTGTCTCTTCCAGATCACATCCACCTGCTTGTTTTGCAATTTTCTTCTCCAGAAGAGAAATGGGGATTTTTCTGTTGACATTTCTGGCACTCTGGGGCTGAAAAAGCTTTTAGTGCCTTTATGACCCAAAAATCTTTTGTTATTTGGAACATTAGTTCCTATTGTATTCCTTGAGATTGCTGAAGTTTCAATAAACCTTCTTAGAAATGGATTTAAACATCAGAAAAATGCAATAAGGTTGCACCTTACAGAGCTCAAGAGTGCCTCACAAAATAAATGGGATTTGCTAAATTAACTGTGTGCTAATTTCAGACCTGTCATACACAAAAAAACACAAAAAACTTCTTTATCATATTAATTGTTTCAATGAGCTCAGAATATTTTACTTCAATTGTAGTAGAATATCAGATTACATAGGCCTTCACCACCCATCCATCTTGTTGATTTCTAACATTGGGCCATAGTATCACAAAAAGCCATTCACACCAGAATCAACGCCTTATTTAGCTAAGTTCCCGATAGTTAGGATGTCTAATATTGAAATTATGAGTTATAGGTGGTTCCTTTGTACTACAAACGTTTATCTTTTGTTTTTGTTTTTTGTTAGCGTTGGCCAGTTACAGGCATACAGTATGCTTTATGATGAGAGCTATGGTTTCATGACAGGAAAAAGTAGAATGTTTTTAATATCAAAACTGGTTTATGACACCCTGAATCTTTTTACACCTCTTACACAGGTTCATTATTCTTACTACCCTCACATTTACATTTCAGAGAAAGAATAAAATATTTCATCACTTCCACTCCCATCAACTTCCTATACCCCCCTCTCAACATTGTAGCATGAGGGGCAACACTCATTTCCAGCCTTAACTGTCACCTCTTCTTTCATTCCCATCCTTTGCTAATCTCAATGGTCATAGGTCTCCTTTGTTGCAATCTCCAAGATCCTTTGACACTCAAACCTAGTAGGTGTGAGTTCTGCGGATATTCCGTCCATGGATAATATGAGCTGCTCTTTTCTATTACCTTACTCTCTTGCTGCCTTCCCCTTGCCTTTTTTTCATGTTCACACATACCTGATATCCTCTTCTCTGCTGGTCCCCTCTTGTTATGTCCTTTCCAGTGGCTCCAGATCATCCTTTTTATACACTGCTTTCTCTCCTATCAACCTTTGTCTTCTCAATAGTATCTACATTATTACACCACACATTAAGATGTTTTTGGCATCCTTAAATACTCCATCCACCTTTCTTTCCGACACTCCTGCTATGACTGTATAGCAATTAAAACTTATCAACAGTATTTTCATATTATTAAAGAGGAGTGATAGGACCTTCATAACATATTCTCTGCTATAAAAAAGTAAACATTGAGTTTATTAATCATAAAAGCCAACTTCATTCCAAAAACCTGAGTAAATCTTTGCGTTGTTACTCTAAACGTATATTATATACAAACTGGTTCAAAGTGGAAGATGTGCACTCAAAGTTTCTTGATTTCTGAACTACAATAATTACACCAACATCAAAGTGAAAAGCAACCCTTGTTTTAATAATTGCTCTTTAAAATATAGACACAAAACTGATGCATGAATCATTCAATATCAGCCCCTGCAATGATTTTGCACTCACCACGAAATGGAGATGAAGTACAGACAACCATAGCTTACAGTTAGAAATATAGATAAGGAAAGCAATTAATTTATACATATATATATATATGTAAAAATTAGACATCTAAGTTAAGCAGTTGCCTTTGTTTTGTTTGGAGACAATAAATGGGAATGTAACTGTGATGGTCCCCTCTTTTAGCAGGTCCAGCTGGCAGACAGCACACTAACTCAAGACATATTCATTTTAAACTGTGCTATTGAACAAGCTGGATTTATTCTCATCTGCAAGAAGTATACATATGTGTGCCCCTTGCACTTTTGAGTCAATCACCGTTGCAAGATTAATGGATGACTGAGACAGAAGTCAATTTCCTTTAGAAAGAAAAAGTGAGAGGAAATAAGTTTGATGGTTTTCCCATGATCTCTCTGCCTTCATCCTTGAAGGATCATCTCTCTCAATCCTTGCTTTCTCCGTCTCTCTGGAGTCTACTCTTGCAGATTAATATTGCAGATCTACCTCTCGCTATCCCTCCATCCTTTTTTCTGCTCCACACTACTGTGCTCTCAAAGAGAAAATAATCCGTTCTCCCAGAGGCAGCAACAAAAACTTTAAGTTTAGCGAAGCTAATTATGTCTCAGCTGTTGCCAGGTTACAAACAACACCTTAACTCATTCATGGTCACCTTGAGAGGTTTTAACCACATCTTCCTCTTTGCTCCACTTGCTACTGAATTTACAGAAGTACACTGTTCCATCTGTGAACACGTTTAATGTATTCTTTGTCAATGTGTGTAGAGTTCTTTTGCCCATGATCCATTACAATTTTAAACCTTAATCTGGTTTTCCTTTACCTATGCATCCACTGCCCTGTGGCAACCCATAATAAATGAATTGGAGATGGTCTAAGGAGACGTTTGAAGGAGAACTGTGTCTTGAGGTTGGAGGGACCAGACCCAGAAACGACTTTGTGGGTCAGAAAAATAATGAATTAAAATGAGAAGATTGACTTTCATGTCAAAAGATAGAATAGGTAATTGTGTAAAAGAAAGAAAAGTGTTTTGAAGGAAGAGCATTCTCCTGGCTTACTGTTACACCCTGGAAAAAAAATTACACATCTGCACATAAACATACAGGCACGTACACAACCTGCATATAAATAACCCATAATTCCATATCTTCACACGGGTATATAGAAAAAGCACACTACATGAATGACAATAGACCTTCAGTTAAAGAGGAAACCATGTGCAATCACTGGAGCCATGAACACCTTATGGTCATTTAAGTAAATTTCATGCTAATGTAACCACTGCTTACCATGCTAGAAAATCATAAACAACAATGAAGTATGGGGATGGTGACTGAAGGTTTGAAATGAGACAGACAGAAGAAAATCTCTTGCATTGTCATTGCAATGTATAGATGTTAGTTTAATCTATTAAGTGTACATAACATAACACAAAGTCCAAAATGGACCATGTCTACCGATTATATATTTTTTTGTTATGTTTCATGTTGCTCAGTTATTAAATGAGATTCATCAAACCCATGGTACAATAATCTTGAAAGGCATCAGGCTATTAAAAATATAAAATAAATGGTGACATGACGTATTGTGGGCTGCACAGAGATAGTGTCGCAACACAGCAAAAATATTCCTGCTTCAAATCCCCAGGGACAGAGATCTGTTATGTGAGGAGTTTGTATGTTCTCTCCGTGTATGTGTGGGTTCTCTTCATGGTAGCTTATTTAATTATTCTGAATTGGAGTAGGAGTAGGAGTGCACGCAAGTGTGTGTGGTTGTTTGTCTCTGTGTGACCCTGTGATGGACTAGCGACCTGTCCAGGGTGTTCCCAACCTCACAGCCAATGCCAGCTGGGATAGGGCCCAACCCTGCCGTGATCTACCAGAGACAAGCAGTTAAGAAAATGGATGGATAACATATTAAAAACAATATGCCTGTCAGATTCTCTGCTGATGTTATGGTAATGTAATAACACACATTGTTAACAGAACACCATCAGTTGTATTAACTGCTCTCTCCCCCATTCCACTCTACCTCTCCTCTTTCTCTCTCAGTTCTCTAGGGCCTTACCATTATAGAGCATTAATGGAATATTGACATAGTCACTCCATTGTGCTTTATACATAGACAGCTCAGCCATGAGATGAGACTGCATTCTCCAAAATTGGAACCACTGTCTTTCTAATAAAAAGGTGCATACAGAATTTGGCAGTAAGTGTATCTAACTGATGGAATATTGTAATCTAAGCATTGCACTTCCTTTGTAGATGAGGTATGGATCTATCAGTCTGAAGCACTTACTAATACTCATTTGTTCTGTTTCTGTTATTTAATTTCTGTTCTTTCCTGTCTCAATGCTGCTTCCTTCCCAGACAGATTGTCTGCTTTCCCATTCCATTTTCTCAGTCTGTTTATGCCAGCTCAGGACATAATTCTGTTTCTCTCTATGTATGTACCTCATGGTGTCCTCCTCTCTCTACCCATGCAGATTTCCATGGTAACAAGTCATATGAGGGGTGGGGGTGTGCTCTTGGACATAAGAGTGTCTTTCTTTGGAAATACTCTCTGGATTTTCATCAAAATGCTAAATTTGACAGTTTATGCTTCTCCATGATCTTATTAGTATCAAACTGTTCTGTCAACACACCGTGATCATTTGGAATCAATTCAAATATAGGTCAGCTCAACTGCTTTACACAAAACAATTAAACACCTATTCCTTCCATGTTCACTCTTTCCACTCCTAAAGTTTTCTGGTTGGAATCCACTGATCAATCTCTAGAGATTGATCAATTTTCATTTACCGATTGAAAATGGATGGGCAAATAAATAATAGTAGTTTAAATGTCATATTCTATGTGATGATTGTAACAAAACCATTTTTTGTATGATTATTACAAACCTCAATTTAGTATAGTATAACAAAAACTCAGGAATGGTGCTTATAGTTGCATGATATACTGTAACGAGCTCTTAAAAGGAATATGATGGATGTGTTACTTAATAATTAATGATAATTAATGATTGGGAGACAAATCAAAATATTGTCTACAGTGACTTAATTTAATATACTAAAAATGCTATGCTTGGTATTGTATATTTCTACATACAATAATTTTAATAACCCATATTTGCTAAAAAAATTTGATTTTAAAGGTTAAAACAACTGACCTTTTAAATTTATTTGAAAGAACTTCAGGAAGGTGTGAAAAGATGATGGCAATTCAGGTTTTTTTTGCCTCACTCCTTTATTTCAGACATTGTTTTACTTTATAAAGGAGAACAACAGTGCATTGCCATTTGCTGAAGAGTTGTATTGCCTTTTTGCTGACGAAGTAGTTATTTTGCTTGCAGAATGTAATGTGAACTTTTTGTATGCCATAGCTTACAAAGAGTTCAAATCACTATTGTTTAGAATTTCTACAGGCCTGTCGCACCATATTTCTTCTTTATCCCCAAAAAAGGTATTCTCGTCACTGTAGGTATGAGCAGCTATAATGTCTTGAATCCTAAATATCCAAACCACTCCTTTCATTTCTTTTACTCTCCCATCAACCTATTTATTCATTTATTTTCATATTCATCTCTGCATTCATCCCTCCCTATGCCAGTATTTAATTAATTTCTTTCACTGAATGAGTGGAAAGCTGATCTGTTGGACTAAAGGATTAATGGTCACACACATTAATGACATCTCATTCCCTTTTCTGCCTTATGTCATGCCACTGCAACTTTATCATTCATTTTCATATCCATCGCCATACACATGAAGGCAAGATTATTGCATGTGCCAGGAAAAATGAAGACATGGTTGTCTTAGAAACAACTAGATGAACAAGATATTGGGTTGATGGGATGATTAGACAGAAATGATAGGGGAAGTATGAAGAGAATAAGTTGACTCCAAATGTCCAAAAGTAACCTCAATGATTACATGAGAAAGGAGCTGGTGAATCTCACTGATGAGGCATTAACCCTATAACACCATTTGCATCGTATTTGCACAGAGTTTTTTAAATCTTTGGCATCTGAGACCTCTTGCATAATTTAAAAACCGTTTCACACAGTCAGATATGCCTGACAACGGGCCGAAGACTGCACAACAATACTTTTGACTTAGCGAAAGGTAATACATTTTGAATGTTCAAAAAGGATTTGGATTTGTTTTTGTCATATTTTGTCAAAGGGCTAAATAAAGACTTCAGACTATGAAAAATCTAAATCTCTCTCTCTATGTTTTCTTGGATCAGGCTTTAAAGAGTTAACTCAATCTCAGTATCTACTGCAGTTGTTTACAACTGCAACTGTCACAATAGTAAAGTAAAGTTCTAAGATGACAATGACCCTTTGTTACTCTGAAATCCATTTTCTGATACTGAACTACAACACATGTGCCACAGTTATAAAGACACAATTTGCACAACTCAGTAGTTACTTTCATGGAATTTATAATTGCAACCAAACAATAATATAAAGATTGGAGTCTACTTGTCAGCAAGTTGCATCTTGAAATGAAATGCCTCTTTGTGTAATGAGTAGAGGGGCTATTGCACACACTAGTTCATGTTTATTTAGCCTTAATAAAGCCAAATATAAGAAAATAAAGTACGAAAAGAAATTGATTTTTTTCCTCCCTTCTGTCCATACAGCAAACAGAAAACCGCTGATAGCAACATTACAAGCACGTCAGCCTACATTTGGCTTCTATACGTTTTAAATGTTCCCACTTTAAAAGGGCCACATGACATTGATCACATTCTTTGCACCACAATATATAATCTTCTGATAAATTGCAGTTTAAAAACGTCCAAATTATTAGCTGTGAGAGAAACATCATAGAGAATAAACAAAGCGTAACATCTGTTTCATGCCAAAGGTTAATCTTGCAAATAGGTGTGCAATAATACATGTTCATTATTAATAGAATATCTGTTTAAGAATTCTTTATTTTCGATAGCCCATCTTTATAATCCAGAAGTTCTGAACACCTGTTTTGGTAACATGTGTAGAGCGTGCTTTTTGTAAATTTGTACTGTTCTTTGTTATGACTTTTGATACAATGCCATATCATCACAGAACCTGTTTTTTCAGTGTGTTTGAAATAACAGTCCGGTCCAGTCTGGTCCATTTTGACTTTAGTTTGGAAAACACAGCCCATATTACTTCCAAAAAACATCTGAGATACTGATTTGTCTCACCACTGTGCAATGTTCCATGTCAGCACACGAGTCAATAGTGCCTCTGGTCAAGATTAATTCAAGGCTTTTGTTTTGGACAGTAAAGTAAAGAATTATTTGTGAATGTAGCTTTGTGTTGTAGACTTTACACACATTTAAAAACTGAAATTGTTAAACTTTTTTTCAGACAAATTAATTTAAAATGGAAAATCTTCTTCATAAGGCCTCAGCCTTATAGATTCTGCTTTGTAGGGAAAAAAAAGGTAACTTATTACTTATATAATAATACTGTTAATAGTGATTTGGGGTTTTAAAGCAAATATTCTATTTGGTCATTGCTGCTTTTTATGTAAAAAATATATGTTGTTACGGATGCTATCACTTCACAAAGTTTTGCTTAACTGCAGATTACCCAAAACTTTTTAAGAGCTTCAATCTGAAAAGGAAATTAGGCAAATATTAATAGTGACATTTTTGTTGGCCTTCCGATGCTTCATGCCAGCACAAATTTGCCGTTGTTATGGAAACAGCCTATCAAATTGTCCATCAAAAAAAAAAAAAAAAATCAGAGACTTGTACATCCATCCTATGAGCTTACTCCGTTTCTCAGGGCAACCAGGACCCCTAGGAGGTTTTATGTATCTTTCTCAGCTGGAGTCGATCTCACAAGGGGGGATTACTGAGAGATGGACAAAGAAATAAAGTTTAATCGCAAAATGTGTTCTCCCCTCATTTACTCAGTTCTAACCTCTTGTAAAAAAGGAGAACAGCAAACAAGAAAGAAAATAATCCCTTTTTGAAAGTATATTTTTGTGAGCCTTGCAGCCTGTCACACACTTAAAATGAATGCTTATACTAAAATAAAACTATCTTTGTTTTCTATCATTACAGCTAAACTAAATAACAAAATAATCTTTGCAGTGCAATAATCAGTACAACTTGGATTGTTCAAAGTTTTGCTAACTTTTTTTCCTTCCTCACTTAGCCCCCTAATTTTTTTTTCACTGACCGCTTCGAGGACAAGTCAAATAAACAGACATGCCCCCTACAACGACATTGTCAAAATCCCTTTGTGTTCTCATTTGTAGTAGATTTACTATCCTTTACGCAGGGATTTCAAATCAGCTATAATAGTCTTATGTCTTCTCTCAAAGGATAGCAATATGCTATTTTTTTCAAAGGACAGTGCTGTTTCTTGTGCCTTTGGCCAAGCTTAGACAAAACGATGCCAAAGGCCAGGTGATTGTCAAAATGACCCAAGCTGCTTGAGGAAAATATCTCTTCATATACCTAAGAATGACTCTTATGCGCTCAGGCCACATATCTTTGAGAAGTAAGCAGGAAAAATCGAATAAAATGACTATTTGTGTATATATATATATATATCAGTATTTAAAAATAAATATATCAGTATTTAAAAATCGAATTAAATGACTATCTTTATAGATCTATATATATCAGTATTCACTCGAGCAAAAGGATTCCTCCAACTCGTCTTCATTCTAACCCCTGTAACACAAAAACTTTAAGAGAAGGAAAAAGCTTCAAGCGGTGTGTTCTGTCACCATGATTGGCTGCACAGTGCTGTAACAGATAATGTATGCAGAAGAAAAACTGCACAAAGAACGAACCGATTCTCTGTCAACAAACTTTGCATTTTCTTAAATAAATGTAGGGACCTTCCACACAGCCCTTCTTCCCTCCCCATGCTTTAACTTAAAAGTTGTTTTATTTTCAAGACAGATACAATTATGTATATTTGATGGCTAAAGTAACTCCCTGTTCCCAGGCAAAGAGAATGGATTTGCAAAGACAAAAAAAAGAGATGCAGCTCTTACTAAATCGATGTCACAATTTTTAGGTTGAGGGGATTTTTCCATTTTAACTCTACACTAGATGCTCCGCTTTTCAAATGTTTGGTAAGGCATCACTAACATGTTATTACACAGCATTACAATATCAAATGAAAGCACATAGACTTGAAATGGTGTAATTCATGCAAACAGTTCTTCAGGTTGTTGGATATTAAAAAGAATGGAACAAAATTCAACCTCTTGAACTTTGAGTGACCTCAAAGTGCAACTTGATCATTAATCATAGTTATGCTGTCTGTCATGGCAATCTATATGATTAATTATTTTACTTGAGGTGAACATTAACCACAACAAAGGTGGTATTAGCCTAACACCAGAGACACAATCAACAGATAAAAGATAAAACAATTCATGTTAGATTTAGAATTTCAGGATCAAAAAGCCAGAGCCTTGGGCTAAAGACCACAGTATAATTGGTTTACTTTAAACACAATAATGTATTAGTTTGGGTTGTTTAAAAGTTAGGTTAAAACAACAGAAATGCTTGATGAACGACTATGAGGTTACACCATATCACAAAGATTTTAAAACATTTTTAGTCAATTGGGTGCAAAGTCCACCATAAATTTTGTTTGGACATTTTATACATGGAATACACCAATTTTTCTTTAGTCTCACTTGAAACAAGTAATATGTGCAAAGTTCGATAGAATGATTTATTTCCTCTGAGCAGAAGCAGACACTTATTCCCTCTTGAAACTAAGGAATTGTGTGTGAGGACAATCCTTATTGATAGAGTAAGGCTTTTAACAAGCTATTAGATTTTTAAAACTGATCTTTACTTTTCCATATAGGATAAATATATATACTTTTTTCAAGTTGAACACATCAAAGACTATCAAAGGCTCTAACTGTGCTGCTCACAGCGTAAACTCAGCATGAAAGAAGCGTTAGAGGAACAACTAAAGGTGCAGCTAAATTAGAGTTTTATTTTAATGAAAGTTTAATGAATAGCTGCATTGCTAGAATGAGTCATATTGCATGAGGTCCTTTTATCTTTTTTTTTGCAAAAGCTGGGTGGACCTTGGTAACACATTGTTCCAGAGGAATGCTCTGTAATCTGCTATGCGTGAATGCTAAAACTGCTCCTTCACCAATATCGTCAAGTTTAGACGATAGTGACTGACACATCTACCACTACATTCACAAAAAACTACAAAAGAAAAATCCAGCTAAAAAGAATACTTTCACTTTGTTTAAATATTTTATTTGTATATCATAATAAAGATATATATTCAAAAAGTGACTGTCCCCTCATTTGAGTTGTTGTTTTTGAGTTTCTCACTTGAAACCACAAGTGAGAACAGTCTGAGACACACATTTTGATAATTCCTTACAGTCCCTCCCTGGAATGTTGTTTTATGCTGCTGGAACAGCCACCAACACACATCCTGCCTTTAATGCCACTGCAGCAACTAAAGAGTAATGATGTGCTTTACTCAGTTTCCCCATGAGACTCAGATTCCATGATTAAGTTTCTCGTGAATACAGATACTGAAAAGTCATGCAAAGACAAGAAAGACGAATGTGTGAGTGTGTATGTTTTTTCTTATTCTGGGGGGGGACTTCAACTGTTTTAAATATTTGTTATCAACCAAATTCTGTAGTTAAAATCATTAAAAGTTTTCCTCAAAGGAAACTGAATGTTCCCTTGAATGGAAAGGCACCTCTATTTATGAAGACTGCCTTTTACTTGAGCGGGCTGTGACGTGGTATTTTTAAGGAAGCAGAAATTGGCGCAAGGGGCTGCCTTATAATAACTATTAGGTTTCTTTTGCTTTGCCATATAGTAGTGAAAGGTGACCAAGATCAATGAAAACTTTTTTAAAAATGTCCTAGTGCTTCAAAGGTGGACATAAGGATCTGGTTATAGTACTACACTCGCTGTTGTAAGATGCCTGGCTTGACTTTAGGACTCTGATGTGTTTCTAGGTTAGATGATAATCCTATGTTGTTCATTCAACATCCCATTTTCTCTATCTTGCAGAAAAATCAGCAACTGAGATGGAACTTCCCTGCACCCCATCTGCTTATGCCAATGCTATCACTGAGTATTCAAATACAGAGTGTGCATAATGTGCAAAGTCATTGGTGTTTAAATCTGCATGTCCCTGCAGGATCTTGTGTTTCTCCAGCTTCCCAATCTATTATTTAAGGTATCATACAAAATTAAACAGAGGTTTATCTCACCGGTGCCAGCATCAGACTGTCAGTATGTTCCCCTGTGCTTCTTGACAACTAAACTAAGTTATCATTTCAACAGGTTTCATTGCAAGGTTGGTCAAATGGGGACAGCTTGATTGTAAACTCAACAACTACATTCTGTTTCACTTTGTCTGTTTGAAGAGAAAAAAGAGAAAATGACTACATGACTGTGCGTAAAAGGAAATAATGGAATATTTGGCAAACACATTCGTAAGTATCTTTTCAGATGTTTTGTGTCTGAAAAAATGAAAATTATACTCAGAACTTATCAGGAGACAAAATGGCCAAAGAATTCAAGTCATGCAGTGGTTTCCACATTATTTTACTTCTGTTCATATGCTTGTATTTTATTCAAATGCATTTTAAAGAAAATGCCTTTGCAATAAATATATTGTGAGAAAAAAAGCAAAATGAACAAAATTATAGATATGCTTCTGAAATGTAAAGCACTACAAACAGACACTTTTGAACAATAAAACGTGTGGATGAACTTGTAAACTTTTGCAGAGGGGTAGAGCCAAAAACAGCTTAAAAAAGCAGGGGGACATTTGAAGAAGGATCCAAACATCCACTGCTCTAAAAAGCTTTAGTTGTGTACTGTGTGTAACAATCAACCCATTGCATTCGCAACACTGTTTTTCCTGTTGGACACAAATATGCATAACATAAGTATGAAATCTGCATCTGCCAAAAGCCAAACGTTATTATACTGTTAGCTCTTTAATAATGCTGGACGTCCCAGAGTATATAGAAGAAAGACGTAAGAGAAACAAATACATAAGACAGACAAAAATAATTATCTTTACTGTACTGCAGTATCTGCTGGTCTGCATGTTGTGGGCAGAATTAAATAATTCAAAACATACCCACAAAACAAGGGTAAAACACAACAGGACAGTGGTTTAACATGCTCAAAGTCAAATGGGAAGTTTTTTATTTGGATTCATTTACTCAATTCTCAAAAATATGAACCAATTCTTAAGAGGCTGCGTATGTAACAGTAACGGTGTATTTGACAATAAATGTGACCTACACAAAAAAATCAAAGAGAGCCATCTCCTCTGTTCTTACTTGATATTGCCATGCTAATAGCAGTGTATATGGACAACAAAGATACACAAAAGCCACAGTGGGAGGATATAAGAACAGTAACTACTTTATGTGGTAACTCGGCTGCATATCACAAGTCAACTCACAGCATGTTGGGAAAAAAACATTTTAAAACTAAATTAGATGGAAGGGTGGTTTTACAGCTATGTGGTTCCTGCATTATTTGTGTGTATCAAATGGGGTTTTGTCTGGCAGTTCAGCATCACCACACCTGCTGCAAGGGGGATGAAATTACTGCCAGTGTTTGCATCTGCAACTGTAAGAAACGTACAAATGAATGAAAGAAGGTAGAACTCATGCACTATTTGCCTGTGGTAGCGTTTTTGTAAGAGTATATATCAGGTGTGTTAAACATTTGTGTCATTGCAAGATACAGTGTTTACATATGTGTTCAGTTTACATGTATACAAGTATAATTACACCTCGTAAAATTTCTATTCAAAGAAAAAAGGTTTATTGACCAAAAGATTTCTGACTGAATGACTAATGTTCGAGTTTTTAAGAAAAATTGAATCTAAATCGAAGAGAAATATCTTTTAACAATATTTGCCCCTCGCGAATTAATAGAAAAATAATTTAAAACCAGATTCAAGTTGTACTACTGCATATAGAAGGGTGAGAGATATCTAATTTGTGTACAATAAAAAGGGGGGGGAATTAAATGAAGAACTAATTAAATACACTATAGTTCTTCAATCTAACACTAATCATTAGGACTTCAAATATTAAGCATTCTGCACATCTAACACCTTCAGCAGATGGTTATAACATTTCACATTTCAATAGGTATTTATAAGTGTTTTTCAATATTGTTCAAATCTGTGCTTTGATCATGTCCGTCAATAACATTTTCCCCTTCTTCTTTTCCTATCATTCAATTGAGGATATTTTAAAGAGGGAAAGATAATTACTCTTTTGAAAGGTCAACTTCTGCGTCTATGTTAATTTTTAGACAAACCGTGTTACATTATTAACATGCATTTATTCAAGCAATGTCAAATCAATGAGAACAGGCGGCTCAATCCCCAACTACCAAGTTTCAAAGTTGGTAAGAGGTTCCTTGCTGATTTATGCCAAGTATGTGTGCCATTGTTATGACCTGATAATAGTATTTCGGGTTAACAGATGTATAGACATTGCAGCAAGCAGTGATAGGAGTTGTCTATAGATCCTCCATACACATTTTCAGGGTTGATTTAATAACAAAATATACTTACTGCATTAATTTAAATTGGATATGGACTGCTGTTCAAGTTTTGATGAGACAGGGTTCACCTGCTTTGATATTTCTTTAGAGATTTAAACACTTTCTTTAAGTTCTAGAAAAAAATAAATCAGTTATATGCATTCATTTAAATTTAGTAACTTTTCTCATGTTTCCAAGAGGACTGTATGGCTGTATGTTTAAAACAATAAGCGCTTGATTTCTGGGAAATGACACATAGAAGACAATTAAAAACAAAAGTGGACTGCTTGACAGGCAGTGTCATTAAGCACTTGCATTCCTCCAATTTCCAGTTGTAAACTACCAAACAAACACATTCACTCTTCCATGAACATGCAGAAGTGAGCCAACAAATGGTGATATTTCCTTAGAGCTCATGCCAACACCGCCCTACATGTTGCACTTCACATCTAAACACAATCTCCAGCTGAAAAACTCCTGTAAAAGTCATGCACTGCAAACTTCTCGCAGTCGCGGCGATATGCATGGATTGTGCCAGATGGCATCTTTTTTTTCCAACACGGCCACCTTACTCCTGAGAACTAAACCAAGTCTGTCATAAACCACGTCAACACATTTACACAAAAAGCCCTTACATATTTAGTACTCACATACGAAAGCTACAACACTTTAAATACAAGAACTACAAATATACAAACTCTATCTCTGTAATTTCAGCACTATAATAGACATTTGTATAAAACTACTTCCATCAGGGAGGATGGAATGGTCCTTCTTCTTGGAAGAGTCAGATAATATATCTTTTTATGTGATGCTTTTTGGGGGCTTTAGGGGCTACTAAATTTTCAAACCAATGAAAAAACAAACTGAAATCTGGACTACACAATCATGCAGATTTCGGTTGTCTTCACACATTCACATGATGCTCTAGCCTTATAGTACCTTGCACTTTCCGTCTCATCTTCACAGCTTTGAAATAGCCTCGCAGTAAAAAGTGTATGTCTGTACACATAAGATGACAGTGACATCTCCAAAGGCAAGAGCGGAATCTTTCATGCTGAGGGAGCCGTTTTATCATCTCCACTCTGAAGGGATGCATAAACATGGGAAAAGAACCACGGTCCTATCGGATGCTGTGGTCATCAGTATTGCAGCTGTTCTTCTGAAGTACACAACAACCGATGTGTTGACTGTATATTCTCACAGGTTGTGCTTGTTTGTTTTTTGTATTTTCTCCTCCACTTTCTGACAGAACGCTTTTGACTAAAACTACTGAGAAGTAGATGTGGGGACGTTTGTGCAAAGATGTGGCAATCACAACACAACTTGGCTGGTGGCATATTACCCTCCAGCGCTTTGCTCTATTCCAACGAGAGCTGTAATATTGTACAAAGAATGTTGGCAGGAGAGCAGTTTAGAACTGATTTTTTCTCTCCCTAACTCTAACAAAGTTTACTGAGACCAATCAAATTGTCAAATGTGAATCTTGAACAAGCATCTTGTTGGCTGACGATATGTCAAAACATGAAAACTTTTTTTACACTTCATTTTTTTATTTACTGTAAATGTAAGACACATTTTGACAAATTTTCCCCAAAACCCCTCAAAATATACAAATTCTTATTAAAAAATGAAGATCAAAGGACATTACTCATTGGTGGTTTATTGATATGAGTCTAAATTACATGGCTAACTGTATTAAAAGTGCCCAAAGATATCCAGCTGCGGACTTCCAGCTGCCTATCCATCCATCAAATTAAGTGCGAGTGTGTGTGAGGACAATTTCTCCAAAGAGTTACTGCTCTGCCTTCATCTGTCACACTAAGCAGCATTAGAGGAAGCTATGTGTCCCATCAATTATTCCCCTCAGCACATTGATTATTGATGACTACTTAAAATAAAGACACTGAGGGACTGACAAGCCAGTGACCTAAGTGAATGTGAGTGTTTGTGAGAGGAGTGTGTGTGTAGGAATGCCTTCACACAACCGTGGACATTCAGTTTATCTGATGCTTACCATATGTGAGTGACAAACTGGATTTACTGAAAGAATGCAACAGGCATCGTGGGGCTTTGGGTCATGGAAAGTGAAATAATACTGACATTTTGAGAAAAAGGGGCAACTAAAACAATATGCCAGACTGCCTTACCGTTTTTTTTTTTTTGGGGGGGGGGGATCATTTCCAGATTAAAGAGACCTTGGTATTCATAACTTTGGAAGCAAGTTAATATAATAATTAATGGTGACTGTAATGGTAAACTGTAATGGTAACTAGTTGAGCTCTTTGTTGAAAAACACCTATCTCCAGCTTTATTGGTGAGTCAGGCTTTGCACTTTGCACTGGTGCCCTTCAAACACCACACATGCCAAACAGAGTGAATCATACTTGGCAGGCACAATATTGTCCTGCGGCTGCTATGTTTGATCTCCCACGAGGTTAATAGATATGCTGACACTATCTTCCATGTTACTTAATCATCTATCTTCCTTACTACTCGTTTTCAATTTGTGACAGGCTCTCCAAGCCATCTTTAGACCCCACACACACACACCTGTCCCTCACCTTTATGACTCATCTGAGCTTGGAGGCAGTCACTGACTTTTATTGTTGGGTGAGACTTTAGAAAGATTCTCAGTGGTCACGTCCAAAGACCATCTCCCCTTTAGAACCTACCTGTTGGGGCCACTGGGTGACCTGCTGTAACTTTTCGTGCCATCCTACCTTTTTCCTCCTCAGTGTGTGTTCGGGCTGGGCGATCATGACACTACCTTCTTTGAATCTTTATTTTCGAATAGAGCAACAGTTGGATGGAACATGACGGAGACTAAATTTTTGTTTCGAGTCTGAGAATATAACTAATTTGAACAAACTCATGCTTTACAAGCACTCTGTCTTGTGTGTTCATCAGTTATGGCTTTCAGTAAGAACTGAAAGTTTAACTTAAATAAATCGGTTTAAGTCCATTCTTACTATATCTTTTAAATTCTAAGATTGTAAGCTCATAAAAATATATATATATATATATATATATATATATATACATTGTAGTTCTTTTATATTCGTTGATTTGTTTCACTCCAGTATTCTCAGGTGGGTGCTACAGCAAACAGGTGGAACATTTCCTATATGCATCAGCCCCCTATTCTTCTTCCTCCTCTCTCTCCCTCCTGTGCTTCCTGTGTCTGGTCCTGTCTTGTCTCAAAGCATGCCAGTGGCCATGTCTCTCCCTGTGTGGCCAGCTGTGTCACAGGTGATCCATCACCACAGGTGGAAGCTTATTACTGGCTGAGCCCTGTGGGCCAGCCAATCCTGACAAATCAGCTGTAAATGCCAGCCTTCAGCCGAGCGCTTTGATTGGTTCTGACAGGCACAGCGGGCCTTATGCCAGCTTTATGCCCCCTAGACCCTAAAAACCAGGTGTAGGCAGGTAAACGTACATTTTTTGTACTACATAATTAAATGCCTGCTTTCGGGGGTTGATCTCTCAGGTTTCCGTACCCTTGGCTTATGAGCGCACAGTGCAACAGTCAGCTAACTAACTTGGGAATGTGACATAAGCACATTCACACATCCCTCTCATCCAACGTTTCAGTGCATCTGTGAGTCAGTCTTTCGCCCACTTTACCACCAGTGGGTTGCAGTTACATGCAGCGTTAAACAATTAGACACGCTCACAGCGAGTGGCCTCTTCAGCAATGAGTTCACATTTTTTAACACTTCTGAAAACAATTGAAAGTAAAACTCAAGCCACAGAACTAACAACCCACAAGTACTGAAGTGTCTACATTAAGTATTTACAAAATGCAAAGAGGACTTGTCCTCTGGTGGTTCCATGTAAATACAATACTTAGAGGATGAAAGGCCCAAAGCATGTTGTCTTCTTTGGACTACAATCGGTATAATGAATTGTTTCTTCTCTCAGAACAGTTTGCTGTTGGTAGGTAGCCATTGAGTTTAGCCCAGCTAAACTGAAAGACCATATAATTTAATTGTATAAATCTGAATAAGACGTAGGTTTTTCAATTTGTTGCTTTTTCTTCAAAATGATTCAAGAATTACGGTTTGTGTTTGAGATAAATATAAATCTAAAGAATCAAACAGACTTTCGCTGATAAAAGACTTTCAAGCAACAGCCCTATCATTTTAATTAAAAATGGGTATACAAACATTTAACGAATGTTTGAGGAGCTAAAAAGACACATAAGCATTTGATCAGTAGACTGTATGCTGAAATACATACATTTGATCATAAGTCTGTGTATTGTTCTGTAGATTGGATTGCAGCAACACAAGGATCAAAATAAAAGAAAGGCTGACTGATTATAAATGAAAGCCCAGAAATCCATAACAGTCAGGATAAGCTGTATCACATATTCATACGTTGTGATTTTCAAATGGATTCAGCCAAAGGAAGCTTTACTCAGCTGGGTACATATTTTTGGACCTTGATTAGAGTTGAGTTGTTAAAAACCACACAAGCAGTGCAGGTTTAAAAAATGTGGAAAGTAAACCCATGCTTTGACAAAACCTTTGTATGGCTTGACAACTTATGTGGATTATCCAAAAGTTCCGGCAATTTGTTGGAGCCATAATGAGATATATATATACTCCATATTTACAGTCCAGTAATCCAAAAAAGCTGATTGGGATGACACAATGCTAGCTCATTATGGTTTGGGGGTATTAGATATTTGATAAGCATGGAGACAGAGTGCTCTATAGCTATACTATTACCAATACTGTTAATATATTATTACTGTTCCGTTAATGGGGTCTTTGTGTAATATTTTAAAAAAACTAAAATGTAACGGTTGTAAAATATTGTAAAGACAAAGACTCTTTTTGTCACACAAATTACATTTTGCACAGCTAAACAAGTTTCAAAGTTTAACATTTGTAAGTTTTTAAATAATCAATCTCAGCATGTCTGCTGTCTATCCATTCATTTCCATCTGCTTATTCAATGCCAGGTCACATCCCACTCCCTAGTAACCATCTCCAGCAACAGCTGCAGGAATCCAAGGTGCTCCCAGGGCAGGGATATGTAATCTCATGTTCTGTGTCTGTCACAGCGACTCCTTCTAGTTGGACGTGCCTGGAAAACCTTCAACAGGAGGCATTTAGGAGGAATCCTAACCAGATGCCTGAACCTTCTCAACTGTATCATTTGAATGCATAGGAGCTGCAAATGTACTTTGAGATACCTCAAGTAGGCCAAGTTCCAAACCCCATCTCCACTATGCTCCAAAATAAGCCAATCTGAACTAGTTTTATAGTGATATCATTCTCTGAGTCAGTAACAACATCATTTGACCAAATGTGGGAAACAAGATGGACCAAAGCAACCCAGAAAACGTGCCTCTTCTATTCTATTTGGGAACCATGGGTGAGTTTCTTCCAGGCCAATTCACACTTGGCCATAAACCAAAAAAGGATTGTGGTTGAAGAAAGAAACAGAATCTCATCATCTGCAAAAAGCAGGGATGCATCCCCTGGGCTCCCAAACCATACACCCTCCTCCCTACAATGATGGTTTTCCATGGAATTCAGAAACAATAGCTATGGCAGGGGGCTTCCACAGTAAAGTCCAGCACACCCCATCACTGAGTCTACCCTAGTATGGAGACAGCTATTGTTTTGGTTATATGGTAATATGGGGACCAGGTAGCCCTGAATCCAGTACCTGGAACTTTTTCTCAACTAGAACAAAAGTGCTTCTCTCACTGCCTGAAAATATTACCATGCATACAGTTCTTTAACCAGATCACGCACCACCAGGGACAGACCATTCTTTCCCTTCCTATGTAAACAAATGGATTTATGAGGAATATACTTACTGAATATTATTACTGATGATTATTACTGATTCTGTGGGCTAATATGACAGAATGAAGATACAGATATAAGAATAACAGCAACTGTATGAAAATATTTGCTTCATGAATTATACGGTCGTTGTGAAGTTATATTTTGAAACTTATATCCTATTAGCATGGTATATTGTATATTTATAGCTCCATAAACTTATGATAGAACGACTCACTATTAATCATAATGACCTTATGTCTGGTGTTTGGATGTTGCATGAAGTTCAAAGATGTGTGTAGCTTGTCTTTCAAAAGTGTGCCTCTAATCGTGTTGACTGTTCCTAAGCCCGAAGGCTATACATGTCAGTGAGGATTAACTAAAAGCCTAATGAACTTTTTTTTTTGCGTGTTAATTGACTAAAGGTCACTGTCTGTACTGTTCATATCAAGCAAGGCTGCTTTTAAAATAACAGGTTCTCCAAGAACTTTGTTTTTTATGATTAAGTGTACTATCTCATACGTCAAATTAGTGATATCGTTTTAGCATTTTTATTTAAATCCCTTTATTCTAAAACGAATGGACTTCATTGGTTTATTTCATCAAAATAATCGTGGCTGATAATTATGGCTGATAAGTAATCTGAGCAACACAAAAAGGAGAGTTGCTTCCATGTCTGTGTTTGCAGTCCTTTGGCACCTTTAGATGTCCTATTCACGCACACTTCTCCTCACAGCAGGAAGTGAAGAAAACAACGTTGCACAGAAGTACAGGAACACTTATTAATAAAAGAAGCAAGGACATGCAGGCACACACATGCAACGATGCCACTGGTCTTCATCCAAACGACAATGTGCCACTCCATCAGATGCTGCACAGCAGGTGGATTTTGTGCTGTTACATTAACTAAAAACTTGTTCATTCTACTAAAACCTAAACACTAAAAACAAAAAACAATTAAAAGAAAAATCTACTTCTGCTAAAATCATGAGCTGATTATGCGACTTCTTGTTCCAGTGCTTAGTTACACGCTTTTTTTTAAGGCTAATTAAGTGAGTGCATAGATAAGTCATGCTAGTCCTGCCAATTAGTGGTTCTTCATGCTTTTTTTCCATACTTTTTGTGGTACAGCAGATGTTCTGCACGGCTGTATTTATGTGGGACTTATGTGTTTTAACACACTATATTCGCAGTGTACTACTCATCTAATAAAGGTCACTGTGGAAAGACTTTCCTGGATGCGGCACAGACAAATATAGTCTGAATTATGTAAAGAATGAGACAGATGTATATATTTTGTGACTAAGTGGTGCACTTTTTCCTCTTTGCTTCAGTTCTAACAAACTTAGATGATCTTATACCAAGTCAATCATCACAGAGTGTTTGGGAGCATATGAGTATTGTGTTTAAAATAATAACATATTTTTTTATTTTGAAATGAGAGAAACTCTGTGCCTCTATCCAAATGCAAACCTTTCTGACTTGAGGCAAGAATGATAATGGTGTTAACACTTCGAAGTCAGCTGCATTCTTATGAGAATAGCTGTGTAGAAACCCATGACCTCTCTAAAAATGAAAATTCACAATACAAAAAAAGGTTAAAGAGTAAAGGCATTTGCAACACTTTAAAACACAGTCAAGTAACTGTAAGTTATAAACAACTTGTTGCTCTGTGTCAAAATGTGTCTGGGGATGCAGCAAAGAGCTAAAGAGCTCACGTGGTGTCAAGATTTAAAGGTTATTTCTTTTCTATATCATATTAATGATGAGTTTGTAAATTGATTTGGGGATTGTTCACTTTAAATCATCTTCCTGAAATTATTTGAAACTAAAATAAATTAATCAGATTTCATACCAAGCATACAATAAATAACATTGTTCTTTCTGGTTTATACTTAATTAAGTGGCGGCCACAAACCACAAAATGTCTTTCCTTCAAGTTGGAAATAACCTTGTGATTACCTCAACATAACCTGAAAGAATTATGGAAAAGCCCAAATGTTTGGGCAGCGATCAGAGCATGATGCTCTCAATTCTGGCCAGTTTGAGTGAAGTCTACTTGAAAGAGTCTATTTGCCTGTGTTTGTGTGTGAGGGAAACGGGCCGTATGATCGTAAAGGTCTTATTTCCAATCTGACAGGGTGACGACAGTGAGATGGCACTACCCTAAATGGTGAGAGACTGTTGGGTGTTAGGCTCTTACCTTGTTGGCAGAACAAACATGACATGAGGGGCAAGGGAAAAAGGGGAGGAAGGGATGAAAGGGAGGAGAAGAAAGACAAGAACAGAAAGTTAGAAGTTATATCAAGTACAGTTGCTGCATAAATATGTAAAAGAGCATAAAAAAATCATAAAGCTGTCAATTCAAAAGAGGTCAAAGATTCAAATATGGCCACACCTAAATGAAAAAATATGTTTTTTTTATCCTGCAATACCTTCAGTATCATAGACGAATGAACAAGTTTAGTCTAAAGAAGAAGCTTATGGGAAAGGCAACAAAAAGCACCTCGATCGGTCTTTAATGTAATTCAATCCTAAATCAGAATGTGTAATCACAAACAGTTTTACACCCTTATCATTAGCAAGAAATTGAACAATGTAGGACCTAAATTACAAAGTATTTTCCTTTTTTCTTTTCAAAGCACCTCACAATACTGCAACTAATTCAAATCTAGCCAAAAATAGAACAATGTAACAGATTAATTACCATTAATAACCATCCTTCAGAGCTGTTATATATTTTTGGCAAAGCATTTAACTGTTATTCTACTCTAGACTGGCTGATTATTTATGTCTGGATGGTCAACACTTTCTCTATGTAACCACTTATTTATCTATAGACTTCAAGTTTATGTCTTAGGTGTACATTAAGTGCAACAAAAGCAAGAGGACCTTGTGTATGCTGAGTGTATGACTAAATTATCCCCTCTTAAATGTCAAGCTGAAGTTTCATGTTAACATGTCATTTCACGGTCCTTTGCCACTGCACTAGCCTTCCAAAGGACATGTTTAGGTGGTACATGATCTTAATTTTTGCTGGCTTCTTTACTTGCACATGCATAAAGAATGCCTGGTAAGGCGTGTTGGAGGTACCACTCTTCCTGGCTGGAGTTGGCTGTTCTGAGCTACTTTTAAGCCCAATACTTTCTGAAGATAATTATATTAATGTAAGTTGAAACAGTTATTACAGATTGTGTTCATAAAAAAGATTATCAAACAATACAGATGGAAGTCGATGGTGGTTAAGAAACACTAAATTTTTTTAGCTGCTTAACGTGAATTCAGAATGAAAACCAAAAAACAGAGCCTCCAAATTCGCCTGCTTTTTTTCACAGCTTACAGCTATTTAGCAGCTTTTTAATTGAGTGAGTCCAACCGTTTCCAACAGCAATCACATGGCTAGAGGAACTTGCTTTCAGCTGAGCAACTGCGAAGGCAGATTTATCTGATATCTTATGTATGAAATACCTGTACATTGGTCATTTATGAACTGGTGAAGGCAAGCGGAAATGCCAACTTTTAATTACAGCATGTTTGAATTTTGTGAGAGATGAAAATAAATGGCTCCCCACTCAAGTACAGACCTAAATTAATGTTTCAGTGTTTTGGTTCTGTGTGTTTCATTGTCTTAGGTGATATACATATTGTATGACATAGTTATATGGCTTGTATGTCTCCTTTTTCCAATATGTGCGTGAAACTGTATAGGAAACTGACAAATGTAGCATGCTACACAAAACTGACAGAAATCAATGCATCTCTTCAGACAATGCATTTCAAAATGCAATCCAAGCCAATAAAAAGTCATAAGATTAGAAGCTAATCAGGAAGTATGATAGAAAAGTTATTGAACACTTGAATTTAGCCTGTTGATACCTCTTAGAAATTGCTGAGATCAAAATATCTCAATTGCTCAGCATTTGTATGTTGACGAGAGGATATATCAGTTCATGTGATATTTGGACATTTCTTTAAAATCACAACACAAATGAAATGATTCAAATGGATTAATAAAATAAATATATACACACAGAGAGATAAAATGAAAAACAGAAAGAAAGATGTGGACTTTTCGCAAAAAGAATGTAGCAAATGAGAATGTGGCAAAAAAACAAAAACATAAGATAAGACAGAGCAAGAGCTGCAAAATGACAACCCAGACCAGTAACAATAAATGGTGATGATGAGTGAAAGAAAGAAAAAAATAAAAGCGATATTAGCCCCTGAGCAGAGTGATAAGAAAGGGCTGTAAGCGGCTTCCTCTTATCTATCTGTGCAGAAACAAACCCTGTCCATTCCAGCTCTCAGCCAAAGGCTAAAAAAAGCCACAAGACACACACATGTGAATAGTTATATGCAGAAATACGCAGATTTGTCTTCTTAATCATAGAACCATCCACCAAATATCAGTGGTGGGGAAAAAGGGCATTTGTTTGAGCTGAATAAGCAAATACTTATTTTTCCTCAAAACTGAGCAAGAGATATTTGACTGGAAGCTCCCTCAAAAGTAGCATGAAAAAGTTTATATATGTATAAGCTTTGGACTATTCTCAAAAGATTAAAATACAAAAGTTTGCTGCCAAAGCCTGAAGCTGTCCTTTACACATACATTGAGTATTCGAAGGGGAAAGAAAGGCAAAAAGAAGAATATGTGTAACAGCAAATCAGAGGGATTTAGCATTGATCATTCTATTCTGGCAGCTTGTCAGGTGTGCAGTTAAAATGAACAAGATCAATGCACAGCAGAGATGGGATGTCCATAGACCAAAGCTTTTTCCCATTACATTCTCTTTTCTGTCCTCATTCATGCCTATGGGTTCACTCTGCAGTAATCCAAAAATTAATACTTGAGTAGAATTCTGAACTTTAGTTACTTAGAGTTAAATCTCGATTTGCACATTTTTGTCAAAAGAAACCAGTGATGGAAAAAAAAAATGAGTCTGTCTTTAAAAAGAAGTACTTTATATATAGACAGTTAAATTACTCTCCCATGTCCTATAAAAGTTCTGCTTCTTAATAATTTCATTGGCTTTATATTCAAGTGCAAGATCTAATGGCTCTAATGAGATTAAATTTAATGTAATGGACAGGGAAATTGCAAGTGTTTATTTCTGGATTAAAGAAATTAAATTATAACAACTCTTGGATTCCAGAAACAGTGGGAATAGCATCTATTCATTTATAAAAAATATGGCAATTGTTTTGCATAATCAGATAAGCCAATCTAATGACACTTTCAGAGGTTTTTATATCAAATCAGCCTATTTGTGAAATAAATAGCCATTAATATTGCAGTGACCCTGGATGTATTTTGGTAATGATCCATGGTCAAAGCTGCTTGAACTATTGTCCTTAGTGCAGATTGTTTATCTCTCTGCAACCATTCATGGTGATTGCTCTATGCACACCTTCTCAAAATAAAACAGATTTTGAAAAAGCTCAGTGGTGGACAGTCTGTGAGGGTCAATCCGTATGAATTTAGTCTGATTACCACCAAAGGAGCTTCTGGCTGCAAAAATAAGTTGATCATAGGGTTTTCACGAGACACGTGTGCACTAGAATTGATGGGGGGTTAGTATAGTGGTGAGTGTCCCCCACCTGTCACACGGGAGACTGGGGTTCAACGGGCTGATTCATATGTACTGTATATATTCTACTTTGGATAAAAAAGTTGCTTTGGATAAAAGTGTCTGCTAACATAAACCTAATGGAGAGGAGAGTTAAAAATTATTCAATTATTCAAAAACACTTCAAATTAAATATTTATTTATTTAACAGGATAATGTGTTAGTGGAAAAAATCCCGACATGTTCTTTTTAAAACGTGTTCAAAAGTTTTTTCATTTTTTTTTTTCCTGTCTGTGTAAATGTTCGTAAATTAACACAAAAAACAGAGTGAAAGTAAGAACTAAAACAAAAAACACTGAGACACACATATACTAAAGAGAGCATGGTACTAGAACACTTAATGTATAATGTTAATGTGCCATTAGGGGTAGTTGCTTGCTTGCATCCTTTTAGTTTTGCTCCTTACAGTGGTGTAGGTTGAACAGGAGCCCAAGTTGTACGTGATTACGGGGAATCAACACCCAGTAATGATGTTACTAAAAGTCACTCATTTATAATGCGAGTTGCCTCATTTTTCAGCCCATATTGGGGGGATCATGGGGGAAAAAAAGAAATCTCACCAAAAATCATCACAAGAAATCCTGCTTTTTTTCATATTTTTCTCCTCCCATGTTCTTCAATGAGCTTCCTCAAGCCAACAGGGGACAAATGAAAGCAGTGAGACGGCATGTGAACCGGTGTCTGTCACCGTCCAGCTTTTATTATGCAGCTGTGCTAGACTCCCCATTCACTATCTGCAAGGCAACACTAAGTCAAAAGAGTCCATCAAGCCTGCTGGCTTTGTTCCCATTAAGCTCAGCCCGCACAGTTAGGATGGTTTTAAGCACTCATTAAGCCCAGAGAGTAATATAATAAGAGAACATGAAAATGCTCCCCTGTGGCATCCCTTATTTATGATTTCAAAAGGAAGTAAGTGAATAGTAGCATGTAGCAACTGAAGCAACACAATTATTGGATCAATGTTTGCATGTGTTCTGTGCAGTCATGTTTTGTGCCTTAACAGACTGCCACAGTGTAGGGGATGAGCCATTTTTTCTCTCACAGGAGCACATTTCTAGCCCTTTGATACAAACGCAATCAGCATATGTTTTATTAATAATTTCATCCACTCGCTTTTTAGCTTATACCATACAATATTACATACCATATCTAGATTAGCCCGATATGGACTTATCTTTTTTTAATGACTATTTGGACTGTGGTTAGGAATTTGCCATGGTGCATTAAGATTCGATTATGTTTACACTTGAAATTGACAGTATTTATGTCATACTCCATTTAGTGTGAAAGCATGACTTATATGGGAAAACACTCTGTGTGAACAAGACTTTATTTATATTCAGTGTGTCAGATATGATCAACTAGTATTTTTGTAGGTTTACCCACCAACAAAAACAAACGTCGCGATTCACGTAGCTTCTTTCAACAGACATTAAAAATATAGACAAAAACAAACAGAGATGAGACTTTAGCAGGATGCACAGCCCTGTATGCAAAAAAGAGACCCATATGCATTTGTGCACACTTGGTTTTGTGGTAGGTTGACAGAACTGGGACAACCAATTGTGAAGTTAAAATACCCCGTAAGGCATAACATGTACCACCCAATGGTTAGTGCTAGCAGCTGAACCAGTTCGAGCTTTAAGTAATGATGGCAGCATGTGGCTCACAAGAGGGTGCTTTAAGCTGTGAGGATTTCTGCACTGCAGTAGTCTGTCCTCATATTCAGTCCATAGACAAACAAGTAAAACATGTGCATATTAAGAGAGACACTTAAACAATATGCTGGGTTTAGATGTAAGTGCCGTGTCATATTCTTTGTGAATCTTTAGAAAAATAAAAAATGTACAAAAATAATTATTTCTAAAAATGTCAAATATGGTGACAGCCACACAACATGTGCATGATGCCATGTGGAAACAGGTTACAACAAGCAGAATGTAAGTGCAGCATTGACAGCAGTATCTACCGTTACTGCAGATAGACAATAGCAGTATCTGCTATTCATAAATATTTGAGCATTTATAGCAACTATAATCAGGGATTGTTATAGTTGCTACAACAATTTGAGTTAAAGGCATGTCAACCAGAATGGAGCAGGTTCCAAAATGATTGTGACAAAGGTTTTTTTTTCACTCATGGAACTTTGACACAAGCTGGCTTTGTATTTGAGGACTTTATTTATCGAATACTTTTAAGAGTGTCATTGCCTTTGCGGTGTGATGAGTTTAGATATATATATGTTTATTGTGTGGAAAATGTGAAGGAAAGTAAAACAAACTCATAATCAACACTGATGTTCCTGTTTGTCATTTACAATTAAGAAGTTAGTCAAGGAAGGATGAACATTTCATGTCAATCAGTAATTATGGGTGTTGTACGTTAGCAATTGCTCCAACTTCTTAAGAATTACTCAGTGTCTTATTTTGGTGAAATGCTGGTCATTTTCTTGTAGGTGGTGCATAGGTGTTTCTTGTTATAGAAATAGTCTTTCAAATAAATTCTTGCCCACAACTTCGGAGAAGAACTGCTTAAAGTCGTCAAAGTGTCTTCAAAAGTCACAGAGGTTGTTGACACAATGCATCATCAGAAGTTAATGTAACCTGATGAAGGTAGCCTGACTGAAACACATAATGAACGGATGTAATGTGTTTACAGGATGTGGAGCTTGTTTCTGTGCTAGCTATTGTAAACAACTGACACTTGTACCTGTAACTGAGTCTGAACTATTATATTTAGTAAATTATGTGCATTGTACTGCTTTATCAACACTGATAATGTAGACAAGCACCAATGGCACATAGACTTTTGTTTCTTAAAGGAACTTAATTAATAGTTTAGATGAGCTTAACATGTGCTGGAACTTAAGTTATGTATGTGACATGTATATAAATAAACATAGCTCACTCCTTCAATATAACAGCATGCACACAATGTCCAGTTCTTGGACTTCTAATACTTTGATTAAGCCATTGTCCAGTGTTCTCATAATGATCCAAATCGGAAATTTTACCATCTTCCAAAAGAGTAATTACTATGTGAGAAAAAGACAGAAAAACGATAGAAATAAGTTCAAATAAACCAGAATCAGAATACAATTGAATTATTACTGATGTTATTAAGTTATTTATATGCTTTCCAAATTTTACTGCAATTATTTTTTCATAACATAACCAATTCATGTTCCTGTAAGGTACAGCTAAATGATCAGTTGTTTATGCAATTGTGTTAGAATCAGAAAATATGCTCTTGGAGGTCCTCAAATATCTTGGCTGCACATCAGAAATAAAAGTGCCTCGAATACTAAGCAAAAGGTAATCTGAGTTGTGCACAGTTCTTTACCCCTGAACCAACACATTAGTGGTATCTGGGAGACGTACGGATGCTGAATGTCATGAACATCAGCAACAAATAGCAAAGATAGCATGTTTGGTATTTTCATGCATTTTATCCAGAGACTGAATCCTACAATGAGAGCACTTAGGCTTTTCAAAAGTGCTCATTTTTTTCTGTTTGTGAAGAGTAATTGATTTTCCAACTATGGTTGCAAAATGCATTTAGCCTACTTTGATAGACTCTGCTGTGTGAGCAATATCACAACACGCCATTTAGATGCAAACACATGGGCGAGCAAAAAAATTGAGCATTATCTTATCTTTTAAAAGCCCAGAATGTAAAAATATACATAGTTCTTTATGACTACGTTATATATAATTAATCTAAATGTAATTTTTTAAACAATAATTTCCTTGAAAAATAACATATAATATATATATTTATATATATGAAGTGAAAAACACGTTTGGTTGAACCAAATTTTGACACTTTATGCTGCTGGCATGCTATTGTGTAATTAGTTCTACCCATTGTAAAGGTCTCTCAATAAAGTCTATATTTATCAGGTAAAACAGTGCAAAGGAACCCTAAAAGAGGGATTTTCAAACCGACTGGAAGTCTACATGATGTTTATATCACGACTTTTACAGCCCCTCCTGAAAGCTTTTTTTTTATTGCTTCTTGGAAACTGAAGTAAAAACACTTATGAACAATGAAGTATCTCTTTCTATATTAAAACAAGAAGACTTCATTCAGTGTTGCCATGAAATGTTGCTTTTCTTTGTCACTTTCCATCTATGTTCTTGATTTTTCTTCTCCCCTTTCATGTTGACTTTCCTTTCTGAAAGAATGGAACGGCTCTGTTTAATGTCACCACTTTCTGTGCTCAGTGTTGGATTGATAACTGCAGGGAGGCAATCAGAGACATAGCTATAGGAAACAAAATATGGGGGCCTATCAAAGACCCAAAGGCTCAAAGCATCTGTTCACAGGTAAACGGATTTACACATGCTTCTCCACAAAGGCCCCTTAACTCTTTTGCTCGCATTTTTTCCTTATCTAGCTGTCACTATCACTTTCTCATGCTCAGATTGCTTCTCTGTCATCCTCTGGCTATGTTTGCACTGAAAGCACATACTTGTAGTCAGTTTCCAGTTTTCCATTTCATCCTCTTTTCAGTTTTGTGCTATCTTGTTTGCGGATTTCTCCAATTCATTGAACATCTATACATACTTCAGCCCTTCCACTGCCTGTCGTCCTTCCCATTTCATCTTATTGAAAGTCACGACGCTTTACAAAATCATGCAGCTCAGTGACTGATGAGTAGTGATAAAAGTGTTACGATATAGAGATAGCAGACAATAGTCTTTTAAAAACCAATTACAAGGTACATGTCGGACCTTTTTATGGGAGACAGATGGGGCACAGATCAAGTTTAAGAGAACAAAGAGAAGAAAAACAGATAAAGTTTAGGATAATTGAGTATGAGGGAAATGTAGTTATACAGACATTTAAGAATACATTATTTAAATGGAGTAAGAATATACAATGTTCTAAGCATGTTTGTATAACATTAGAAAGACAAAATGATGTTTGGTCAGTTTGACCAAAATAATGTGAAATCAACCTTCTAGAAGCCTGACTAACACATTCAGATAATGCTAATAGTGATCAATCAGTGTGCTCCACTTGCCTACAGATTGTACAATTTACAAAGAATCAAGAATGGGTGTGTATCATTAGTGAATAAAAATGCAATTATTCACACCTTTGTTTCACGTGTCACAATGGAGACAAGTGAAACTAAAAAATGTGATTAAAACTCAGTCCATTAAGGGAGCCTGTCAGTTGAAGTCAGTTGAATATTTCTGGAGCTATGCGACTGAAAGAAAAAAAAAAGATTAAATTACCATCGAAGTGAATGACAGATCTGAGCAGAACATGATGTGAGCAGGTAATATGCCCACATTTACATGCATAATGATACCCTGCAGACAGAGCAAGAGGCAAAATATCTTGAAAGTTTTCTCAAGCAGTTCACATTATTGCCGCGTTGAACACACTTCAGTCAATAACTCGGTTTCCCTTGGTGAATGAAAACTGGGACAGCAATAGTGGTCCAGTCAAGAGCCAGGTAAAAATAAACTCCAATGGGCATGTAACTATACCCAGTCGGCAAAATTTAAAATAAAAGTTGAATCAATATGTCATTGGTTTGCTCAGTTTGGTCATCTAAACAAGTATACATTTTACCAGAGATTTACAATATTACTTTTATGGTTGTCATATTTTTTATTTTATTTTATTTTTTTATACTGAGATGTGTCAATATTTCCAACCATATCTGGCAGCTGCTGGACACTGCAGTGCCCTGTTTATTTTCCTAAGTCAGTCTCTCCAAGTTCCATTCTTAGTTAGTATTAACTTTGATAGTGGTGCTTTAGAAAACACCTGATGCTGGAGGACTCTTTCACAAGAGTGTCATCTTAGTGGTGTATCAATCGCACGATGCCACTAATCTTAAACTGTGGATTACTGAAATAACGTCATAGGTGACTCAGAATGGTTCCGTTGCACATATTTCTTTCTCCGGCTTTCATCAAGCTGAAAAAATTTGGATGCAAAAACAATTTTTTGCTCCACTAGACCAGTTCAATAAAACACATGAGTGGATACTGCATTTGCATCTCTCTCTCTCTCTCTCTATATATATATATATATATATATATATATATATATATACATATGAATAAACACAATTTACAGCTGGATATTAATTTGGTTTGAGAGGTGCTGACAGTGGTGTCAGTAATATCTCAGTGGATGCTATAGCACTGCCACCTGCACTCCTCATTGTTAAACTGGACATCTTCTGTATACAGGAATGTATCCATTTTTTCTTTTTTTTTTTTGTTTTTGTGTGTATTTACCTCTGTAAATTCAACCCAATCCAGAAACATCTGCTTTTTATTGCTGAAATTTAAACAGCTCATTATCCTGCCAAGATTTATTGCAGCATCAATCTACCCGATAAGTGAGGGCGGCTTGGACCTTTTTCCCTTGCCTCTAGCATGTGTGCCTCTTTTCACATTTAAAAAGTCAAATAATGACATTTAGTTTGATAGGTTCCACTCTTGTTAAAGTTTAAATTACATTTGAATATGAAGTCTTAACATCAAATATTTATTGATAAATCCAAATGTATAAGATATTTTTGAGATGTCTGCATCTCCTCCAGTGTTTTTCCCTCCTTGTATATTTTCTTTGTGAGTTTTTCGACGCTAAGCTTTCCACTCTCTCCCTCCTGATTCTTAGCCAGTCACGAGCACACCTGTGGCCCGTCATCTCCTCACCTGCAGTATGTCTACCAGTTCGGCTGTCACATTCTGCCAGTTTGTTCTGCCTGCCTCAGCGGTATTGATGTGGAGACCACTGTGCAAAGTTGAGCTCCTTGAACTCTAAATCTCTGGTGCTCATATTTGCTCCGTCATCCCCACCTGCTCAACTTCACTGCTTGTCTTTGCAGCCTCCATTCAACACCACTCTACTACACCAAGCTAACCGTGCCTCACCAGTCATTTGTTCTCAGCTCAACAGACATTTCAGCTTTCAGCTCCCTGCCCGCAATCCTTCCTGCCGTCTGCTACACCGGCCCCATGCCTGTCTGCCCATTCACACCGCACAGCCAATTTTAGTCAAATATGACCATGTAAGAAGAGATCAAAAACATCTACAAATTATTGTCATAACACATGACATATTTACACTAGATAAGGAATTGAAATGGACTTGCTGCTTTAGACATGTATCACTCAGTTAACTGAAAATAAGGTGTCACAGTGAATCCTCACTAAACTGCATTCCATTAAATTAGGCATAACATTAAACTCGGGGAGATGCTCTACTGTAAGGTGCCAAGAAATAGTCTTGCTTTTGGGTCCCGACAGATATAAAATATGCTTTTTTTAACTTTTCTGTAGTCCTGTATGAAAATACCAGGAACAATAATGTATCAACTTTTATACATACATATGCATCAACCTTTTTTTTACATCGGCCATATCAAGAGAAAAATGACAGCAAATGAGCAACACAAGTCTTTACCATCTGTTTCTTCAACAGTATCAGCTGTCAAAGTTTGCCTTCATCTCCTTCAGTGCCTCTATCTGCCTGATCACAGTATCTGTCATTTTTTGACAGTCTGACATCTGTTTATCTCCATAGTATCATTGCAGAAAGAAACAACATGTACACATGATAGTTTAGTCACATAAATGTATTCAATGCCATTTCATGAAAGTGAGAGCAATCAAACGCAAGCTCTGTCTATGTTGCTCATATCAAAATACATACAAACAGAAACAAACAGCACAGATAATAAGCTAAATGAATGATAATGAAGCTGTGCTTGTGGCCCTCTGTAAAACAATTGACACCACATCCAAGAAGTGTCAGGGTCTTTCCTACAATCCTAAAAGCAAAATTGTCCTTGCATAACAAGGTTACTGAAAATATAAACAAATATGTAAAGCTTGTGCATGTCTTTTTGTGTGCGTTGCAAAGTCTGAATGGTAATTATTGTGTTTTTTATAGGTTCTATGTATGCATAGATGTTTTAAGGTATGTGTGTGCAAATAAACCCTCAGAGGAAAGAAGTAAATAATGGCTTTGAACATGAGCTCCAAGCAATTAACTGTGAACAACAGCAGACAGGCTCCAAAGTTCTTACCTCTTGTAATGCTGGATATACTGTAAATAAAAAGAAAACTGTATTCATGTGTGTCTTTTTATATTTGTTTGCATTTGAGAGTGTAAACCTTTGATACGTTTTAATATCTCCCCAAGCCGAGGACAAGATGGGAATGCTAATGTTACTCTATTGAAGTGACTGCTGTGAGAAATAAATAAAAGAACAATTACTCCTCGGACACATGAGAGCGTGCATGTTTATGTATGTATCCAAATGTGTGAATCTAAATGCAATGTGTGAGTTGTTTCTCGGGGCAAGCATGATGTGTTGGCCTTTGAGTTCCTGAGAGGGATGGTTTACAGAGAAGGGACCACAGCTGTAAGGGGGGGGGGGGGGGGGGGGGGTGGAAAAGTGTTGGATGTGACTGTGAATAATCACAAGTCTATCCTGAAGGAACATGGTTACCTCAGAGTTGCATATGTGTGCATTAGCAAAAAAAGAAAACAGAAAAAAAACAGCACATTTTCCACATGAAGCCTCAGATTAATTGTTTTGACCTGAAGATCGTGTATTGTTTACGCCAAATAGTTTTAAGAGAGACATTTTTGTAGCTTCCAAAAATGTGAGTTGAAGCAACTCCGCCTCAGTCAACCTGTTTCACTGCATGATATTTTATTTTCTGTATCAGTCACAGGGAATTAATCAGGATGCATTTCCACGGTTACCATAAATAGATTACTTTTCTTCCTTTTCTTGTTTGGGAAATTTCCACGCAATGACAAAAAAATATCAGGATTGGAAAATACAATCTGCATGTTCTTAATAAAAATATGAGTGGAACAAGTTACATTTATTTGTTTTTCCATCTTTCCTTGTGACTGACTGAATATTTAGAATTGCTTCAGGTTCCTGTTCCCATTTAGCTGGATTGGGGTATGCAGTGGGATAAAAGAGGCTCATTCAGCAATGTCACCAACTCCTATGAATTCTAAAAGTAGACTATTCATGTAGGGAATGCTCAAATATTTCACTAATATACTAAATTAAATAATGCTAATATAATAAACTGAATTTCTCAAACAAGCACAGAAATTTATTAAAAGTCGGCCATGGTCGAGGATGAGGCTGACATTCACATTCAAAGGTTGACAGTAAAACCCAATGAGCAGGGGGTGAAGGAGGATACCCATCATTATAGACTGATTTGATTATTTCACTCAGCAGAAAATGAATATATATTTTTTTGTTCTTAACTGACCATTTGCCAGAGACATATTACACAAATGTGTCGGGTGATTCATTTATTCAAGACTAATTTTGAGGAGTCCACGAAGATATCACATCAAATAGTATGCACGTGTCATTCAAAATGAAAGCACTGCTAGCAACAGGAGGTTTTACATCCAATTAAATTCAAAACTAATTTTTGGTTGAAGCACTGCAGTATCTGTTTAGTGTGTAACGACAGCTTGTGACGCACATTTTTAGCCTCTAAGTTTATCAAATTTTCTTGTCTTTTTTCACAACTCCATGAGGATGTTTCAGTTGCCATCGTTGATGAATGCCATGTCAGAAAATGCTCAATCTACTTTTTTCCCCCCCAGAATTCAATGGTACATCTTTGAAAATCTGACAATAAATGACTAGATTTATAGCCTTACTATAAAACCAATTTACTTTGATATGCAGAAAAAACAACCTGGGTAAACATTGCTTTCATATTAAACTGAATGCGATGAATATTGCCTCCATTTTAAAGCTTCATGTATTGACATTTGTGATGTGTGTTATTATGATATCATAATTTTGTACTTGTGGCCCATTTCATCATCAAGACCTCTAAACAGCTCAGTATAATTCCAAATAGAGGGATTTACAACATTGCATACTGACATAAGCTGAAATCATACTTGGCCTTGAAAAGCGTAATATCCAAAACAGGCTTTTTTGTTTTAGTTTAGAATAAATTACTTCAATTTACATTAAATTATAACAATCATATTTTCATGTGTCAGCAAAATATGATTTTTCTGGAGAAGAAAATATAATTTTTATTTAATATAAAATTAACTGTAACCTTTTGGTTACTTAAGGGCATGTATGAATTGATGATTAAGGTAATACTTCACTGTGAATCTGCCAATGTGTTTTCATTTTATTATACATAAAAACACCAAAACTACATAGGCCAATAAACTTCCAAACAGTAGCTACAGATATCTCCTTTCAAATAATAAAGTCTATCAGCCAGTGACCCCTAATGAACTCCAATACCCACAATTCCCTCTGGCCTCATGTCATGCCTTATTGCCTGCCTAATTCACAGGAAGAATGAAAAGAACAGAGACAAAGAGCAGAAGACCACTGAATTGCTACAGGAAAAAAAAGGAAAAAGAAAGAGCTTATCGACGGAAGAAATGATGCAGGGCAGATAGAAAGAAATTAAAGCAAATCATCAAACCGTGAAGCACTCGGGGCACTGTGTGAGAACATGTAACCTATCAAGTGAAGGCTACCCAAAGGGGAGCAGATACTGGCTGGCTGGTATATACAGGGTTATTGTTTGCCAATTACTGCTGGAGCAGGGTTTTTTGGCTGAGATTCTTTCTCTGTCTTACACTATCTAACAGGCTTATAGCCCCCTGTCATTCCACGCTTGTTCTCACTGGTAAACTGAAGAGAAGAGAGAGATAATGGAAGTAAAACAAAATGCAGTCCGCCAGCTTTGCCATTAAGAGAGGTTTGTTTGGGGTCAGCTCTATTCCATAGCTGTTAAGTAGTCTTTGGGGGTCAGAGCAATTCAACCTGCAAAGATGCTTCTGTTTTGAAAGGCTGCACAAAGATCAGCATGTTGTTAAACACAGACAAAAACTATTTTTGGTTGCAAGCTGTGAGATGTACTGCAATTTGATTTGTTTGCATTTACATGTTTGAAAGTTTCAGGCTGGCTTAAGATAAAAATGTTTTTTTTTAAATCGGTTTCAACAGAAATTATTATCTCAAGTTTAAATACACATCATTTTGTTTGCTGTTTCCACAATGTATTTAGCCTTTCACAAATAAGTATGATGTTTTATATGAGGGAAATACAGCTGATCTGAAGAAAAAATATATTTTCTTTCCTCCCGCCCTGCAATTGTTCCCGGTCTAATACAGGAATTCATCTGGAATCTATTCAAATGCGCAACAGTGTAGTGACGACAAGTATGCACAGCTGCGTCTCTTTCACTTGGCAATAATCGGTTATTACACCTGCTTTGCCTTGTAAACCAATGATTTGCTTGGTGAGGGCACTGAAAAGATGTATTAATAGTCTGTAAGGAGGCTCAGACGAAGGAGGGAGTGAGTATGGCTTCCAGTCCCATAGGAGAGCGGACAGCAGTGCGGGGGATGATGCCAAGTATATGCTGCAGCTGGAAGCAAGAGACAAGAACTGTGGGCACTGGGTGTTGAGTGTCTGCCAACTGACAATTGTCTATACCAGAACAGATGGAGGAGAGTCCTCCATCTACAATCTGCTGGCTTTTTGAGATTGTGAGCTAAGCAGAAGAATGCAGAGGACACATTGGAAATGCCAACCTTTGCTTTTGCGACAACTGAATTCAAAAGCCTGTTGCATCAGCAATGACTTAATGATTACCATGGAAGCATCCTCTATAACTGATATAAATGAGGGTGCATGATCCGTATTTGTATAATTATTACATATGACACCGGAATATGACTAAATATGTCACAAGTTAAGGAACACAGCATCACGGCAACAGCTAAAAATATATCAGAATTAAAATAGCACACTGTGGAAAAGATGCTCCTTTAAATTGATCTTATTTGAGCTTTTTAGTGAAAAAAACAATAGTGTTATTAATTCTTCTATAAAATGCCTAATTAGTTGATTGGATTTGTTAAAAATATATATTATTCTCATCTCCTATATCTGCTTATGCCTTTCTGTGCAAACTCGCTCAACCCTCCCCACAACTTGGCCCCCTCTTTGGCCTTTCTCTCCATCCTAACAGCATGTAACTACCACTTTAATGATCAGTCTCCCCAGTCAAACCTTATCAGACATTAATCATTAGTATGTAGAGACACAAGCACGAGTCTCTACATAAGTACGAGCAATCCTCATTATCTTTGATAAAGCATTGGTGTTAGTTATGTATACAGTATTTAGGGCACTTGAAAACAAGATTGTAATCAATCTAAGATCATAATCGTCTGACCAAGTGCTCGTACATTTGCATTCACAACTCTTGTCATTTGAGTGTACCCCTCTATCAGAGTGGTAAATGTCACAGCAACAGAGGAGTAATTCTTGTGTGAGTTTGTGTAGGGCGGGTAGAGTGAAAATATTGGGAATGCAGTGGAAAGCTGGTAGACAGTCCATAAAGGTTAATTAATAGAAAAAAAATCAAACTAGAGAGAAGGGACATGCTGCTACATGGATAGATTTTTAATACCCACTGAAAAAAGAGTCTTCATCCAAGATCTACCTATTCAGAAAATGAGGAACCGACACCCCACTGCGGACATAAATGTTGCAGTGAAATATTTTGGTTGTTTCCTACAGTTCCCATGACACCAAATGGGCAACTCTGACACTACCAATTAGTCAGGGTGAATCAGGGCTCTGCAGGGTAATAGGTATAATAAAAACACACATATGTGCCAAGACAAAAGGTCTATTTCATGAATGTGGTCATTAGTAGTGTCTGAATATTTGATTAGTGTTTCATCTGAAGTGTACATGGTACAACACATTTGTAAGAGATTGTTTTCTTACTTTTTGCCTTTTGATTCCAAAGTAATTATGCTAGATTAAACTGTGTGGGATGAATTTGACAAAATAAATCATTGTCAGTTAAGGGAACTCATTTAGACTAAAAAGTCAAGTACAGATGGACTATCACATAATTTACCTTATTTCACATACATCAAAAACTAAAACCACTAAACTGTTTGTAGTGGATTGCCAAAAACTAATGCTGGTATTGTTTGTGGTTTAGTGAGACTGAGCTCTATTACGTATGAACTAGTGGAAATACAAACTAATATCAAGATGATTACCATGAATAAAAAACAGAGTGACTTGCAGAGAAAACAAATATTGTCAAGACTGCAGAACCTGACAATATTAGGTTTTATATATAATATATTAAAGCAGACGTTCATCTTGCATATTCCAACCTATTTTCAATTAGTCGTGCATATTTTGTATGCATCTTTTGCTAAAAAGCATTTTGTTTCCCTCTGAGGTAACTTTTCTGCTTTTGTGCTTACTTAATCATTTCTTTCATCCCTTTTTTACTCTTGTTCTGTACACAGGAAGGCACCAAGGCTATTAATAAAACAACAGGCTGTTGGCCAAACTACAGCATATATTTTATTGCACTAAAGTGTTTTATGGAAACATTATACTGGTTAGATGCATTAAATATATATGGAATATACCCAAAAAATCTTTAATCGATTGCAACCATCATTATATAACGGAGCAATCGCCCTGTTGTCTTTCCGTGGTGCTCCTGTTATTTCTCACACGTCTCTTTCACACTTTGTCTCTGTGACAAATGGGACTGTGTGCTTACAGGTGAAAGCTAGTTCTGCCACAATGTGGAATCCAATTCTTCTCTACATTATTGTTGCCAAAAACTATGACATTGGCTTAAATGGAGTCAGTTTTAGAACTGTTGCAAGATTGTATCTTCAATAATTATTCATCATAGTTTTTCTAATTTTGCATTTTTGGAATTTCTAGATAAACAATGGCGAAAGTTTTACTCCACCCCAGTATTTTAATTTAGAGTTTATATCATCTGTGGATTGAAATATGTGCTAAAGTTTTTTCAGGCTGATGTTTTTACAGAGAACACATGAATATGCAAATAGGTCATTAGTAATTGGTAAGACCATATTTCTCCTATGTTAGCGTTTCTTCGATGGCTCCCAGTTACATTCATAATACAATTTCCAAGTTCCGTCTTTTCACACTGTAATCATCAGGCCTCTCTTCTGAGGAAACCACTTTCAGTTCAGGAGGCAGAGACTATCTCTAGATTTCTAATTAGACTTAAGGGCTTGAAATTAAGAATGTTTTTCCTGGTAAACTTTGGCTAAGAGTAAGTTCCCTGAGTCAACCCTTTATATATGCTGTGATAGCCCTCTGGTTACTGGGGTTACACGTGATACACTGAGCACCACTTCCTTCTTCATAGTTTCCTGTCCATGTATGCATATTCCTCCTCCTTTTGCATTGCCTGGATCAGGATTAAGGTAATTAATTGCATTGCAGTAATATTGAACAGAAGGTAACATTATATATAAAACTGAACTTGTTTACTAATAAAAATGCCTAAAGTGACTATTTTGTTGTTGAATTGAAAAATACAACAACAGGGCAATGATTTAACATAGTGAAATCACCCAAAAAGTTTTTTTCCCTGGAAGAATAGACTCAAAATAGACTCATTATTTCCCTGAGAACACCAGAGAACTAAATCTTGTCAATCTTGTCATGGAACATATCTTACATCACCACACTCCACTGGGATGTTTGAAATATTATGTCTTACATGTCGTTATCAGTACATGACTAAAGACACTTTCACATAGAACACCGGAGAAAACATATGAAAAATCAAGTTCGACTGAAGTTTTTCATGGATCGTCCATTTGAGGGGCATAAATGCATTTACAGATACATAAAATATCAAAATAATATAGTTTTATTCGTGTGCATGTAGCAAAATTACCTACACTTACTAGTTTAACAGCTTAGCAAATACTGTAGTGTGACTCATCACATCTGAAAAGGAAGATGTAAACTTCAGCTAAATGTCAAAATTAACCATACAAAATCCATTTCAAATTTATATCTCAGGTCATCAACCCAATGGTAAAAATACTTCAAACGACTTTCAGAATAATTCAAATGGATGTTAGAATCTACAATAGATCTTACTAACTTATGATTGTTACGACGAAGGAAATTGAGGTTATTAGCTGGACAATTTCAGAACATGGAAACCCTCAATTATCCACTTAGAAGGTTCGACCGAGACCTTTACTATTTTCCCACTTATTCGCATCTGGAAAAAGCAGCTATCCTGTAAAACTGAAGAAATGAGTAGTTTAACTCTGTCTGATTGTATAGGCCCATCTTAAGTGATTGAGTGAGGCCAAAAATATCTGGAAGAAGCTCGGAATGCAGTCAACTGTTTTGATAGCAACCTTTTGGAAGTTTCTGGCACATGAAGAGGGTATACTCAGAGCCCTGGTTGGATTTACTATATATCCAGCAACTAAAACGGGAAGTCAATGGAATGGACAAAAAAACAGGATTCAAGATGCTCTGGTAATTAGATAGATATCATAAAGTGAGTACAAAGATGTGTTTATGATATTCCAATCAATGCATATTAAAACTCTTTAGAAGTGGATAAACACTTTTTTTCATATGCATGAAATATGTTCATGTCTCCTATTAAGAATATATATTTCTATCAGATCAAATGTCAATGTGCTGCTAATAATATATACATTCAGTGTTGCTGGCATTCTTTCCTACATTTCCAAATGTGATCCAACAGATTTTCATTTGAACTCTCTCTTGTTTACATTTGTTCATCATCTGCAGAGCAGTGAACATTATTGTTGTCACCAGAAAGATAATTGCTTACTTAGAAGTGATCTAAGCAGATTACAAAGAGTATAATGACTTGAGTCTGTCATCATGTCAGTGTCTTAGCCAATTCTAAGAAATGAAAACAGTGAATAAACATGAACATAAACAGAGGTTTAAAGAATATCCGCATTATTCTTTTATTATCTGTTTGTTTAGGCAGGAAAAACGTTTTTGTTCATTAGATCATTCTCTAGCAATACATTGTTTTGGTGGTTAGATGTCCTGTCGGTATACTATTGATGTTAATGAATGATTTTGAGGTCTACTATTACTACCAAAAGTATGTAGAGAATCGACAGGGAAAGATTTTTAAAGAGGAAAAAATGAGTTTTCCATCTACTATGAATGCCAAACATGTCTACAAGCAACATATTTCAGCTGAGCCACAACATTCCGGCATTTGTCTTTATGTCAATTTATGACTGACAGCTCATACTACTTAAACAGAACAGGCTACTTATAGTCAGCTATCTACAGGTAAAAGTGTAGTAATGCACTTCTGATCAGGTTGATTAAATTTGGTTTTGGTGGCTATTGCTTTAAATAATAAGCCATTTCGTAAAGAAAGCATGAATGAGAAAGACTGCAAAGCTTAGTAGGACACATGAGGACAGGGTGAATGACGGTGACAGGCTGATTCCCAGCTTACCTCAAAATCCAACTGCTTACCCACTAACATCCCTTTGCAGCCTTATTCTCTCTGTCAGACTAATGTGCTTCTTCTTCTTTCTTGTCTCTCTGCTCTCAGAAATGCCCAACTATAGACCATGCTTGTTTATCTTTGCGTAATTCCGCTCGTCACTCACGCGTTCTCACCAGACAGATCATTAGGATTAGCTCTCTGACACAGCCTATCCCATCAGATGGTGATCGGCCACAGTGGCAGAGTGTGGGAACCAGAAAATGAGCTCCTGACAGATAATAGCCTGCTCTGTACCTAACATCAAAGGAAGGATGTTGAGGGTGGAGAAGTAAGGCAAGTGAGAGAGTCAGAATTGCCAGAATCATCTCTGACATAAGTCTTGAAAATTTCAGCACGTCTTGCTCTATTGAGTAAATATTTGTTCATTCATTGAAATGACTGGAGTTCAATTCAAAATTATTTTTCATCTGACAGAGCATCAACAAGGAAAAATCAGACATTTTACCACTATAGCATCACACATTTTAAGAAAGTCCTTTTTCCCCCAGCTCACAGAAGCAATAGGCTTTACTTGATCTTTTTTTATTATGGAAAACTACTACTTTGGTCTCCATTGGAAGTACTTTACTATTTTCCTTTACTTTAACTTGAACCTAAAAAAAATATATATATATATTTTAAAAAGTTCTGCAATGCACCTTTTCTCAAATTGATATTGTTTTCCATACATTTAATTAAAAAACTGAAACACATTATTTGCCATTTTTTGATAGTTTAAAAGTCCTGTGCTACAAGTGACTGCCCACTAAGCTTTGCATTCACTTAGACCTGATTGTATCTATGAACTCATTAGAATTAATTGCCCAATTATCTGAGGAAATTATGTAGCTTCTAAAAAATATTCATGTATATTGGATATTCTGCCAATAAGCTTTTCAAAATGCACCTTTGGCAGGAAATGTGTTACATTCTGTAAATCTCTCCAGCCCAGTGTAATCTAAACACTGCAATTGTCAGTCATTTGGTTAAAAAAAGAAATGGATACATTCATATTTGTCAATTTGTCAATCTAAACAATTTGACCCGTGTTGAAAATTACAGTGAGAGTAATGACTAATTAAACCATCAATCTTTGTAAAGTCAAGTAATTCCAGCTATGAGTGAGGTCCCAGCATTATAGTACGAAAAGAACTTTGAGAAATATTTTAATTCCTATTTTCAAGAATAATTATTTGATAGACTTGACATCAGATCTGGTATCTAAGAGGAACAATTGATAAATTGCTTCCAGGTGGATTGCATAACTTGATAAGACTGTCAGCAACAGTATTCCCAGGTGGCACACATCAGATCATCGAATGAGATTCCTCCCTTTTTTCAAACTCTCAAAGACCACTAAGTTTCTAATGACCTAAAGACATACCAATGCTCTAAGTGATCTAGGAGGAATTCTTCCGCTACAATGTTGAATTAAAACATGTAAAAAATAATCATACAATTTTTCGAAAGCCATGTGTCCACATGGGGGACCAATGAATAGTTTGTGTGTCAATATCGAAACTCACTTAGAACTTTACCGACAGTTGTAACTTTAAGAAACAAACTCTGCTAACATGATCGGGACAAATGATCAAGGGAATAAATCATCATCACCATTGTAAAATGGGTTACAAATCTCTATTAGAAGTCCCTAATGACCTAAAAATGAGTGCAGATGACTTGAGATAGAATATCACAGACACTCTAGATACCTGAAGGCTGTGCGGTATTTCAAAACAAATTACCTTATGAAAGTCTGCTAGAAGTGAGAACAGCATTACATAGTACATCTACTGGGAATGCCACAGAGATCGATAAGCTGAAGTACATCACAACTACAATGATTCGATAGATGGCTAGCTATAAGATAAAAGACTGTAAAAAGAGAAGTGGGGGGATTTCCCGTATGAAAACAAAGGTCAGAGGTCAAGATCGAGGCAACATGAAGTCAGAGCTTCAGAAAGATTTGATACCGTGGAGAACTTTGTACCAGGTCAACTTCCTCAGCAAATCACCTCAATCTATGGAGAAAGTGTCACTTTAGAGGTTAGTAATTTATATATTTTGACCAGGATGGTTTGAGAGAGGAATCAAAGAATAAAGAAAAACGTCTTTGATGACGGTGGAGTTGGCCTCAGGTGTTACCTTCCAAACAACAAGAATGCTGCTTTGTATCCGTTTCCCAAAGCAGGTTTCCAATCTTTCACAAGCTTGTTGGTTGAACAAGTTGCTTGTCAGGCAGCTAAAGAAATCACAGAGGAGAATAACTACATTTACTCATGTCGGAATACACACGCCCTAAACAACCCACTAACTGAAGATAGCCTTCCAAATACCTGCAAGAAAAAATTCCCAACCAACTCCTTTATAGCTGAAGAAGCCTTTTGCATGAGAGCTGAAACATCTTCATGAATCAACAAAAAGAGTCCAGTTGCCCTATTTAAGTTTTAGGATTTTAAAAAGATTGTCATTAAGGCTCTTAGTCCTTAGTCCTGCATCTTCACATGCACCTTTACATTAGACTGCATTCACTGCACTTCTAGAGTGGGATGTTGACACTTTTTTGCTCAACATTTTGCATTACTGTCAAAGCAGATACCTATCAGCTGGTAACATCAGTTTCTGAAGAACAAGATGTTTAATTCTAAAAAATGACAACAGAGTTATTTTACGAAAACAAATTGACTCCTTATGTCATTCGTAGCAGAAAACGGGAAAGTGTTGATGAAACACTACCAGTGAGTGCTTGGCCATTATAGGAACTCAGTTCTGGACGGCAGTTTTAGTGATATAAACTATAATGTGAGGTCTTTGTTCCCCTAATTTACTGGTTTGCTTACATGGAAATAGATTTAATATGTAAAAATGTAATGTAAAATGTAACGTAATGTAATGTAAAACAGCATTGTTGAATTGAGGTAAACCATTGCATGCAAAAATCCTTTCTATTTACATTGCCAGTGTAAATACTTGTAAATCATCCCCAAATATACCTGGTCTTAATTACTAAAGGGACTGTGAGTGAGACTGAGATTTAGTTGAAGGTAATGAATTAATGAATTTTGGAGATGATGTAAACAGATTTGTACAACCCTTTCTGCACAGTGATCTAGGCTGGGCTAATGACAAACAGGAGAGTTCAGTGTAATGACTAGGCGACGTTGCACCTCCCAGCTGTGTCGAGCCTGCTGATTAATGTAGTGTTCATCACAACGGTACCAGCCAATGGACCAGTGTGGCTCAACAGACAAAGGTCATTGAGCAGACAATGTATGGTGTAAAAACTATAGGTTCCAACAGATTTCCGGTTTCCACTGGTCCAAAAAAGGCACAGAACTAAGTTGAAAGGCAAAATATTAAGCATCAACATGTTTTATTATTCAAGTTCCATCTTGATTTAGTAATGGAGTTTCTATTAAAGCATGCATGTTACCTCCTACAAAATACATAACTCAAAAAGTACTAATTTGGCCAACATGTACATATAGCGTTTTTTACTTTACATTTTCTGTTTAAGGTTCAGAAGTAATACAAACACTTATTTCCAAATTAATTGACAGAAACTCACATTCAGTCTTTAAATCACACAAATATCTTCCTCAAAAATAAACTAGCGTAGGAGGAAAAAAAACAACAACTCCCTTAACCTTAGATTCACCAGCTGCTGTAACTCTGCATGCATGATTGGACATCACTGACCTCCCTTAAAACATCCTAATCTACTGGAATACTGTCTATTATTTTCGACAGACAAGAAAAACTATTCAGAAACCAGTCATCCTGTGATTTATGAATTCTTCATTGATTACATTGCTCTAATCTCAGACCCCTTGTTTAGCACATTGAAGCTGTTTGTGCTGTTAAAAGGCCATGCGTTTTGTTGTGTGTTGGCTTTATTGTCAGTATTAGTCTCAGTAAGGCATTCGCTGACATCTAAATGTTGCTGTGAAGGTCTTAGGAGTGGTTATGCATTGCTGAGACATTGTCATGATTGTCAAACACAACAAAGGGACAAAACAAAAGTGATCGTATTCATGCACATATACACACTCAAGTTCCCCTTTCCAAACTGTTGATGCACTTAAAGGAACCAACTCTGGAATACAAAGGGTGACAGTAGCTGAACGGAAACTTGACATGCTGGTGGAGGTGTTTACTTGTGTATTTTTTTAAATCCTGTATTGTGTGTCTGCTTGGCATCAATGTCTACTTTAATCTTTTCAAAATGTTTCCATTTCTTATTTTCTTCTGTGTTTCTTAATCAGAACTTAGACTTAGATGAAAGAAACTTTACTTTTTTGTAAGGGCATTTGCCTCGTTGCCACCCTTGACAATGTAATTTGTTTTTCTCTTTCTTTTTTCTACTGACAACCTGGGGATTTTTTTAGCAAACACTTTCTTTGCCATTTTGGTTTGTCAGACTTTCCACAGGGAAGACAATGAAGAAAAATCTAAATGAAGAAAAATCTAAATGAAGAAAAAAAGAATCTAAAACATGTGGAGCTCCCTTAGAATCTTTTGCAAATAGAGCAATTGTGGCACAATTGAGGGCATTAGGCTTTGGAAACAAAACAAATATCCATGAGCAAACACACCTTTCCATCTAATAAGTCCAAACTGCCTCAGGCCTCTCAGTACTGGCCAACAATGACAAGAAATAATAAAAAAAAGATATATATTTGTAAGCAATAGGCAAAACCACTTTCACTGTTGAACTTTTGCTGAAAATATGTAGTGCTTGATAAACAACATGTATGCGGGAATACAACACAATATTTCAGCTCAAAAATTGTAATCAACCAAGTACAATACAATAAATCAGCCACCCCAAACCTTTTTACACCGTAAACCAACTTCAGACCTGCATTTAAGATGTAGGGGATTAGGATGTCCAAATAAAATGATAGGATCAGCATATAAATACAATTCACCATTATACTGAATTAGTGGGGAAATGAGTTTGTATCTCCACAATGCCGGTGTCATCGAGTAGATATAGGGGAAAAATTACACCCGGAGTGTGTTCCTTATGTCCACTCGTCCACCCTTAATTTGGTTTTGATCACCGTCACTGCAGAAAACCCCACTTAACCTGCGTCTAGAGGCACAGAGAGATGTAACTGGGAGAGAAGCTTGTCATTTCTTAATAATAAAACCTCTTTCAGCATCTTATTAAGAATTAGTTTTCCTTTTTCTGTGCGGTATAGTCCTTAGCACTCCGGTGGTTGCTGCAAAAAAATAAAATTAATCTAAACAGAAGTATCAGCCAGAGTTCATTATAACTCGACTGAAAAATGCATACCCACTACCAAAATCTGCAATATTCATTCAAACTGAATAATTTCTTACAGTGTTGTTATTCTCTCTGCTCTTTCAAGCCCAACAGCTAAAAATATGCCAATCTCCCCCAAAGCCTGACTTCTCCCAACAGCAGACATGTTTGATCTGTCCTATTCTCTTTTAAAACCTCCTTTGAATATGGCCACAGCTATTAAAGCAGAGCAGCCGTGCATCACAACTGACACTGTGTGGGGGCAAGAGAAAGACTAGTGTGAGTTCAGTCACTCATTGGGGAACCCGTGGTTCTTTCATTGCAGAGCAGAGGTAGGTTAGCAGTTCAAAGTCTCAGGGCATTTTCTCTGCCCTCTCTTACACCTAAGCCCTCATAAGCACCAAAGAGATGTCTAAGCATGTCTTAAGCGTTGCTATCATTTCCATTATAGTTCAATTAAATGAGAAACATTCAGGATACGTTTTCTCCTTATTGAGTTAATAGCAGGAGAGGGAGTAAATAAAAAGTGTTCAGTCTTTTTAAATTCTTCGTAGTACTCCTAATCTAATGGATTTAATTGCTTTTTCACTGGGAGAACATTTTCATGTTTGATTTTCTTGATATCAGTTGGTTTCCATTCAGCGCATTTCAAAATGTACAAACTGCCGCAGTGACTTGTTTTTGAAAATTCCTGATCAGTCCGCTTCTCTCTTTTTGTCTGCCTGCTTCATTTTCTGTAGCGCTGCATTTGCATTTGAAATGTCAGGTAAGATGGAGTGGGAGAAGGGAGTTGATGGAGAAAGAGTAAGGTCATCTCACAGAATGCTGTGGCGTGATTCTGCGATGGTGTTTGGATTGGCCAAGTTCAGAGAACAAATCACAAATATTGAAGTTCCACTGGGTAACACTTATGACTGCTTTGACAGAAATTCAATATATGATAATAATAATAACCATGTTTCCCTGTCAAGAATTACATAGAAACTACCTTCAAGAGAGGAAGTTTATACTAAAAGACAGTAAAACCTTGTCACTCTCAGAAGATATTGATAATTACTGCAATCTGCAAATTACTTTGACCTTTCCAAAACCAAAACCTCAGCCTCAGATCATACAGAAACGTTTCAAACTCCAGCCTAAATCATAACTGCCATCTTCATATTAGTGTCACTGGCTGAAACTGCATCAAAATCACTGACAATTGTCTGAAGATTATTCATAATTTAACCATTCTAGTGAGTTAGTGTCTTTATTATTTGGTTCACTAAAATCATCTGCGCCCTGCGATGGACTGGCGGACCATCCAGGGTGTACTCTGCCTCTCACCCATTGACTACTCGGATAGGCTCCAGTTCCCCCCGCGACCCCATTTGGGAATAAGCGGTAACGATAATGGATGGAAATTCATCTGCATTGTAAAAATACAAACAGTCAGCATTTCAATTTATGAGCATATACTGACTAAACTGGAAAGCCCAGCAGGTTGGGGTAAACATTTTAACCTTTTCAAAGTTTAACAGTCTAGTTGTCAGCTCATCACATACAAAACCACAAGGTTTATTTGACATATCTGTGATGCATGAAAATCAATCATGCCTATTTGTAGTCTATGTGCATGTGTGTATCTGAATCTCGGTTAAATGGTGGATTAGCAAGAATTTATCCTGTGCAGCATGCAAAAACAAGCTGAAATAACATCAGATTGCTGATACAATAATGAGTCTCTTTTCACCATTATCTTCTAAACATTGTTTTTATGGTGCTGCTCTCAAATAATTTTATACTTTGTTCAGCCTAATTTATCTTCATCCCATTCTTTCTGTACCGTCATGTCCATAGTAGGGTGTGGTCTTGCCATGTGTACTGAAGAGGACATGCCATGTGTACTGTCTGACATATCATCAAACAGCAAAAAACATCACATTTATCTGGAGATGTGATCACTAAATCGCAAGAACTGCTATAACCTAAAATCTGGTTAGACACATCACCATTTCTCAATGAATAGTCTTCATAGCAAGTTGTCCCAATAAGACCTATGAATGTTTAAATAGTGGTTATTTTCAATCAGGCTTCACAGCTTTCCGTGCATGGAATCCACCCTTTTCTGTCTCCTCGCTCCTGGCTCTGGAAAGCAATAAATGCGTCATTTTAATTATGATAAATCAGTTTATTTTCATTATCTAAATCCTGTTAAAGGCCAAGTTGGCTTTTTCGTGGAGAAGATTACTTCTTAGTTTAGAGAGGTAATCTGTTAACAACCCCAATCTCTAATTTAGTTCAGGCTGCTCTGTATCAGCCACCGTTATTTTACAAGCAAACTAAAAAACTAATATTTATGTTCTTATGTTAGTTTAGATCATCATAATTAAACTACAAAAGAAATCACATTCATGAAATTGAGAATAAATTTGAACTGAATTGATTGAGATCAAGTTGGTTTATGGACCAGAGTTGGAAGGCCATGGTTTAATATGTAAATTTAAAACAACAAAGGGAAGGTGATTAAAACAAACTATTGGACAAATACTGGAAAAACAATTCAGAGCAGAAAGCTTGTCTCACCCTCCCATCAAATACACCTCTCTTGAAAAAGCATCCAGCTGTTAATCTGTACCCAAGCAGAGCAACATGGAGCAAAAATTTCTGAGTGTGTGGATTATGACTGTGTGTGTGTTCGCAAGCATTGTGTACATGAAAGAAAAAGTGTGTGTGTGTTGCTGCCACAGCAAAAAGCGGTCAAGCTGTTGGATTTACTAGATAAGCATTCTGGATGGTTGCTCATGGCAGAAGTCCTTCCTTGTACACACACACACACACACACACACACTCAAACGCAAACATGGGCTCCACAGATGAGGGCAGATCTGGCTGTGACACGCCTTTGATATGAAACCTGGTATTTCAGCACAACTGAGGTTTTACTATGTTCAGCCACTCAGATCCAGATAAGAACTTATTGGATTTGCTGTGTCCAAGTGTGTACTTGTATAACTTATGTTATAAAGACCAAAGTCTGTTTATACTATTGCATCTACCTCAACTTTACAAATGAAAACTGTAGGTTCAGACAAGGTTGTGCCACTTGGTTTTTGACTTCTCACACACATGCTGAGCTGCTACAGTGAATACATGACCAGCAATGTTCCTACCATCACATGTGTGTTGATTATAAAGAAAAAAGTTTAATTATGATTTAAAATGTATTTGGCATTAAAAGAAATGTAAATAACCATGCGGTATAGGAGCAATTTGAAACATCAATCTCTTTACTCAGCATTGGGACTAGATGTGCAGACATAGACTGCAGAAGGAAAGGGAATAATTGAAGGAGGAGGATTATAGTGCTTGTTAACATCAGATGGTATAATCTTAGCACCTCAGCACCCCAGATGTTAAACCGCTGGCTGTGAGTTCATCTGTGTTACCTGCCAATACTGGATGTGCACTCACCAGCTAAGCTTCTGTCAAGCTGCAAAAGCAACACCTGGACAAACTGATGTCAGCCTCTCTGCTGCATTTAAACTCTACATGTTTGTCAGCTGATTTATGTTTGTATTCAATCATCTTTCACTAGAAAGAGCATTTCTTTAATAAAAATCCTCACTGAATTGACGTAATTTCTTTTCACGGTTTAATAAAGTATGATTGAATTTAATTAAATATTTCTGGATTCAAGAAGCGATTTTCTGAGATGAGGTGGAGTTTGGTTACTAATTTTATAGTCTAGCTCATATCATTGCCGTTTGCTTTATTAGAAAAGTTGTCTGATAGAGATCAGTAATGGTCTCTCAAAATCATAAATAGATCCCATAAGAGACTAAATGTAGCTGAGGTCAGTCTTGCATAGCTCATTATTGCAGTAGTGATTAGTAAAGAAAGAAATTATTTAAAATCATTCTTTTTAAACAATTTGATGGTGGAGAGTAGTTCACAACATGATGACTAGAATAAAGTAGTCGGCAGCCTCTTTCTGCTAATTTAAACCATGGAAAAATGTAATTATGCACTGATGTTGTGTATATGAAGACACCGCATAAAGACAAAAGCTGAGTGTGTGCACATTTTGAACTGTGTGAACTGTGTTGAAAGACAAAGCACTTGTTTGAGCTAACAGTTCAGATCAAACACAGAGGCATGACAAAAACACATGCTTTTATTACGAGGGCATGTTCTTATAATCCAGAGTCAAAAGTTATTCTCAGAAATGGGCAAAATCGGCCGCATACACAGATATCTAAATAGCATTCCTAATTCAGTAAAAGTACATGGTGGATGAATTCCTGATGATCCCCATAGGAGACTAAAGTATGGGAGTCAAGGGCTTCATGTGATGCTCACCTCTCAGGAATATGATTGAGAAGATAAAAAGTGAAAACAGTAAATGTTGCACCAAACTGAAACATCACTTTAATTAGTCCGAAATGAAGAGCACATCCACCCAGAGGGATATGGCAGAGAACTTTGAGGGCAGCTCAGTCTGATGATAAAAGCACTCCGCTGAAAATGTCTCCTTGTGTCAAAATCAACAGAAGACGCAGGCACACGCTTGCACGCACTCGCACACACATCTTTCAAACTCTTTTCCTACATGATGAGCATTGAACATTTTGGCAGCTGCTTAATTATGGCCGCAATCAGATTTCATAATGACTCACTTGACTATGTAACTATGCCTTACACATTATTTCACAAACTAACACATGACAGAAATCAAAAGTGAATCACAGCCAAAGTTTAACATGTTTAAATGCGTCAAATTGTGTCTGCTTTAAAAGTTGAATGCAAAACCAGACACAAATTAATTTGCAATCTATATGTTTTTACATATTGCTGATTCACTTTATATTTCACATATTAATCTAAAAGGAACAAGACAGAGCCATGAAAAATCAAATAATGAAGAAGGGAAAGTCTCTAAAAGGTGTTGGATCCACACAGGATAAAATAACATCTTAACACCTTGACAAATACCTACAAATCTCTGAAACTGCGTGGATGGCACCTCTTGCTTTAAAAAGATACTCCCTCATTCACTGCTTAGATCATACTGGATGATAGTGTTGCTTTGCACTTTTTTCTAAAATATTATACAGTCAGTTTAAGCTGCTTTGACAAGGAGGACCATAACATAAAAATTTGTAGATTTTTCAGATACAGAATTCAGTGACTCTTTTAGCCTATGGATCAACTAGTTACAAGCATAAAAGGGGATCTTTAAAGTGTTGAACGTTCAGTATATGTGGTTCACTCTACTGACATGGAAAACTGGTCAAATAAAAACTGAAAAGTACTCAATTAATTCAAATAGAAAGAAGAAAAACTGCAACTGTACATCGACAACACGTTGTCAGCATCTTTACATTCACTTGCTACGAGGATATGGCAGCATATTAAAAAATATACAGATAGTATCAATTCCTTGAAAGCATGTCAGCTTTTTTAGATGAGTGCTTCCTCAATAGTGTAGTTTCACACCATCAAAAAGTAATGTTGTCTAAAGGGATGACGATCTGTTTCTCTCCCTGAATAATCTGTAAAAAAAAGAAGTGTACAGTACAGGTGGAAACCTCACTTGGGAAAAGTTTTTTTTTAAATATTGGGATAACAATTTCCTTTTTGTGAGATAAAATGATTTGTTGCCACGAAATGATGTGTTCCTATCTGAAAAGATGATCCGGTTCAACTGCATCGTGTTTCTCAGATTTAAAACCCGAATGACAGCGCAGGGAAAAAGCACTGCTGATGAATATCTGGTCATAGGTAAGAATTTCTCGACTGTATGTAGTGTCAGAATCATGCCTCAAATACAGTATGTACACATAGATGTGAGCACAATGCCAGAGCAGAGACTATGATGGATCTGTTCTAATAAAGTTGATGGATGCAGCTGATAGATGAAGAGATTACTGGGAGCGGCACTGCCGTCCTGTTGCTCTGTGTGACCGTCTGTAGTATGTAGCATGTGCATTTTACAGTTTATATCACCATGCATGCACCATTCTCTCTACTACAAGTATAATCTCTCTTAGTCTCTATCCCCCCATGTCATCCCGTTTGCCCTCATTCATCTTTCTGATCTCATTTGTCACTTTTTTCATATCTTTTCCTTCAGTCTACACTTTGAGTCCTCACTTCCATCACCTCGACCACCATAATACAACATCTTCCAGAAACCTTTTGCCCCTTTGACAAAAAGACAGTAGGATTTATATGCTATCATTTGTATTAGTTATGCTGAAAACAACATATCACTCCATGGACATTATTTTCTAAAAGGTATTTAAAATGTTTCCATCGCTACAAAATAAACAACACAGTCACAGGTCATTTGGAACTGAACCTTAACTAGTGTTTTCTTCGCTGCTCTCATTATTTGGCACGCAGGCCGCCACTGCCACTGGAATCCCAGCAGTCACCAGAGAACTTGGAGCACCTTTACTGGGCAGATTCAGATGTCCATGTGTAGAGCATTTGATCTATTCTGGCCAGAGCAATGAGGTCTGTGCAGAGACCCTTTTTGCATTTCTTTTAATTCCCATCCTTATACACATATCTATAGATTTTTTTTTGCTGACATGAATTCAGAGTTTGAATTAGCTTCATTTCCAAAATCTGAAGTAAAAAACAGTAAAGCACAAACTTAATGAAGACATTCATAAGCTGGGTGCTTATCTCAGGCATACATGTTGATATTTTGAAAATGACAGGAATTGCGAAAGCTTGACTGCATCACCATTCAAAGAGTTTACATAACTAATGTGGCCTGACATGGTGTATCACATTTGAAATAACAACAAACCAGGAAATTCTATGCAACATAAATAAATAAATAAAATAAAGCGTGACAGAAAAGTGGATTCCGTTGGAACAACTGCCTCCTTATGGGTTGACAGTCCCATAAAGTACTGTAATCATGCAGAGCTGAACTGACATGCAACATGGTGCCATGGTACGCCTGAATTTTTACTGTCACATTTGATACTGGCTATGTCATTTTTCACACAAGGTTGTTGCTGTCTTCTGGTTTGACTAATGATTTACTGTAAATGTCCCTGTCTTATTTCAAGTTCAGCTGTGTTTGCTGTCTCATTATATAGTAACAAGTTTCTAATCTGGCAATATTCTACAAAACAGGAACTCCCAATTAGCAAAGATAAAAGCACATCGTCGAGATAAAAATTGACCAAGTAAAGCTCACAGTTTGAGTATATTTTATTTACTATGTATCCTCTTGTCAGAGTTTAGACATTGGTTTTCTCGTAAGGCATTAATGCTTTAAAATTATTTATCTATTAAAAAAGAAATTATGGTCATAGTAGTTATTTTAAATGTACAGATTAAAATATACCACATGATATTTGCAGTACTACATGAGGTTGTGGTGTATTTCCATTGGAAAAACAAAACTCATCGTCAGTTTTTGAAAAAATATTCAAGATGTAATTTTTCAAAGCCTGTCCATATGATCCAATCATCAACACTTTGCAATACTGTCTCATAAATTAAATGAAATCCAGTGCAATTACCCCATTAATTATAGCCCCAAGAATTTATACCGGGTTGAATCAACACTTCCAACAAAGCTAAGCATCAAGAGCTCCACTGAATTTGTAATGCTTACAGTACTTGAGCAAATTTGCAATGAATTTAGTCAAACTGTCAACATTCTCCCCATTGTTTTCCCTTTTTCCATACATACTGTATTATGTATTTCTCTGTGGATCCAGACACAAGTTTGCTGTTACTTCTATAATGTCTTAAGCTGCATCTATTTTCTGAGAAAATATTATCTAAAAAAGGTTTACTCCACTCAATCTAACATATAAAATAGTTCTGGCACATAGTTTAATGAAAAACAATGCAAACGTGACTGTCTCTTACCTTTGTTGTGGAGATGTGACATGAAAGATTGCATGAAAGATATAAAAAGAAGAAAGAAGTTGTACAAGATTAATTTAGATGCAATATTATTTTTATAGAAAACAACAGGATCGGGTCAGTGTTCTCGTCGTTTTTAGTATTTACCGTGGGTCCCTCTATCTAAAGACTAGAGTAGGGAATAGGAAGTAACTGTGATTATGAATACTAAAGAAGCTAAGGACAAGCACATGAAAACATGTTTTCATAAGGTCAACAGCACCATTAATTTCTTGCAACAAGAAGCAGACACGTTGTGGACATCAGTGACATCAGACATTCATGCATGCGACTTCACACTCACAATTCAGACAAAGCCTTTTAGAGACACTGATTTCCGCCTGCAGTTTTCAGAAAGAGAATTGAGCAGAGTAATTGTTAATTTCCTGTTACACTCTATAGTCACATAATGGAGAGAAGGGATGCAATCAAAAAAGGAAGACACACATTCACATTAGTAAACAGACAGATAAAAAGCATAATTGTCAATTTCCTGCTGTGGTTGGGACCCCCTGATTGACATTGTTTAAATTGGGAATCGTGATGGCATGTAACACATGGCAGAAACACTATTAAAGGTCATGTCGCAAAAGTTAGGTCTGCACAGTCTGGATTATATGATGCGTACCCTATCTGTTAATCAAATATAATGTGTTCAAGATTTAGCCAACTATTTAAAAACACCTTTCATCATGCTTTACAATCATACTGCATTTCAGAGGTCCTGTGCTACTTGTAGCACAACCAGCTGAAACCTAATGGCCTTTTAAAGAGTTTCTGGTTGGTCTTGTTCTTTAAGCAGATGGACTTCTGCAAAGGTTGTGCTCTTACTTTGCGGAGCAGAAAATGTCTTTATCTTCTCTTTTTTTATAAGAAACATTGAAGAAATTAAATCACAAATGTGTTTTAAAACAGGCGTTAATTTAAAAATACACACACATATGTATGTATACCTAGACAAACCCCGAGGAAAAATGAATGTGAAGTCTTTCTTACTCTATGTTCTGCAAACTTTCCTAGTGGTCAGGGGGAACTTGCAAATGGGTGCAGACATTCAAACACACACTGGCATTGCCTTAAGATGATGAAACCACATGAAATTGTTCTATCAGGACCTAATGATTCAACAAAAGTCCTCTTTAGAACCAAAGTGGCATCACAGTACTGATGCACAATACGCAACAGGATTACTGTGCCTGTATTTTATGCTTAACGATTGGATTTTTGATTATTTTTCTTTTCTTATACACATCAAAACAACTGACTTAGGGTGTAGCACACACTTTCAAAAAAAGAAAAGAAAAATAATAAAGCTTTCTGGAAGATAGTCTTTTCTCTAGTATCATCACATGTGCTATCAAGAGCTCGTTTTTTATTAGAATCAAACAGGAACACTCACTGAGTTCTTCTGAGAGACGAGACCCAGTGGGGGATGTGTGTACCAAAAAGCATTACTTTTCTAAAATATTTACTATTGAAAACATTCACTTAATTCATACAAGGCTAACTCTTGCCAAGAAAAGAGTTAACATCTGTAAAAGAATCTTCAAAGATTTGTTGCACACTCTAGTTTTTCAGCATCTTGTTGGATTTCTGAGACAAGAAATAAATTAATAAATCACAAAACCTGTTCATTAAATCTTTATTCATTAAATGTATAAAACAGATTCCGTAATGCCTTTAACCGGGTCCAAAACAGCTATGTAATCTTTTTTTTATTTTATCTAGTTTGACCACTTGTATCTTTTTCATGTGGGTTAATACACCCACTGTTGAATTTAAGAAACAAATAATGTAACGATACCAGACCTCCAAGGGCACTTCTCTTTGCCCTTTCCCTCTCCGCTGACTCTGCTTGCATAAATGTGGAGGTGTTTATGTATGGTGTTGAGATCAATGCCGGACTCAAATCAATAACTTCCTGTGAACTTGTACACTGGCAGCCAACAGATTGAGCAGCATCAATCTCTCTCGTCCTTTTCTTGTTTCCACTGCTCCCTTTAGTCTTTCAATACATCTTACTTTTAAAGTGAAACTAAGAAACCCAACAGGGCTTTCCATCTTAACTTTACATCTTCTTGATATGCATTTGTCCTGTAGCTAAAAACATTTTTCCATGAATTTCTCCCTCTAAACGAGGCAAAACATGAAACTTAGAGTAGATGAACTATGCCACTCATTCCCACAACAGTGAATATATTTAGTACATCATCATTTGCTGGATGGCTTAGTGTGTAAGTTCCTTGACACATATTTCTGTAGCCAATCATAGGGACAGTGAACAGAATATAAGACAAATGTGTCAGTCATTATTCATTACATGAATTAGTAGAATTGTCCCAAATTGTGCTCTAAAATCCCTCTTACTATTATCGATATTGTTCTTGTTGGTGGTGGTGTTGTTGTTGTTTTGCAGGACTTATGTCCTGTCTAAAAGCTGAACTGCAGCACATTCCTTCCAGAGGAAACAAAGCACACCAACCCTTGGGATGCACAATTCTGAGCCTGATGCTGACAAGGGCCAAAAAAGAAACTGGGGCCAGGGACCCTGAAGTTTACAACTTTGATTTTCCTTGTGGCATGACACTGTTTTGCCTCATGATGCCACACAGACAGACATTAGTTCCATCCTTGCTCTTCGTAAGCAGGGATTGTGTAGTGCTATTGTCCCATCCTGATGGCTTTGCTTGCCTCTGTTGGTCAAGTTTCCAACATGCAGGTCAAATTCATGAGAAAAATGTACTTAAATTCTCTGTGTGATCACCACTAGGAAACGCAAATGCATATCAGAGTTATGTTTTTTGTTATGGACTGAAAACAAGTAATGACCTTGTCATTTTGTTGCCTGTTCTACAGATTAAGCCTCTTTTAGGGACCATGATACTGTAATTCATTAAATATTTATTGCCTTGTAAATGTACTGACTTCACACATGCACCACAAAGATCAGAAACAAAATGTAATCTTTTTTTCCTCTTTTTTTGGTAACTCTTGTAACTTAACTCCACCTTGCATCTTCTTTTTTTTGTTTGTTTGTGATTTCTTAAAATGTCTTTTTTTAAAGTATTTTCAGTATGACAACAATTTCACCAGAAAACGCCATGTGCAAAGCAAACATGGAGATATGTTTTTACTATAGAAGTCCTTACATCCAACAACTGTAGGGGGAAGCAAAGAGCATATATTTTCTAAATTCTTTAGTAATGCTTGAAGAAGCATTAATATTGTCCTGTTTTCTCTTACAAAAGAGCTATGAAAACACAATGATTCCCTGCAAGAATGTGAGCTTCTGCTTCATGATTTAAAAATACCCTGTTCATAGTTCCATATCATTTTAAATGAAAAAGACTTTCAACCTCCATTATTGTATTCAGGTAACAGAAACTTTGCTTATTGCCTTAAATTTGAAAGTGTAATGCAGTAGAAAAGGAAATATTTCTGTTAAGTGTGAAGGATTTAATTTATTTTCAAACAGTAGTTCCACAGACAAATATCGAGCTGTGAAGCTGTGTAAGAGTAAAATCAATCTTCATTAGAACGCCCGAAACACATTATTTCACATTAAGCATTAACTTTTTACAATTATTTTGCAAGTCTTTGAATTATCGACTGTATTCTCTCTTATAAAGTATACAAAGATTCTACCTACTTAAGATGGTTATCTTCCTGAAATGAATTCTATTTAGTACAGGAATTGTGATATAAGAATATATACTTCACATTTTATATTTATGTTACACTGTGCAGGAGTTCAATGACAATTTATTGTAATTCTAATGAATGGCAAGCAATAAATTAAATGAGTTTATGCCCCTCATTATATTTTACAATGAATAAATCCACAATTAGCAAGCAGAAACACATGAATAGAGCTCGTAAAAAACAATCAGCGATATTTTATGGAGCAGATAAATAAAATGCTTACTTGAAAGAATTACCTATAACACAAATCAGTAGGACAAGCAAAAGGACAATGTACACTAGGACGAGCTGCAAAATCACTGTGTATGAAATTATTTGTGGTTGTTTGTTATGCAAGGGTTACTTTTAAAGAGAGGAAAAACGGGACACTGGGTTGATGGCATTGACTTTACAGCGTGAATATATCTATTCCTCAATACAGTTAGAAAAAAAAAAATTCTTTCTATTGATTTCTTATCTCATATGGACTACTTACTATAAAAGGATGGTCATATGATTATTTCTCCCATGCTGCGGCCAGTTATCAAGCAAATGGTTAACACGGATACCGACTCATTTAATATAAAACTAGTGTTGTTGTTTGTCAAATGGTCTAATCTAGGCACACACTATAAATTTATATACACACACATAAACAGAAATGATACAACATATTAGTATGCTCTAATACAAGTATTACAGGCTTGATATGGCAGCAGCAGAAAACCAGGTCATGAAACCATATGGATTTATCACTTAAGGCCTAAAGCACACACACATTAATCTAAAAAGATTAAAACCTAAAGACTCTTCTGTTAAACTATAGTAACTTATTGACCATAAAGAGTTTACTATGTTATAATGCCAGTTCTCACCGATTCTCAAATGAAAACCTCCTTAAATCATTCAAACATATTTCATTTTACAAGGATTTTACTTTTTTAAGCCTCTGGATTAAAACTTATTTAATCTATTTGTGTCATTCACTTACAAAAAAGTGGAAAGATGCTCTCTAAAAAGAAAAGTTGTAATAATATGGTCAACATGTATTAAATAAAAAAAAACAGTTCAAGTAATCTAGGTGTGACTTTGGTAGTGTGCTACATAGTTTACAGTTTCACAGGAAATTACTTCAAAAGGCATTGTATTAAAGTTAGTTAGATTAGACAGAGTTGAGACCTCATGAATGTCGCTCTCACTTTATGTTCTCTACAACACACACACACACACAGCAACTTAGCTATCACGCTACGTGGTCAGTTGCCTTTTGGAACAGATCAAAATCAAAAGCCAGTAAAAGGTGTGGAAAACAAAGCCACGAATGCCTAAGGGTGTAATAATACAGTTTTTTGTTCAACAGCCATCAACTCCATAAAAAAGTTTTGGATCAAGAATGGTGAAAGTATTTCATTAGACTAGTTTTCAATACATTTCTTAAATAATGCATTATGAACCTGAAATAGCAGTAATAATAATAGTCAAGTACATTAATGGTAAAAACCATCAGTCTTATGGAAGTATTATAAAACTTTGCTGAAAAAAATAAGATGCAAAATCATTGTTGAATCAACCTTCAATTCAAGTTGAATTAATTTGCTGGTCTTCTAACATTCCCTCCTCCCTTTTACACAACAATATACTAAATTCCACACTACTACCAGCACAGGAAATATGACTCACTGCTCACTGTAAAATAATTAAGTGTACACTCCCCTTTGTTCCATGAACATAGCTCTTAAAGATACAATATGAAAAAGATTTGATTGGACATTGAAGGTCTTCAGGATACCCCCATCCTCCAAAGAATGGCTATCTTGGGAGGATGACACTCTCAGCTGGAAGCTGTGAGTGTCTTTCTTGTCTGGATGTATGTGTGTAAGTGGAGCTTTTGGCACATATATGATAGCAAATGGAGGGATAACCGCTTGAAGGAGAAGAGAGGTAACGTCCAGAGGGGGAGTCAGGGAAAATACTGTGAAATGGATGTGCTCAGGAGGTGACCTCTCAATCCCTCTTACTCAGTCTCGCAGACAAAATGTTTCCATCTAAACTGTGCAATTTCTCTGCTGCTATGGCTCAACATCATTGTCCCTGAAAAGCACTCACCCTTTGTGCTCCTTTCCTATCGCTGTCCCTCGTCTGATTGCCTTTGCGTTAAACAACTGCGCCATAGCATTTCCACATTTCATAGCTGTCTATGTTTGCAGCTAAAACCAAAACAGAGTTGACGTAATCTTATATTGGAGGAGACACAGATAGTAATGGACTACAATAGATATGACAAAGAGGGATTAGATGTGAAGAAGACACAGTAAAAAAAGTCTTTATCATGTGGTTACTCTCCAGAGGTTTTTACATCCCGGCTGAGAAGCAGTCGTGTTGTTCAGAATACTATAACAAGCTGTGTTAGAGTAGTAAAAACCTCACCAATAACTATTTCCCTTTAATCACCACCAGCACTTTATTGTTCACGGTAGTATTTCCTCTTGTCGAATTGCATGCTTGGAATTGGTGTCAAAAAAGAGAGATAATCATACAATATTCAAATAGTTCAAATTCATTTAAAATTCAATGCGTTTGGAAGATACATAAGCTACACAACCATACAAACACAAAACACAATCTACAGTATGTCATTCATTGAACTCCCAATAATTCCAGCCAGGCACATTATCTAGTTTTGTAATTGAATTTTTTGTGTTATTTGAATCTTCAGCAGTTTATGGAGCTGAAAGTGAGCAGCTTCTCCTCTGCCCACTTTATCTTTATGTGATAGCGGTACTCTGGAATTCATCTCATGGGGATTTTATTTCAATGATAATCTGTTTCATAGTCAAATAGACAGATGCACATCTGTCTGTGCCGACTGAAAGACGCCAATATTTTCATCACCAAAGTAAAATTACAGACATAGAATAAGGCAAAATCTCACTAAAAAAATTGGGGTTGAACCTAAAATAATTCCTTTTTTCTTATGTCTGAATAATAATTCAGCAGGTGAAAAGTTAAATTGACGATGTGTGTTGCAGTGGAAGCATTGTGTAAACTGTTCACATGAAAATAAATTGTGTTTCACTAAACACACAGAAAGGCAAAACCTTGAAATGTATATAGACTGCATTTATTAAGTTCTAACTGCGTTCAAGTGTATAGAGAATAAATATATGTTCTTCATAATATCAAGATTTTAATATTAACAGAAGTTTAATAAAACTATTCTACCAGGGTTTAACTTTGTGTGACTATCTTTGAGAGGACATGACACCTCACATGAGATACGTGGATTTACCAGATATTCTCTTCAATATAATTCCTCTCCATCTTTCGGGAGACTGCCTCTTTTTGTTCACCTTTTGCACCCTTCACCCCGTGCACTGACCAGGAAATGGAGCCATTCTCTGTGATTGAGAGGAAACTGTGGTGCAAACACAACAAAATAGACAGACACAAAAAAGCGTAGGCTGACTGAATGTTTAGAAGGAAACACCGATCTAGGCGTGCTGAACATGTTTACACGAAACACTCATGTTTGTGTGTAGCTTAACATTTTCTTTCATTAGCAAATTGAATTCTAAGTTGAGATCTCCCAGTGTCAGTGGTTCTAACTTCCTCCTCTGAGGTGGTCGATTATTTTAATACATGAAGAGGAGAGTAGTAGAATGCGTGAAGGCTTAAAGCTTTTCCAATCCAATGTGAAGCCAGTCAATGAAGTAGTTCTGTTAAGCAGAATTTCATATTCATAACATGTTTCCCATCTGGCAGCAGGGCACTAACCGACTGAAATATCACACAGTCCACTCTAATCACATTCTCTGCTCATAGAACATTTTCACTAGGCATCCGGTGAGAGAGCGTTTGAATGCTCAACATTCACTGACTGAAAGGTAAAGACACTTTTGGCTCTACGCAGAAATGAGTGACTGCTTGGAAGCCCGAATACCTCTGTGTATGGTTTACAGGTTGTGCTGCTGCTATTACTAGAGACTGAGTAAGTCGTCATGATCGACTACATTTTTGGAGGGTTTGGTTACCAGTTCCCTCTGATGACAGCTACGTTCCAAGATTAGGAGTTCAGGCTCTCTTGAGTTCTGTCCAACTGTAGATTTCTCCTTTGTTCTTTGTTTTTGTTATTCACTCCACCACACTGCACCTCTGTTGTGCATGGGATGAATAAAACCTCTGTCAAAGACACCATTTTGTTCTACTTAACATTCAAGTACACCTTTTAAAGAAAAGTTGAAAGACATCCTCTTGAAAAAATTTGCCTGTATTAATGTCAAACTACAACCTGTTATCCCTGAAGAAGTTTAATTCTTTTTGATTAATTAAAAATCAAAAAGCAACTATTTGACACTTAATGAGTCACATTTTCAATTTAGCATGACGGCTACAGTAAGGTGAGTGTCCAATTGTCTTTAAACTTAGAATAAATAAAATAGGTGAGAATACAGGTTTTTTAAAAGTGCATTTCTGATATTGAGAACAGTTTTTTACATAATGCAATAAAACCATTAAAGAATGGCATGAAACATTCAAATGCAAATTTAAGGGGAAAAAAACCTTTAGCGGCAATTAAAAAGTTTAGTGCAGGAATTTAAATAGAAGAAGAGATGGCTAGATTACTCTTGATACATTTATATAATAAAGTCACAAGACTTTTTAACTTAACTAATTTTAACTAACTTTTTTGCACCTTGAACTGGAATCAATTATATCAATATTCTACATTAGATTTGTGGAAAATTATGGTTCATTTTTTGAGACGTCTTGCGACTTTGCATACTGCAAATCGCTGTCAGTAGATCTTCAACAGAGTGGATGCTGCAACAAGTAGTTTCTATAAATCTAAATCTCATTCCACAGCATATGTACTGTGTTTACGAAATTATTATAAAACCACCCAGTGCAAGGTTTATGTAAATTAATGGCGTCAGTATTGACAGCTGTTTTCAGCTTTCTGTCATGGTTAATACACAGCACAAGTCTTCTGCAAAAATGACATTCTTAACAGTAGGCTATAATTCTTTTCAATGCAATGTAAAATATACAGTTTTTACAAAAAAAAAAAAAAGTCAGATTTCTGAAAAGAAAAAAGAGACTGATCCTTGCCAAAGCAGCCCAGTAAGTTTGGATAAGTTTGGGAATAAAATTGGGATTCAGTTTGAAGTACTAATTAGTTCAATGCAAATGAAAGAGTCCAAATTAAGGCACTTAACACTGGATGGTTGTTGAGACAAGGGAAAAGACAAAGTACTCCCAGTGTGGTCAAGTGTGCTGTGGAGTCTATTGAAGAGACTGAAATTGAGAAAATAAGCCAGGAAAAAAGCAGAAAAACCAAAAACTGTCACGTTTTGGAAGCTGGTAGAAAGACCACAGGAGGTTGTACTAAATATGAGGTTTACACGTGTGAAAATTGACTTTTTTGAGGGTCAGTTTGTTATTTGACAAAAAATACAGAAAAGGGACAGGGTTGTGCTTTTTGTGTAAAAAAAAGCACATTGCAGTCGACATTCAGAAAGCTTGTATGGCGGGATATTCAAACTTTTAATTATTTTGTTTTTCCCGCACCCCCCGTCCCTCTCCCCTGCATGTCTCAGCAAAAACACAACAAAAAATACAATTCTGACTTTACAGTACTTTAATCATGTGCAGTATATTGGGAACAATGAATGCAAAGACGGGGTTACAAGAAAAAGGAAATGAGTGCAGAAATGAACAGACGTTCGAGTCCTTGTAATAACTCAGAAGAAGGTATTTTAAAAAACTGTGCTCTGGGGAGATGTATGAAGTGTGTGAGTGTGTGTGCACATTTATCGATTCAAACTCCTCCAGTCTAACTATGTAATTGCCTTTTAACCGTATGTCTTCACTGAAGGACACTGGGGGGACCTGTCATAAACGGAGCGAGAAAAGACAAGAAAGAAAAGAGACGAATCAAGGAAGAGGATGACAGTAACTGTGAAAAGAGAAAGGAGGACTAACAATAAGCCAAGGTCTGTCTTTCAATTTCCACCTATTTTTATTTCAGTATTTGATATTGCGCGGGGAAACAGCAGCAGAAGGTAGGATGGAAAAGCACTGACATGTTTAATTTGAATTGCTCTGAAAGGCCATTTTGCTTTTCACAGCATTTTTTGCCTTTTGAATTGGGAGCTTTTTTAGCAACAAATACAGCATCCATTTTCATTCATCATAGCTTGCTTTTTTTTTTTATTCCCAGACAATGACATCATTTCACTTAGACAACTGTTTCCTGAGACACTGAATTTTCAGAAAAAGTCTAAACTCAATTTGTGAACATCTGGATTTTCACTTGACCATTAAAAATACTGACTAATGCTTCCAGCATTTTCTGGCTCAGAACTTGCTTGCTTGCTTCAGAACATTGGTCTTAAGCATAAGAAACTGGACTGATTTTTTTTTTTCCTGAATAGGGAAATGAGCGGCCAGAGCAACAGTTTGTTCAAAGAGCTGCAAAAAGTCAAACCCACAGGAACATACAGGTATAAAATGTGCTTCAGCTGTCCTCAAATCTGGAGTGATGTAATTCACAGAATTATTCAAAAATCTGCCTTTCCCACTTTATTAATAAGTGAAACAAAGAAAGAAATAATTCAGCGTCATTTTACACAACTCAATGAAAGAAAAGCTCCATTAAGGGCTACTCTCTCAGTTAGCTTTTGATTTATGCATGTTTAATAGATCCCAAAGGAGCAAAGACAGTGTAACTTTTGCAATATATTGCTATTCTTTTACATTAAATAAAAACTGTTTATATTTAAAGAAATGGTTTATTTTAGCCTCCCCATAGGATTTTTTTTAGAAAATCTGGTGCTGAATTCAAACATATTCAAATGTATTATTTATAAAGCTGTCCTCAATGCTTGAAATGTTCTTGCCAGAGAAAAAGAGGATAAAATATTATGTGCCTGCAGAAAATGAAAATATTTTCACTTGCCAAAAATGAATTTGACCAACTTATGCCCTCAGAAACAATTCTGACTGAGTGACCTGGGTTGCCTGGTATGGGGACATAGATCCTCTGGGAATGAAAGATGGGATATTTGTGGACTGTGCTTGCTTTTCCACAAATAGTGTTATATATCTTCAGAAACATCTGAAATTTAATGATATTTATGGAGTATATTAATAACGAATTGTATGTATATTATTCTAATGTCAAACAGATGTCGAAAACAGTCCCTATTCACATTCTATATCTATACAAACGACGATGCCCTTGTACCTAAAATTCCGAATCCTACTAAAAAAACTAGAAGTCTGGAGACAATTATTGTATAAATGCGGATAATGGTATGCAGTGTCCGTGGCATCCTGAGAAACTGGCATTAAAGGCTATCATGCCAGAAGATGGGACATACTGGTCAGGAAGCCGCAATCTGTTCTTGAACTGGAAATGGACTGTACAGAGGCCATGGCAAAGGCGTGTATGGTGGAAAAGATGAGCGCCATCCACATAAATCTCTTCCAATCACTGTTTGAACTGTGGCAGATGGGAAGATCATTCAGCCACAGACTAACTCCAGCAGACTGAAGGCACTCATTTGTGTCCACCGCCATCTGACCATAAAATAGGAATTGTGGTAGATCTCAGAATGTGCAACAATAAATACATCCCTGACTTGGGGAGGTCATGACAACAATAACTTCTTGTAAAAAAGCAACTGTACATTCACCACTGTGCAGGCCAAACATGCGACCCTTATATCTTCTAAATAGCATGCATACATGAAGCTGAAAAACAAAATGGCATCTGGAGACATGCGAGAGCAGGCACAAGGAAACTTCGGGAGCTTTTGAGAGAAGTCCATAGTAATGGTCAGAAACAGCGTTGCCATGGTGTGTGTGGCTACATGTGCTGAAGAACACAGATCTATTTCTAAGTTTCTGACTGTCGATGTTTGGCACTCAAAGGGATGTCATGTGGCTGACATCTCATAGCCAGGGTCTCAGAGGCTGTTGCCATGGCTTTAGCTTCCAAAGCGTGCTGATTGAGGATAAAGAAGGGAAATAAATGTTGCACTCTATAGACTTGCTCATCTTTAAGACAGTCCTGTTCTTATTAAAATGGTGGGTGTTTCTGTGAGCTCTTTTTCATCGTCACCTTTTTTTCTGTGAGTGTGGAAGCCTTCATTCATTTAGTCTAGCTTCCTACACCCACAAAACCACCCAACCCAAAACAACGCTTTTTCTGGGATTGTTTAGATTTGACTCAAGGTTATACTAAGGGCCAAGCTTTGCGTGAGGACTGGGTAATCAGCTCTGATAAATAACATTAAGGAAAGATTTATAGGTATAGGCACACACTTTTATTTCAGAAACTTGCTCTATGTATGGGACTGAATTAAATTTAAAGCTGAAGCAGTGTTATAAAGTCAGGGTGGGTTATGGTTTGCAAGAAACTTAGGAAAGTGCTTAAGTTAAAGCAAATTGCCAAGAATTCTGTGTAACCCTCTGTCTACATGGAAACAAGTACTTGAGAATTTTTGCATGTGCGCATGTGTGTTTGTGAAAAACTACTCTCCACGTGTGTCCATGTCCTAGCTCACCATTTGAAAAGCTCAGATAAAAGACGATCACAAAGCACAAAAGGCAAAAAGACAGAAATGACAGCAGGGAAGTGAGTGGGAGTGGATAAATAGGGAAACAGAGGGAGGGAGATGAATCTAGGGAGATGGAGGCACACAAGAGGGATCAGCAAAGAAGGAAAAGGGGAAAGAGAGCATGAATGGTGGAGAAAAAGCTAATATAAAAAGAATCCCAGACATACAGAGAACAGACACAGACAGAACTGTGAGCCATGAAGACAGATGAATAGACGGAAGAAGCAAACGAAAGAATGGGAGAGCTGGAGGTAATGGTTCTCTACTCAATGACCCTGATGGTACACAAACTCATATACACAGATTTGGACAAAGCACTGCCAAACCAGTGAATCACAGCAAAATAGTTGCCAAAGCCGCTAACCTGCAGGGCATTATCTGGTACAGCGGGCACCCTGGAACTCAGCGAGTGAACGTTGGAGGCATCGGCCATGCAAAAGGCAGAGCGGGCTGCTGATATACAGCCAAAGAAAGTGCCATTTGCACTGAAATGCACCCACCAGCTTAGTTTGTGACTCAAAGACCAACGTGGCGTGGGAGCCATAAAAATGAATGAATACACTATCAAGTTCTCTTCACCCGGTGTGAGAGAACTGTTGCTAGAAATTCTGATGTTAAAACACATGCATGTTTACATACTGCATATATTAGTGATCAATTCCAAAGCTGATAACTAACATACCAAGCAACAGCTGGGCAAAGCGAATATTTGCCCTACAGAGAGGGTAGAGGAGCTAAACTACAGAGTAGCTGCCAGACAGGTATCAGGTCAGTGACGGGTTGATATTTCCTCTTCCAACTTAATGCCAAACAAGAACCCTCGTGGCAAGAATTTACTAAGTAATCTCTGCCAAGAAGACGCGTTATGTGCCAGACCAGCATAGGGTAAATGCAGTACCGCAGAGAGACAGGAAAGATGTAACACCACAGGATGCAAACAGCTTAACAGAAGCCAGGGAGATTCTTTTGGATGCCAGACAGGCTAAGGGCAGAGTGACAAGCCCCTTGCAGAGGTAATGACCTCTGCATTTATCATTGGCTACAATAAGAATACCACAGAGTGTAGACACAGGTGTCGCCTTAGACATGTATAGAATGAGTTATCTCAAAACAGTATATCCCAGGAAACAATGAAAAACTGATGATACAAGAGGCCTTTGTTTAGATGCAATAATACCTAATGTACTTGATTCAGAGGGCCATTTTATCCATGCAAGTTATGAAATTGTACAGTCTGTGTATGGTTTGACATAGTAACACTCATATTGAATTGGACAGAGAGGAGTTTCCCTCAGAGATTTGGCCTTTCTGTACTGAGAAACTGCCAACAGCCCTAAAGTAGAAGAATTTAGCATTACAATGGCATGGCGGGAGGGAATCCCTGGGACCCTTCAAACATAAATGTCACTGTATTAAGAATATCCAGACAGATATAAGTACATTTATAAATAGATTAACACATAGAGATTTGGGGGTGGGGAGGTGTATACATACATAAAGATATGAGCTTTTGTGCCATCCTGCATGATTTGATCAAGTTTGACTGCATTTCAGAGCATACATCCCCTTGTTTGAGTTTAAAGACAACAACTTTGTCCTCATAAGTCACATCCATTATACCATTCTTATAAAAAATTATGCTTCTGCCACATAAATAAAATATAAATGACTCTAAATGGTCATAAGCTGTGGAGCTCAAATCAGTTTACATTTTTCATACCTCAGTAAAATAACATCTTATTAAGCCATACTCTGGGGGCATTGCAGAAAAAAGGCAGCACAGGGCTCTACTGCAAGATAGTGAAAAAAGCCCCTTTCCATCAAAATGCATCCAAATATAAATCTTACTATTTAGTGTGCAGTCTGCATTCCTCTGGCTTCTTGCACACCAAGCTGCTACTTGACATTTTCACATACTAATTTAAAATTTTTAGCCAGCAGAAGGCCAGTGATAAATGCTTCAGTCTGAAAATGAACATCAAAGTAATGGCGAAGAACAGCTAAATGAAAAATGCATATGAGTGTCAGGAAGTAAGACCACGCAGCTGTCCACATGAAGGCCTAAGCCAAAGTTCAGCTTACATTACAAGTGCTCTTTATGGCTTTGTAAAATACAGTCAGATACGGATGATACATTTATTTGGGAAATCTAAAAAGCAAAAGATTACGAGAAAATAAATTCTCAACAAAGTCCCTGCAGACATGCAGTGAAGGCAAAATTGAACTAAGGAGTGGTAATAACACCCTGTGAATTGTATAGTTAGTTGGTGTACAGTAATTACAGTTTTAAACTGCGGGCCGAATACATCTTAAATTGACTTCCATAAAAAACGAAAAATTGAATGGCTATTTCTTTATTTCTTTCTCTTATAAAATTGGAACTTGTAAAGTAAACTCACCTATTACAAACTCCAAAGGTATTTATTATTTCAAATGGTGCCACTGCTAAGGTGCTTGAAATAATGTCTTAACCTGTTTTTATCTCTTAATTTCCAACATGTAAGTCACATTAACAAGACATGTGGTGACATGGTGCTATGAGGCATTTCAACCCTCAAAACCCCCCTCCCCCCCACCCTTATTAACCTTTCATGCACAGACATATACAAAGCTGTGATCTTGCTAATGAGACACATATGGGCCTTTGATCACTGTTGGTGTCTCTGACATTCGTCTGCCTCAACACTTCCAGCCATTGCTTAACATTCTGTGACAAGCAAGCAATGCTGTAATTTCACAGAGAATATATGAGACAGACGTATTATTGTGCATAACATCATAGGTTTCAACATAAGAATAAATCTTAGACGGCAATTATTTGGCTTCACAACACAAAAATAACCAAATAAAATTGAAGGGGTGAAAAAGACATTAAAAATTATCATTCACAGCATAAGTTATTTGTAGTTAGTCATATTTCCAAAGGTCACAAAGGTTCCTCATTATTCAATCTAAAATTATTTTGGTCACAGGAGCAATAATAACCAAATCATCATATATTCCTATATGAGCAGGCGCTTGTGCCAGGTATGAAAACATTTGGTCTGTTCATTCCTGAATTATGTCAATAAAACAAAAAGAGGGACTTGCAGCCAATTTCAACTTTTACAATGCACTTATAACTAAAATTAACCCCTTCATCAACAAGTCTGGAGGTTTGTTAGAGATTTTAACAAAATATTCCCCACATTCTTAAAATTGGCTTCATTCCAAGAGGACAGTGACAGAAATGGATAAAACCTACTTGCCAATGCCTGTCAATGGTTTGAAGGTACGAAAACTCAGCCTGAGTCAAAAGTGATTTGCACTAAAGAGAATACATTTTACCAACAGATCATTTCATTGGTATTGTATTGTGAATTAGCAAATGAGTCAAATGACAAATAGAAGAGAAGAGAGGTGTTGGATTTCAAACATCTATTTTTGGGAAATCTGAAAACTGCACATTTAGGATTTGAAGGCCAAAATGACTATATTATAATTTGATCACAACCAAACCTATTCCACTGAATTTAGCTCAGAAGGTTAAAAAAGGGAAAAACACAATGGATAACTGTGTTCTGTGAATGCTTTTTGAAATAGTAAAATAGGGGGAGTATAATTAGTAGGAAAGCATTGTTTCTAAGTGACCTTTTCATTACATGGGATTTAATATATAAATATGTGTCTTAATCTATGTTCTTCAGCAATAAACACATCTAGTTGTGTAGGAGTGCTTGTAGGCATGCAACTGTTTATTGGCAAATGTGTTTCAAGGCTTGCCAAGCTCTCCAGCCTTATCACTGTACATTCATTTGTTTGACTGTCCATCTGCCCACTTGTCGCTCTGCGTGTCTAATCAGGGGGTATTTAAACATTTAGAGAACACATTGACCAATTCAGGTCAGCTTGTGGTTATCCAAGAGCTCTGCCGGATCTCATTAGTTAGAATGTAGTACTTTGTTTTAAAATCCTACTGTTGACTAGATTCTGATTCGCTGTCAGGCTGTATCTACTGAATATTATCAAAATGGAAGGGCATACAGAGAACTTAAACCATCCATGTGTATAGGCTTTTTCAGGGACTGAGATGTTAAAATGTCAAACTTAAAGGGGATCAACACAAGTTTTATATATATATGTATGTACAGTATATATATATATATATAGGATAATCGTTTTAATCAAATGTACTCACTATCATAGATAATGTATGTCTACTAGCCACAAGAATAGCAGCCATGATTGAGGCAAAGAGAGCAAGAAAGACAATGAAATTCATCTGATTGGCTGGTGTCAGATTAAATGAAAAGAAAAAAGAAATCTCATGGTCAATGTGAATCTTACACACATACCATTACATTATCTAGACTCAACACGTGAAACACTACCATTCCAATATATGTAAGTGGCATCTTGGCAACTGGAAACAGTCAAAATAATATTACCGCTTGAGGGAATGGTTTGCTGAGCCTGCTGCTATTTTTCATAAAGTGCTAGTGATTTCTCCAAGGCTGCTTAAATTGATTTCAGTTGAGAGGAAGAACGCACTCACAAATAATGGAAATACACATCTTGCATGTACAGTGCGAGGAGATCACAAACAAATCACAAGCTGCCAAAATTGTGTCTCAAAAAAAGGGATATTTTTTGCAGTTTAATCAAATAACTTTTAGATTCTTTTTAAGGGCAGTTTCATAAATATGACTTGGAGATTTTTTTTCTGCCATAATCTTATATGTTACAACCAACAAAGATCACAGACAAATTTAATGTTGACTTCTTTTTTTTTGGCACAGAGTAAAAAAATGTAAATACATTTGGTAAGCTATGTTTGCTTGGTGGAATCAGAGAGAATATATTATACATTATTGCAAGGCTGCGACAGTCATTGGCAATCATGTTAAGTACTTTCATCCCCATGCTTCACGCTATTGATCACTGACAGCTTTGTAACCTTATAGAGACTGTCAAACAGGAAATATATTGTTGTTGGACCAGCTGAGGATTCTGCCGCATAATAGCAGAAAGCAGTACTTGTCAAGGAAGTGATTTAAATAGTAGCATTCTCCAGCTCAACTCCTAAAAACTATACTCCTAAAAGGAGACTGCAGCTTGAAGACAATCTATTTTGACATGGCTGTAAAGAATGCCAAAATAGAAAAATATTTGTGTCTTTTCATAAAAAGTTATAGATGTGCATTTATAGAAATAAAGTGATCTTCACAAAGCTGACGCCATATTTTCATCATAACATAGTGGTCTACATTGACAGTCACATCCCAGTGAGTGTTTCAGCACTGCATTTCACCTGTAATACCACAAGAATCGTGGTATCTCCCACACATAGATGTTCTCCCACACACTCACTAACTATGTTTATATTGATGTACTCTGCTGGACCATTCATCATAGGTTGACAGAGGACAGTAATGACTGACTGATGGAAACAGATGAGGAAATCAGATGATCTACTAAGATACAATTGAATAAAAAACAACAGAAAAGGCACATAGGTTGTCCAGCCTTGCTATTAGGAGTTCTAACCATTGTGCACTCTCTCCTTCCTCATTCGCGAGGAGGGGTAAGGCATAGAGAATGAATTAATAGTGAAGAGTCACAAGATGAAAAAGAACAACCACAACTGAAATGAATTATACCTGAACACTAGAACAAAGAGGAAATGGGGAAAATTAAACTATGAAACTATGGAAACTGAAGATAAATTTGAAAAGATGATGGGAAGAGTAGGGATAGTGTAAAGCAGTAAGATCAATGCCATCAAGAGACAATAACACAATACAGAAAGAGTAGCCCGGGAAGGTCATGGATATAACATGTGCATGTTATATGGAAAAAATAAGGAAGCCAGAATGAAGTTATTATTGTGCATAATTGTTATTAAAGCTGTTATCCAGTTATTTGCATCAAGACTTTGTTCTGTCCAATATGTAATGTGTATAAACTTTCTATTATGGCCATATCTATAAAATAAAACCAAATAACAGTTTATTTATTTTGCTGAAGAGAAATCTAGTTATTTTCTGATTGCTGATAAACCAAAATAACATGAAAGAATGTCTATACGAAAATCTAAGTTTAAAACATCTCAAATTGACATTTTGTAAAGCACAAATTCAAAACCATGACCTAAATAATTGAGTTATGAAAAAGAGCTACACTCCACACAGTTTAACAACTGTGTCCATTATGACAACCAACAACAGCCTTAACTCAGTCACTGCCACGGTGACAGAAATCACACAAGTGAGACCACAAACACGACTTTCCACTCTGTGTTACACGAGTCTCTTACCACTCACTGATTTCCAGGACGTCCCTGCACGTTCCTCCATTCTCCATCCCTTCCTTCGTGTTTGATTTAGATTGTGAAATGTGTATTGGGGACCAAATTAAACTTGAGGTCTGTTATGGAAATCAGACTCAGTTTTCATTGCATAATTCAGCCCAATAATCACTTAATAATTTATATGCATTAAAACTGACAGGATGCTAATGAGAGACGCGACGTCTATGTGTTTGAATGCTTGGGGCTAAATTATTTAAGAAGAATTCCAAAGAGAAAGATGTATAAAATCTAAATAAGTTATTGCCTTTTCAATGAGTGTTGGATGAATTACCCTAAAAAAATGAAAATAAAAATAAACAAAATCGGCTTTTGAAGTTTCCACAAGTGGTAAAGACAACCTTTATCTCCAATAGAGGGATGTCCACTTTTCTGTTATAGATAAGCTTTGTGGATAAAAGCATCTCCTATATGTAGAAATTTGAGAAGATCAAATTGATTTTTTCTGTAAAAAATATTGAAAATGAGCACAATTAGTCTGAGAAAGTTTGCAGCTTCAAAAACCACAAATTAAGGTTCCCTGGTGTTTTGCCTATGCACATCAATGAATGTTGGGGTTTCAGTTAGATCCGTCTGTGTTATATGCTATAATTGATTTAGTTTTAAATTCTATAGTTCAGGTGGCTTTGCAAAAGGCTACAAAATATATGTTTATGTTCATAAAATATCACATATTGCCAATGATTTCATATGTTTTGTTATGCCTGTGTAGCAAAGACCAGGAAGCTTCATTAACTATTTCGCTTCACTAGTAATATGCTGCAGGCTGGATTAAGGGGATGGCTTCACCACTCCTCTTTGAGCATTTCAAGCTGAAATATTGCTTTCCTAAGATCAAAGAATTGCTACACTGCTGCTTTTGTTCCCCCTTTGGTCGAAGAAAAATATGTATTTCAGTGTATGCAAGAGGCAGCCACTGATTCCCGCAAAAGTACTAAAACTGGGAGAGCTGTGTGAGGCTGTGTTACAGCAGCATCATGACCAATTTATGTTAAGGTGACTAAGAGTCAGTATGATCCAAAGATAACAGTAAATCATTAAGGAAGATGCACTGTAATTATTAGAGTATTCCTACACACATGTAGTCGTAAAATGGCATTCCGAGGGTTTTCTAAGGATGACACTATTATTAGCTATTGGTTCAACTTTGCCTTTCTCACACTGGTAAGTATCAAAGATCGTTGCTACAGAAGGTTAATTATATGTTATAAAGCAATGATGATGAGATACGGAAAAGATTAGATTGGATTCCACATGGCTGTCCCTCATTTTCTTGCATGGCACAAGTGAAAAGAGTAAATGAAAGGACAGATTTGTTTAGAAAGGGAGGGAAATGATCTGAAGAAATCAGCTTTTTATATTCATGCATTTTCTCCGACACTTAGGGCACTTCTTTGTGCCTCTCCTGTGGTGATGTGATTTCCACTTTACAGTTTAGTTTGTTGTGTTGTGCAATGTGTTGGGTTGAGCGACACGTTTTCTTTCTATTTTAGAAGTCTAAGGGTTGAAAGGCACAGACACCGTGTCTGAAAATTGGAAGTCATGCCTCTTAATCCCTTAGCATTTGAATACACAGAAGAGGATATAAAGTCACCCACATTCACAACCATGAATCTACCCTAACAAAGACTTATACAAAGCAGGGGGTGCATAAATACACTTTTTTCTATTTTTAATAGAGACCTGTATAGGCATGTACCTGCATTGATGTATCCAGAGCAGAATAATTCCAACAGATTATCCACACAGCATGCACATACACACAATTTGATTTCAGAAGAAACGCATTGGCCATTTGGATTTGGATGCAGCCAATGACAAAATTATTCATAAATCAAAACACACTCGCTGAATAATAATTTGGCAAACAAAAGCTGGGGCAAGCTTTTCACAGAGTTGAGAAGGAGAAGAAAAATCAGTGGGAGGAAGGATGCGCAGCGGTATGGGGGTAAAGGCACAGAGGGGGCGTGAGGGAACAGAGGGGCAAGAGCTAGACTCTGGATGGCTGAGAAATGAACAGTGAGAAGGGTGTACAGGGCAAAAGAAGAAAAAAATATTGGCTTACATTCACACATATGATCACACACACTCTTGAACTTACACACATGAATACAGAGGCCTTATTGTGTTTTAATGCAGTTTAATGGGGCCCTTTCTCCAGGCTTGGGGGACTGCAACCAATTCATTATTATGCTGTACACACCACCTTTCAGAGTTGAGGCATGGAATTGAGAGAGAGATAGACAGCTAGAGTAAAAGCAGAAAAAGAGGGAGACGAGGGCTTCAGTTTTCTCTTACAACCTTGACTGATGACTTTTTCTTTGTCTCTCTGCTGCCCTTTATTACAAAACCAGGGATCTTTGTGCCTTCCATTGAGGTTCAATGCATTTGTATGAGTTACTAATTCACGCTTTACATTTCTGCATTTTTTTAATGAAATAACACAGGAAAAGAATTTAAGATTTAAATTAGCCTCTTGGCTTCACAACTTCTTTGCACATCTAAGTGATGCATCATTTTTTTCACACATTCATCTCTTCAACAATTGTCACTTTGGGGTGCTTGCTTCTCTTCCTCCAGTCATATTTAGCTAGCAAGACAATAATTAACGTAAAAATGTAGCTTCCCCACATTCCATAGGTGATTGCCCCCCTTGCCCCTGTTTTATCACCATCAGACATATTTCACTGAGCATGCTACCCTCAACACAGAAAATCTACTGGTATGCCTGGACAGCTTTCAAACCGTGAACACTCCATTTGAACGACAGGGGGTTGGTCTTGAAGTGGGTTGCAGCATTAGGTTTCCACTCTCCCTCTATTGTCAGCGCTTTACTAATGCATCTATTAAAGCAGCCTGCACACGCTTTATGGACTCAAGCCGGCATTTTTCTTTACATCCCCCTCTACCGAGGGAGGTTTTTTAGTGTCAAAAACAGATCCACGCATTTGCTTTACTAAGTATTTTCTGCTCAATATACATACGTTGGTAAACACTCAATTCAACTACTCCCATATTGAAATGGCTGATATTACTTTTAAAAAATCACATTATATGATCTATCTGATAGTCATCAACAGTTAAGATATGTCCCTAATGTTAATTTTTTACATTGACACCTGTAACATGTTGTCAGATTGCAAAACCTGATCCAGTGAAACAGCTGACACTCGCTAAGCCTTTTCTAATAGTGTCTTATTATCATCTCATAATATAAGTTCAGTGTGAGGTTTTATTCCCTCACCTCTTCTTGCTGACTTTTGAAGATTTCATTTTCCTTCACAAAAAATATCCAGACACAACTTAAACAAATTAAATGAAAGACAAAGATAGTTCTTGAAGCGCCAGTGCTGATATTTAGTTCATTTGGCTGATTTATTATGAAAACATTGCGACAAATAGCAATATTCAACATTTTCCACCTTTAAATGTATTAGACGTTTTTGACTCAGTATTTTAGTGGTTTTATTAGTGCAGAAGATATCTGCTGGGCTAAGGAATCGTTACTTAGTCATTTTTCCGTCATATTTCAAGTTCTAATGATTTGAAATAATTAGATATCAGTCTTTGCAAAGTCTCATTCGCAAAGTGTATGGTAAGATGATGATGATGGTTTGCTTTAGTAGTTGTAATTTTGTGTACATTTTTTTTTTTCCTGGAGTGTATTTGCCTACATTTCTCTCCATGTAGTGTTGTTTTTTTTCCAGTGAACTTTACAAGTCCACTGAATAAATAGTGATGCCCTTTGAAAAAAAAATGAAGCAAGGGAATCCCTCACCCCAGAAATGAGTTTATGAGAGTTTACACGGAATACCGGAGTGGCTAAGAGATGATATTTGGTCAGCAACCCTGCAAAGGATTTACTTTTTAATATGGCTGAAGACTCACGTTGACTCCTATCTGGTCAATGTTACATCAAATGAACTTTTGAACTACAAAAGCTGATTATTATAAGAAAACAACGTTTGACAGACAGAGTGCTCTTGTGAGAAGCAGTTTGCTTAAAGGGTGCACATGTGCTCACAACGAGTCGTCTTCTTGAAACTATTTGATTAAACTGGTTTGTCATTCTTGTTGTTTTAATTGTGGTCAGTCAAATATGTCAGATTAAATCACTTTTGGGATGTGTCAACTAACACATAGGAGCTATTAAGGAAATATTAACCAAAAGCAGAGCTTTTCAATAACTTTAAAAATTAATTTAATTTTAAAAAATTGTTTGTTTTATTCAGGAATAAATTAAGTGACATGTTGCAGAACATGTCTCCCACCTGTGTGAAAATATTAAAATTGATATTTCCAAGACTTTGCCTCCAGTCTTTAATTTTTTCTTCCTTTTTTAAGAGCCTAGAAATGTTTTATCATCATGCATTAATTGGTTAATCTATGTATCAGTAAATCAGTTCATTAAATATCATAAGCACACACTTGCAGGCAGTTCTAATTGCTAACACACCAGTGGTCAAAACACTTTAATCAAATCTTAATGAGAATCACAACATGTTAATGTACAATGTGCATATAAAACCTGAGAGTATTAATGCCTCAGGTGAAAACACACACAAACGTTATCATCTCCTTACGTCCCATCGTCTTTATCTTCCTTTAACTTACACAGTCGGTGATCAAAGCTGTGTAGAATGTGTAATTAAATTAGGCACTGCAGGGTATGGGAGCTGGATGGTGGTTTTTATGGCCCATCATTTGAGTAATTTATCTCGGGATAGACTTTTTAAGTCTTGCCTCCATTTAGACAAAGCGCAGACAAGTGCATCCTCCTTTCTAAAATTAGAATACATAGTTGTTTACCATAACGATACAGTTGGTGTGGCAGGGTAAACAGCTCATTATTCATTAGGTTATGTATGCGTATGTATGTATGTATGTACAGTATGTCACTAATTGTGAGCTCATTGGTTTCATTTCATTAAGACGAGGATAGAGTGGGGTAGAATACTAACGGGCATACTCATGCATTTATTTTACTGTATTGTACTGTATTTACTGTATTGATATCCCTATGTAGGCGGTTTTTAAATACTTTGTATAAGACTCTGTATATTAGTAGACCAAAATATTGACTGAGTAACCTGTAAACCTTGCTTGCAGCAGGATTTCTGAATTTTGATATATAACAAAAGAGTAATATCTCCCCCTCCCACTGTTTTTTCTCCAAATTCTCTGTTTGTTTTGGATGTTTTGCACCAAGAAGAGAAATAAATGCACCGAGCCACAAAATCATAGAAATTAGGTGATCAAAAGCCTCTGGATGGTTTCACATTCAGTTCATTTTTCATGCTGGATTTGTTGGCCATACTGTAGATTGCTTTACATCAATGGCTGTAGATTTATTAAGTAGATCAAGAAACAAAAGAGCTAATATATCATCATCATTATTATTAGGATATTATTGTTTATATATAGTTCACCCTTCATTAACAAGAGTAACTTACAAAGCAGAATGTAAATCTTTAGTAATATAAGCAGTATTTTAATGGTCCAATTTATTCAAACTGTTATTCTACTAAGGATTTTGGGAACAGCCTGTGAAGACAGTGGTTAAGCATTTTAGCACCTGCAGATTTAACATCTAAATCTGCAGGTGCTAAAATGCTAAACAAATTAGCAGCGTCAGTAAAGGGGACTGACTTTTCTCAGAGGATAGAGTACATGCAAACATTCTGTAGGTGTAAAAACCCTCTTCCATTAAGTGCTTGTGGTCTCCGCAGACCAGTGATAAAATATAAATGAATTACTGGCTGCACGGGGTTATTTCCCACAAAACTCAATTTCATGTTCCTCTTAAGAAGTTTACACCTTGCAATGATCTCCCTAAGGAAATTTGTGATAAAATAGTAGTCTGATAGATGCCAAGGACATTAACACACAGCGAAACTAGAGTCATGTGTGTTCTAGAGCCATTTGTGTTCAGTGGACAACATGCCAGAGTCATGTGAACATACGTCCCAAGGTAATACACATAAGACACCATGAAACCTCATCACCACTCTATTGTGGCCCATATGTCTTTTCATAATAATTTCTTCGCTCTGAAATCATCAAGGACTCCCTGCAGCTTTACTGATTTGTTCCTTTGCTGTCCTCTAAAATGTTATTTTCCTTTTAACCCACTATACACACATCTTTTATCCTTCCTAAAGCTCCAACATTGCCTTAGCAGTCCTCTCACAGGGACATGCTACATGTAACTGTCCATCCTTCTCTATGCCTTTGTTCTCCTCCTGTATTCCTGCAAGGCTTTTTCCGAACATGCTTAACATTTGTATACTTGCCGTTTTTGCTGAAATTTTAGTTCATGTATCTTCAACACGTTCAAGATAACTTGTTCTGACTTTTTCAAAAATCAATTCTACTCTGTGTGAATGTTCTGAAAATTCAACAGGTAACTTTTATTTTCCATTCCTCTCTCCTGAGCTGTTCAGCCATCCCATTTCACTGTCCTTTCACAACGGTGATAACATCAGATGCATTCATTGTGTATTCGAGAGGTCTCAATCATGAATTCACAGTTCAGAATTAATTGGCCAGACATATGAACTTTAACCTCCCTGATCCACCACCAATTTGAAGTCCCCTTTCCCGATGCCGCGGGCCACCTCTCCCTCACGTCATTTGACAGTTTTGATCTCCTCACTCATCCACATAAGTTTATTTCCCTGTATACTTCTCATCTGCTCATTGCCTTTTACTTTGTCACTTTTTTAATGAGTTTTAATGAGTTTAATGAATCTCTCAACAGCACTCTTTTGCACCATCTTGCCTATCTTTCTCTTTTTCTTCTCATTTTGCTTTCTTTTCCAAAGAGTCTCAGAAGACCTCATGGCTGAAAGGTGTGAAGGAAAAACTAAGTGCTTTTTCCTGTCTATAAATATTGTCCTTTATGCCAGTGAGGTGCTGTGCCAGTCTGGTTACGAGAGGTAACCAGACCGTCCCTTTTGCTATTCCTCGCTCAAATATGAAAAAAACGCAAATTTTGGGTTTAAAAAAGATTAATTGTTATCTCTCATTAAATCTTGGTCTAAACAAGTAAAAAAGACTTATATTTATTCTAAAAAGAAATCTCATGAATGTCCATTTAGTTTCTGCGGGTGTTTCAGATTAAGGTAGTTTTGAATCCTATTTATATTTCTAGAGGGCAGACCCTTTTCCCAAATTTACTATGGGTTCTGGGTCAGGATATAGAGAAAAAAATCTTTGGAGAATATCCAATAACATCCCATACTTTTTAAACAGTGTATATGTCTGGATAGGGTTGTAGGTAGACACAATAGGAGAAGTACAAGAACATCTTTCTTTACGCCAGAATTTGACCCAAAGACAACCAACAATGATTTGCACATTATAATTCTTTTTTTTTTTTAAAGGGATGAGTAACAGTGGTAATAAATGGCATATAAGAGCTTTTCATTTTATATTGTTATTCGTTGAGTCACACAGGGTGCAAAGGACATCTAAATGAGGCTTAAAAAGACCCTGACAGGACCTTGGCATGATACAGTACAATACCTCATAACTGGCCCCAAAATGGACTCTATTGGTTACTGTGAGGTCGTTTGGAACAAGTCCTGCCTGTAGATCATTTTCAAACCATCCCAAAGTACGTTCACTGTCCAACATATTTTTCATTTTAATAAAGCATAATCCACTGTGTCACGAGCCTCAGAGAGAGCCATGAAGTATTTCTTCAGTCAAGCTATGTATTAGTTTTAATGCTACTCTGCAGTTGTGCTGCACTCTTTTTTAAAACCAGACTGAAAGATGAAAAGGCTGATTAAAAGATTTTCATGTGTTGCAATAAAATCAGCCGCTAGTTAAAAATGTGAGTCTGCAACTACACCTACAGGTCATCAAAGCAAGCTATGAGACTCTTTTTTTTTTTCACTAATGTGAAGATAAAGACCAAAAGTTTTCAATGCTCATTGAAACAATTGAGGGAGTGGTGTGGTGGTTATACCCTGCCTCTCGCTCCAGTCCCCCTGCAACCCCATTTTGGAATAAGCGGTTCAGAAAATGGATGGATAAAACAATTGAGCATTTCTACCTAATCAAAGAGATTTTTGAGCAATATACAGCTCAACATCCCTCAGATTTCAAGCCCAGGACTTGATGGTCTTTCAAATTTTCAAAGGATTATCTAAATTATTTGAGATTTTCAAAAGAAAATAATAATCATCTTAAGCTTTATGAATCCAGTGCTAAAATCATTGCAAAATTATCTAAAACCTTTAAATCCGAGCCAGGATTTGATTTCCTGGCTTTAGTCCAAGTCACAAGTTATATAAACTGGAGGCAAATCTGCTTATGGACACAGTATTTTCTGTGAGATCCCCACTTCAATATTTTTGTACAACTTTCATGAAAGAAATTCAAAACACTGTTGGCATCAGGAGTACAGTCATTTCCAAAGCAAAAAATATTCAATCAAATTCCAGAAATATTGCATCATTTGTTTGGCTAAAACACAATGTTTTGTTTTATAATTGTTTTGCAAAATTCCTTTATTGTATCAGTTTTGGGGAGTTATCATTTGGAAATCTGGAAGAAACTCTGAAGAACATTGATACAAAATAGTACTTATATGATAAAGTATGATAAAGAGTTCAAAAAATGAATAATTAAGACCAATGACTGACTGAATTAAAAAATTAAGAGGAAAAGATCCTGAATGATAATGAAGGTATCAAGCTATTTTTTCCTCGCTCAGGGCATCACCTGAAGTCTGCTGCAGGCTTGGACCTTGAAGCGCCGCAGTTCCTCCAAAATACTCAACAAATGCAACGAGCGTTAAAAAAAAGTTTCATGTGTACTCCCTGATTTATTAACCAGAGGGACTTAACCTGGATGTAAAGCACATGTACTTTCTTTTTTTTTACCTGCCTGGAAACCTGCCATCTTTCCATTTCTGTGCATTTTAGTTCACTCCCTCCCTTTGCAGCTGACCAGGGCTCATCTCTTTTGATTTCCCGTTTTCTATTAGGACTTATCTTAGCACTAATGTTACTCACAAGGCAGAGTGTGAGTCATGGTGTTTGAAATATTATCAGTTTTACCAATGAGAAACCAATTGAGAACAAGAGGGAAAATATTGTACGAAAACTCAGTTATTTATTGACATCAACAATGTCCTAGTCCAAGGGGTTCACAGTCTTTTTAATGACCTAAAGTCATGATATTTATATGCATTTTTTATGCATATTTTTAACAATAAAGAAATGTTGTGGTTATGTTTAAAAGGTTCAACATTTAGAATTATTGAATATTTCTTATGTTAATGGCCACATCTTGGCAAGGAACTCAGTTCAATCAGACATCTATCTCTCTCCTGAATAATATATATTTTTGTGTCTCTCTGATGCTAATGCAACTGCAGTGGCCCTTCCATTAAAGTGAGTCCCATCCCTGTCTCCTCTCTGCGTTCCCCTACCTGACCCTGACAACACTTTTCTGTTTGCAGGTGTCTGAATGTGTGTGGTATGGACGTGTGCAATCCAGTTTTGGGGAACTGCTGGTAACGGTCCCAATAATTGCCTGGAAAACAGTAGAAATACCCTCGATAACCCTCCTCTCTTGTGTCTCTCAAACAGTTTCACCCACATGATTTACACACAACTCCCACTTCTGGCGTAGCGTCTCCTTTTACTCTGGTAGCTTCGTTGTGTGACTGACAGTTTGTCAACTGCACATCAACCAGACAGTGACAAGCCTGTAATAATTTCCCAATAGGATGGCATAATGTAGAGACGTGTAGAAATACAGAGAAAATACTTTTGCCTTTTATTTCAAGCTAAAATTTCCATTCCATCACCGGCCTTATGTGTGAATATTTATCATCTATACCACTTTTTTATACTTGAATGTGCTTTTCCACTGAAGCTGTTTGGACATAGAACGTAATCCCCTCAATTTTATCCAACATAAAGATGTGATCTTATCCAATTAAAACATTCATGCATTAATTAACTTCAGCTTTAACCACCAAAGCAGGTTATTCTTGAGATCAAGTGGATGTTACAGACAAATTCAGAGCATCACTTCTGAGAAATCCAGTTCTTAAGAACAGGATGGAGGGACAGGTGGACACAATGGATGAACAGACAGCAAATGGATAAAACAAAGCCTCTCTCTGCAGCTGTCGTTTGCAAAGAAGAATGTACCTGTTATTCAACCAGAGGGGGAAAAAAAAAAAAATATATATATATATATATATGGACTTAATTTTAACCAATCAAGCAGAAGATGGATAAATCAGTTAAAATCTATCCATGATTTGAAAGGGTAATGAACAAAAGTGCCAACATACTATAGACTGAAACAAACACACACCACATAGTGATCCATGTCATTTCTGACAGAAAATGCTCAGCCATTTCTGGAAAAGGTTCTTCTTGTGCAAGTACATGTGCGTTACTGGGAACTTTATTTCGATAACATAAATGTAGAAGTACACATGTAGCAGACTTCATAATCTTGATATTGGATCTGCCAAATGCACTAATCCCTCATGGCTGTAAACCTTCACCAAGGCCCGTTTTTGAAGCTTTTAGGATTACCACACCCATGAATTTATTTCCAAAAAGCATCAAATCAAATGAGGAGGAAGGCTTTTTGGCTGCTGTGTGCGTGCAATTACTCCAATAAAACAAAGCATAATGGTTTTTAAGTTATAGTGTGTATGTATGTTGATATCTGGGCACCTGTATTGGCACAGCATATTAGAGATGTTTATTTATCACATTTGTCTATTCCCTCTGGCCAAACAATTTTAAATGTTGTCAATATAAAACTCTGGTGAATAATGCTCTATTATCCATTTTCTCTCGTTGGTCTATATTGTATTGAAAACACGCGTATGTTTGCTTGCCTGTGCTTGTATGTGATAGTAATTTCATTCTCTTCATTTATTGGCCGAAAGGTAATTGAAATAATGAAAAAAATCCCGACTCATTAACTTCTAATCAAAATAAACATAGTCAAATTAGTTTGAGTCTGCATAAAGCAAGCAAGTTTAAAATTGCTGTATTCCTAATAGTTGCTGTTAAACCATTTGAGCCGCAGTTAAATGTTCTGTTCGATTCAGTGACATCACTGCAGCTTCATCCAATTTCCATAATGACAGTTTATACATGGAGAAATTATAGATCAGCTTTACATTGAAGCATCTATTCCTATTTAATTTCAAACTGAGATTTACAATTACTATTTGAAGAACTATATGATGCATAAGGGCACATAAATCAGGTTGTAATCAGCAGAACTGAAACCGGAAAAAAAAAAGCTTTAGTGGCTGATAAATGAACTGACAGTCATGTCTTTTGATAATATAACTGCTAATGGAAGTAACAGGGATGAATGATGAGGTACACAAGAAAATTCCCTGCACAGATTCAACTAAATGCATCACAAGTCTTGAAAAATGTTTTATTATTCAGTGCAACAATAAACATAAAGAGCCTGTCAGGCTAAAGACTGCCACTGACTGCTAGAATCAATCACATGACGTCAGTCCAACCGAGTAGGTCTCTACATGAATCTCAATTATCAATGGGGAAGTCAATTATTTCAGTCATGTTTATAAAGGATGTTCCACAAAAGGTCAGATATAGTGACTGGTTACATGTATGTCTTCTCAGTTTATTTTGAACTTCCAGTCATATCAACAAAAGTCGGTATGGACTGTCAATAAAAAACCTTTGGGGTTTCCTTTATTTTAAAAGTGGGAAAATCTATATTTGATTTACAGATAGAAATCCAATATGCTGAAAATGTGTATATGGAAAATTAGAATTAAAATCCCATAGTGACCTAATGTAATCACCAGATTTTTCTGAACTAACTTTCATGCCGGGTGTATATTGTGCAGGTGAAAATATTCATGATGTGTGATTCATAGTTGATGTGTCTAATAGCTTACCATCAATCCTTTATCATAACCTCCTCTTTCGAGTCTGTTTATTGCTTCAGAAACCAAAAAAGTATCTTAATTTGTTATGCTCTCATATTTAAATGAAAGTTTTATGGTAGTGCGGGCAAAACTTTTGAAAATGACTCTATAAAAGAAAATACTAGGTTATCAACCTTTTGTAACTCCCTATTGGCAGCATATTGGACAGCTTCCTCTTGGTTTCACAGTCTTGTAATTTCAGGAATCATCAAGGTATTAAAGGAAAGAAAGACGCCTAATACTTTGGGAGGTAGTTATGCATGCCAAACAGCACTGAGCAAGAATTAAAACAACTGTCATTTTCCGATTAAAACTGTTTTCTCTGTAAAGAAGAGAAAGGTCAAACCATGGTGAATATTCTTCACTGATTTCCGTTCAGTGAAAGACTATTTTTGAAGGGGAAACTAACTGTTAAGCATGCCAACAGAAAGAGACTGATTGAACACTGGTCAATGCTCAGTCGGAGCAGGAAGGAAACCTTTCAATGCAGATGCACTTCTGACTCTTATTCAAATGACATTTCATTCTGAAAACAGATTAGCAGAGCTACCACCAATTGAGCAAACACGTGACACACATTCAAAGCTCTCAAATACTGGTTGGATCTGGTTTGTCCCCAGCTGTCCGCTGCTGGACTCTCTTCACACACAGATCCACTTAAAATACCATCTCATTGCCTCTTGTAAAATGTCTGCATTGCTATGGATACACCCCCTCCCTTCCTTATCTGATTTGTAGGAAAGTTAATTGAAATCATCCAACTCAACTCTTAAAGACAGAAATCGAAAGACAAAATGGTGTTACAGAATGAGAAAAGAAGACATGATTAACAAATATTAAATAATGTGTTTAGGAGGAGGAAAAAATCTGATGGAAAAGGATTAGGAGATAAATATCAGTGCGTCAAGAAAGCCACCATGTACTCTTTAACCGTGTAGGTATGTTTGACTGTGAATAATTTTATTTTATTTTTTGTTCATTAATTGGTTAAGAGCACAAATGAAGAGAAGATGTCAACACTAAAAGAGCCTCCAGGCTCTGAGTGAAGAAATGGTCTTCGGAAATGAGATGTCACTGAGAGCTGTCTGTTCTGCACATTTGCTCCAAAGAATGAACACAAAAAGATGCCGAACATGGCCAGAAACATGACAGAGGGTGGTGAAGAATGGGAATGAAACATAATGACATTGGACCCAGTTTTTGAGGCAGAGAATTTAAGTGGGAGTGAGATTTCATTGTCTCATCTGAGCCAAAGCATGGCAAGGGCAAAGGAAAAGTGAAGTAATATACGATACACGTATAAAGACTATATATTAGCAGCGGATAATCTTGATGCAAAAAAATGCAGATAAGAAAGTAAAAGGAAGTAAACATTTATAAACATATTAGTGTTGGAACACTCAAGCTATTAACATATATAAAGATGTAAATCAGAACTGAAGGCAGCCAACCTCTTTATATTTTCTTTTTTTGTGTGATTGACCCCCCAGAGTTTTACAATTTTAACATTTCATATTAACATTTTAAAATTCCCATTCCTGAAACTAAATAAAAACATTAATGGTGAGAGAGTAAAGTTAGCTATAATTGCAAAAAGGCTTCCTCTTCAGTATGAGTTTTTAAAAATCTGTTTATATTTTAATGTGTTTACATCACCATAGAGAAGTCAACATGTCAAAGTCTGATTTAGTTTTCTTGCACCCATGCAGCCAAGTAATTCTCATGTCCTTAAGGCTTTTGCTTCTTGCTGAATTTAGCACAATCAAATCATTCCTGTGAATCATAACTAGTTCCACTGTGTCAGAATAGATCTGTTCAAAGGATGACAAAGCTTCCTAATATATATTTCAATCTGTCAAATCCATTCTAACTTTAATTAAGAATTTATAATGAGGGAGCATTTTAATATAATTGTTGTACACACACTCAAATTGTATTAACAGGACACATAATTAAGCTTCACTGTTGCTAAAACTTATTCTAGCAATATTTTACACCCAACTATCATAAGTACAATTTAAAAGAAAATTAGGATTTCGAGATTGCAGCCATGGTTTTAGATTTATGGCTCTATAGACACAAAAGGCCAAAAGCTGATATCATGCAAACTGAGTACCATTCATGTGAGTGTGCATGTGCATGAATGTTTCTGTGTGAGGGTAAATGTAAAACTTCTTGTAATGTTGATCATTCAGATTCATAGTGACCACACAAAATGTCTCCTAGTCTTCTTTGCTCCAGTTTATTCAGATTTTGGGTCATTGTGGGGAACAAACTTGATAACTAATGAGAAATGTAGTCATTGCTGTTCGTTGAAAAGAAGTCAGTGGAGAAAGTGGAAAGATGTGAAATCTGATGACTGTCACTACAAGAGTAGATATTCTGCATCGTTTTTGTCAAATGAGTCTATCTCAAAGGAGAAGATGGGCATCTTCTCTAGCCGCAGATCCAGAGGTTCTGATCATGGATAACCTAAATATCCAAGACAACTGACCAGATCATTTGATAAGCTAATAATTGCTAATGTTAATGATGTTTAACTGATAATGCTCAACTGAAGCTAATGATAGTAATAATAAAGGTAAATATAGTAATAAGTGTTGATGGTAGATTAAGTTATTGAGGAATTTCTGCACCTTCTTTACTAAAAATGATCTTAGACAAATGATGATGAAATTCTGCTCCAGAGTATTGCCAGAAGAGGCCCTAAAGCACAAACATTTCTCCCCATTTAATTTGTGTGGCTTTCAGAGCCAGTGAAATATGACTGAGTTGAACATATGAATTCTCAAAGCCAAAGCACAAGGCAATGACAGTGATTTGGCAGACAAGAATACTTTTTGTAAATTATATAATACTGAGTCTAATCAAATTTCTGTTAGTTTCTGACAATAAAGAAATGGTGTATGGGAACACAAAAGCTATATATTGGTCATAATAGTGATCCAGTTCAATGCAAATGCAATATATCAGAGCATATATAGTAGGAGCAAGGCGAGATGTGGGGACATGTGCTGAGTGTAGGGTAAATTTAAATAAATAGTGCTTTATTGTTCCAAAATCAATGTCAGTATGTTATACATTCTTAGAAAATATCATACCTTACATAGCATGTAATGATATTTTTGCCTGAAAATACCATGGTATTATTTCTTGCCCCGCCCCCATCCCTGATTCAATCCACCATCCACTGTCCATCAGCCACTATCCTTGCTGATATCTCCTCATGATATGGCACTTCTTCCCTATCACCATCTTCAAAAAAAATATGGAAAGCAGCCAGATGGTAAATGTTTTTGTTTGTCAGACACATTGCTTGCAGCTCTAACAGATCATTTTTTGTCTCATCAGCTGAAAGGTTTGCCTCCCATATTTCTTATTATTATGCAAACTGGGACAGAAAAAATTAAATTGGGATGCATATTCCTGGATGTAACAATATGTGCCATGATCTATAAAGTTCCGTTGGTGTCTTTTTTGCGATCAATAGTCGAAGTTCTGTAAACTTCTAGTAAAGTAAACAAGTATCTGTATCAGGTGCACTCACAACAATGCATCTGTGTGTTCTGTATTTCAAGGGTAAGCTGAAATTAAAACTATGGTGAGACAACTATTGAGTTGCTCCCTCATGTGGTCTCCCTCCTGCTTTCCTTTTCATCACCCCCTACCTTTCCATAGACTGTCATCCAATTAGGGGACTCTTATTGCTTTAATTGATGTGGACATGAGCAGGCAAACACTAACATGAATACACACACACACACACACACAGCCATCTGATCCACAACTACTGTCTACCATGGTTGGACTATGGAAATGTGGGGATATGGTGCAGGGAGTGAAATGTGAACATAAGTGACAGGAGCAGACCTGCAATTATGTGCCAGGAAGGAGGAAGGACAGACAGGGATGGAGGAGTGGGAAGTGGGTTGAGGGTGATTTAATCCAAGCCCATTCTGAGAGGGTTGTGTATGTCTAAAGCTTAAAGACACACACAGGCCTCAAGGCTGAGAGCACAAGAAATTATTTAGATAAATAACCATCTCTCTATTTGGATTCAAATGTAATTGAACGACTCTAAATGCAAGGTATACACTGTGAGCATTTTTCAGTGCCTTTCTGGTGTTATTATCAGTACTTTTTGTGCTCTTTTTATTTTACATTATGTGTGGCAGACTGCATTGTCTGAGCTTTCCTCTGACTCATGTTTACATCCTTGTCAGCTGAAGTGCTGATCCGTATTCACTGTTGCTGTTCCGAAATACACTGATCAGTGAGAGCTACTTTAGATCAGCCATCATTAAAACTGGAGCACACTCATATTACAGTCATGAAAGAAACACACTACTTCAAGATTTTCCTGTAACTGACCAGAGCAATTAATTAAGAGTAACTAAGATTTGTTCAAAATGTTATCTAAAAACATTTTTTTTTTGTTCTTTCTGATTAAAGTGACAAAAGATCTTGAAATCGTTAAATCTACTCTGTAATAATGTAACTCACCCAAAGCAGCATTGACCATGTGCATGATTGTGTATTGATTTTGTGTTTATGTGCATTGCAAATTGAGGAGCTGCTGTAATGTGCGTGCGACAGAGAGCGGCAGAAGACTGGAAATATATGCACAAAGGTTGTTCATAGATTTAACTATTCTGGAGAGTACACACTTGAACGTGTCCATTATAATACCTGGGCGGGCTATGTTAATACACAGTGGGTAATTCTAGCTTGTGCTGCTGCATTGCCAGTCTAAAAATATAAATTGTTATTATTACACATGTCATGTTGCTGAGATACAGACTACGCATAAAGGTGTGGAATCATTCCTGATTGGCAACTGTACTCTCATTTCAAACCAGTCATTATACTTTAATTATGATGTACAAATAATTCTATTTGAGAAAACGCTGAGTCCATAGGAAAAAAACTAACATTTTAGGCCCAATTTGTTATAACGTTTTCACATAGAAGGTCCCTTTTTATAATTACTTTGACATACCTACTTGAATAATTGAAATTTTTAGTAAGGGATTTTTTTTTAACGCTCCATAACCCTGATAAGGAGATGTGTTCTCTTCAGAGACCTCTTACTCCTTTTTGATCGACTGAAGTAAAAGATCATCAATCAGAAATTACCATAACACCACTTTTCTAAGTTAATTGCAGCAAATGCCCAGGAGATTATCAGCTGTGTTGTAAATTTGATGTTAGTGAAACACACAAATCACCATCATCTGGCTGCTGCCCTTTTTGATCAGACATTTAGCCTCAATTAACTCGTTATTCTACAGAGACATCCTGCGTATTACAACTTCAACACTCCTTCCTTTTCCTCTGAGACCTCCTAGCAAAAATGTAATATTTTGACTTCAGTCTTTTATGCTTGATGATCTCAAACTAGTATCATGGAAGTTGAATTTTTCTTCACACAGAATGTCTCTGAATAAGTCCAAATACTGATAACGTAATTAGCATTACCTTTTTTAATCTGCTGCTAATTATACTCGGATTGTCAGCAGAAAATGCAAGAACGGGCTAATTACAGTCAATGTATGTAAATCCAGCTTTTTAAGAGTGCCTTTGCTAATGTTGATATCAATTACAACCCTAGCTACGGTGGAATCTATTTAAATTGCTTAGCAATATCAGTAATAATACTAGAAATAATGATCCATTCATTAACCCATTAAAGGCCATGATACAATTTATACATTTAATTATGTAATTGATTTAGTCTAAATTTGAAACATTTCATATTTTAAATGGTGACACTCCCTAAATTAGATATCTGTACCAAACATGAAGTTTAGGTAACACAAATAGAAGTGAATTATTCTTTCTTCTCAGGTTAGAATTTACAAACAGAAAAAAGAATATTTAATCATGATACTATTTAGAAATAATTGCTTTCTTATTCTGGTAACTTATTTCTGTTTCCACTTAATTTACTTCAAGTCGAAACCAAGGCCATGGTTTTCAATTTGAAAAAAGTAGAATTCACTCCAGGTCAGGTATGAGTCTTTGCCTCTAGTGGAAGAATTTAAGAATATTTGAACAAGTGCGAACAAGAGATGGACACAAGGATCGTGGCTTCATCAGCACAAATGAGCGACAACAAATGCCACAACGATCTGTTGTTGGAAAGTGGAAGCACACCGTAAGCTGCTCCATTTGAAATACTGGTACATCTGTCAATTTTCAACTAGGGTCACAGGATTTGGGAAGTGACTGAAGGAAAGAGACTAAAAATACAAGCACTGGAAATCATTTTCCTTTTGACAAATCAGCCTTAGCGATTGGGTAAGGAGCTCAACCATCCAAAGGGCGCCTGGAGTAAAGCTGTGTCCTTCCGCACAACCAGTTGATGTGGTGCGGGCAGCCTATTAGGATGCCCCCTGGTCACTTTCTTTTCAGTTTTTCAGGTGCAGCCAACTGGGAGAAGGCCCATGTGCAGACCCAAAACTCAATGCAAGGATTATATTTCACTTCTGGCCTAAGAACACCTCAGGATCCCAAAGAGGAGGTGAGGTTGGGAGCATCACTAGGATAGGGGGTGCGTGGGTTTCTCTTCTGCATCTCACGCTTTCCTAACCGAGTTTTGGAAAAGCGAAAGATGAAGGCTGTATTTTACACAAAACTTTAACAGGTTGGCCGTGATGGGAACAGTTGAATTTTATCGTGATAAATGTCTGCTTTTGGAAATAGGTGTTGATTATTCACAAATGAAAAGACGTGAACTTTCATTATCAGACACACTGAAAAAATGTTTTACTACAATATGCGCATGATCGCATGGAAACTAGGGGTTGTTTCCTTAAACACACAAAGCATAGCCTCAAAAACGAGAATATTTCTTCATATATCACATGTAAAGAAATTGTCTTTAGTTTTATTTTAAGAATGCCAAATTGAGACTATGGTATGAAAGAGACAGAGGGAAATGTAATCGACTTCCAAGCTGGACAACTAGTTAGCAAGATAAATGGGTGGTTAGGAAGGCATATGGGGAAACAACCGATCAATTCAAAAGGGTGAATTACACAAGCACAGGTAAATACATGACCAGTGGACAGACTGTGGTGAAATTAATCATGTAATACGGTTCGGAGTCTGATAAGTATGCTGGGCTCCTACTTTTTGATAGACCAGAAAACAGATTTTGGGGTTCGAACAGTCAGGGATTGGGGAAGCAAAAATATCAAAGGTCATCTCAGTTTGTTCAAAGGAGTCCAAAGGAAAATTAGAAACTGTATGTGTGTCTAACCTTGAAATAATAAACAATCGCAATTTCTGAAGTATTGTTCTTTTGACGAATGTTAAATATGTATTTGCTTTTAAAAAAAAGAAAATAAAAAAATACGAAAACAAAGACTGGCCTGCAAAAACAACAGAAAGAGAAAAAGCACAATGCGGGAGGTGAGAGAAAATCATTTCCCTCCAAATACGTAAGAACAAACACAAATTTTGAGCCGTGCACACAGAACACAGCTAATGGAACAACTAAGGTCAGGACTTCAAAGAATTACAGCCAGTACTGAGCATCACTGCAGAGTCCTTATTTCAAAGTAATGTCCTTTCCAAGGATCTTGTTTTGGCACCCACGGTATGTCTCATGGTGCTTTCAACAATTCTCCAAAACAGAAACGCGCTTTGACTGAAATACAAACAAGTTCACAAAATGTATTTTCCAAGTTTTTCTTTGTTCTCTGACTCAAGGCTATTTTGTGCCTATTTTTAAGGTTTTAAATGTGGTTATATTTGTGCATGCATGATTTGTTGATAATGAGGTCTCCGCACTCGATTTTCAATTAATTAAATCAAAGGCATGTTTTTTTTAAACCAAAATCTCTTTTTTTTTCATTATTTCATATCAGTATGAAAAGTCTGCCCAAAACTACAGCTTATATTTAAAGCCCATTGCTCACATCAAATCAATCTTTTTTATCCTTTGACTTGTTTTCTTTTATCTGCTTAAGTAAGACGTTGGATAGAGGGATTCTATAGTTATAATGAAATTAGGACAGTTTATGTGGTTCTAATGCAAATGTCCATAAATAATTTTGACATGTAGTATGAGATCTAATCACTGTGACACAGCTGTGACATTAAATAATTGTCTATTACTGTATTTTTGGCTAATCCCTTCTTATTCAAGAGTAATTCAGTCAAAGGCCAAAAATATTCACTGACACTCTTAAACTTGTATTGTATTCTACTCATAAGGTTCTCCATGAAAAATTTGGTCTAAATCGTCTAACTGAGTAAAGTGAGTTCATCAATACTTAAAATGTTATTGCTTCATCAGTGGTTTATTTTGACAAATAAATGTCTTTTGTTTGGTTTTTTTGTCCACTGATTGTCTTTACAACTGAATCTGCACTGACAATAAGAAAATATACCATCAAATAGAATTACAAATTGAAGAATATCCAGAGAAAAATAGTACATGGGTTTCCGCATACTTTTCAAAAGAAGTTGTGGTCAACTATCAAACGCTGACACACGCTCACTGTTCAAAAGAAAATGTGTGAGATCTCATCAGATGAGTCATCCAGGCAGATATGGCAAAGTTGCTTTTCATCCTAAAACAGTTGAAAGCTCTTTTGCCGTGTACTGTACTGAAGAATTTGTTTTTTACCCAATTTTCCACAAAAAAAAAGCAAATAACAAATAAATACCATAAATGGGAGTTCCATTTCGTCCATGTGTTCCCATCTGTGTGTGTGTGCACCACCGTGGATAGCAAGGGTTTTATACGTGCCCTTTTTGTTGCCAAGTTGTACTTTGAGACGATTAAAAGTGCGTTACATCTAGTTTCTAGCCTTCAGCGCTGACAACTGCAATATTACAGTGCCAAAAACACAATACCTTATTTTGCTGTTCAGGTTCATCACATACTATGAGTGTGTAGATATAAATAAAGGCTGTCGGTAGGAGTAGCAGTTTTTGTTATGTAGAAAATATACAATTAGCGTAGATCTAATGGATGATTGATAACCCTAAATATACAGTGAGCGATGAAATAGTCACATGGTAGGATTTTCAAAGTTTCCATTTCTAAATTTTTAAAAACGACTGATGGATATCTGGCCATGTGAATTCTTCAGTTCTCTGACATTAAAAGGTTTGACTAAATTAAATTTGTACCTTGCATGAATGAAAATCAGTATGTGCACATTTAAATTATTTGATTGCCCTCTAGATTTTAGTCCAAAATTTGACTGAAAATGTATTCAAATGACTTAATGAAAAGAGGAATTTAATAAATCAACACCCTTCCCTCAGTGATTGTGATGCTGGTCAAATCACAGGTCACACAAGCTGTGATTAAAAGACTAAATCAATGAAAGCAGATGCTAAAATTGCAATTTTGATTTGAACTAATTGTCAGATACCATCTATGTGCATAGGATTGTACGACTTGAGGACAACATACAGAAATTTGATGACCATACCTTCTTGCACAGCCTGGAAAGGGTTGTTCCCATCAACGAATTCTACAGATATGGTGATCTTTTCCGTCTCCAGGATCTCATTGTTCAAATTGAGATCTGCCACCGCAAGACGAAACACTTCGTCATCTTTCCTCGCCGACTCATCAAAGATAGCACCTGTTGAAAGCAAAGTAAAAATATCTATCAGAATTTTAGATAAACTGGATGAAGTTCAACATTCAGCTTCCTGTGAAAATTGTCCAGATAACAAAACCTCAGTAAGCCTTGCTGAGGTCCTCAGCACATAGTAAAGTAAAATGTGAAAAGGGGGAAAAAAAGCATTCATACATACTCTGTCAATGATACTAAGAGGATTCACAGTTTAAATAGAAACTTAAAATCAAATGACAGAAAATGTGTTTCATTGTGATTTGAAGCATGTAGCTACTGAATAGGAAAATAGGTTTGAATGAGTCCTATTTTAGGGTAAGTCACTCCCAATAACAGGACACCCTAAATCAGTTAAAGCTGCCGCAACACTTGGGAGATTTAAAAAAAAAAAAAAGAATATGCAGCAGTATTTGTAGCAGTTGATAAAGCTGACAGTAATCAATGCTACAGTAGTTGTACAATTAAATGTCAGCCTGCCTGCAGTGCTACTGAGAAAAAGCAATGAGCCACAGGGTACCTTACACTGTTGCATACAGTTAACCAGGTATTGTGGGTTTTTTCCAAGTATTCTATTTTTTTTTTTATTCTTCTGTTCTCATTTTAGCCCAGTTTTTAGCCCTGTATCCATTGATCCTCTAACTGTGCAAACCAATGCAGTGAAGTACCCCTAACCTCTTTCCACTGACTGGAAAATAAGCCTCATATAGTGTTGATGTGTGTGTGTGTTTGTGCATGTGTTAAGTCTCAGGTTGCCAATTTCATTAATAACTAGGCTGCATTGGCTGTGGGCTATGTTTGACCACATATAGAGCCATGCTTTTGTAATTGGTTGTGTACAGTCTGGCGTAAATACAACTAACGTAGTGAACTAAATATCGTACAGTAACCACTCTGGGCAAACGTGCTCATTTCATTGTATGGACAGAGCACATGCAGGCTGAAATCTCCCTAAACAGTGAAATAATCCCGTCTACATGACCCAATTCAACTCAGAAAAGGACAGGTAAGGTCAGTTCATCTTTTAAACACACTCTAAATCAAACCACATGCATTTTGACTGCAGTTAAGATCACTCATCCATCTGCCTCTTCATCAAAAGCCTCATGAAATATGAATCGCTCTATCATTTGACGCCTCAGCATCTTGAAACTGTAAAATTCCCCACCACTGATTGTGTCTCAGTGGTTTTTATAATCATGCAGTATAGATGAGGTGAGACAAAAAGGTCTTGGACAAAGAAATCAAGCAAACCAAAAAGAAATTAACTATTCTATTAGAGTGGAATAATAAATGCGCTACAAATAAGTTTTAAGTTGACAGTGCTAGGACAGTATTTGTTCAAATTTCTAACTAGACAAATGTGGACAGTCTCAGACTATATACTCAAAGTGGGAGGTGGATGGAAAAGATTGGTTTTAATCATACATTATTACTTAAATCAGTCTGAATTCTTTTTAAAAAATCTTAATTTATCTACCATTTAAATTATTTCATTCTACACACTGCAGTGATGTTTGAAACGTGTCAAAAGAAGAAGAAAATCTTTTGTCTTATGTGTTGTAAAAATAGATCAAATGTTGTTGTTAAAATATCAATTTTTACAGTGGAGCAGAACAAATCCTACATGACTCCTTTAATCTAGGTTTCCAAAGTTATGTTTCCATGGTGATGTGCTCCACACTTTGATACGTATATGTGGAGGTTTATTTTTATTTTTTTTCATAATCTTTTTGACAGAGAAATATCAGTGGAAGATATTAATTAGCTATGTACCTTCTATCCATTCCCTCCATATTTTTCTGGTTGACTGCCATTTTTCTAGACTCATCTTCTTGTTTGGAAATTGCTATAAGTAACCACCATACAAACCTGTCTCAGAAAGATGCATACTTTATATTCTTTAAGATGATTAAGGAGAAAGAGAAGAAAACAGAAACTTTCATTTAAAGTCTACAGGTCGTGACACAGATTTGTGTCACGACCCGTTTAATGAATGCATTTCACACATTGTGATGTAGAAAATTTACAGGCTGTGACCATGTTTAGTATGCAGCCGTGCACATGTGCACGTTTTTAATGTATGAAAGAAAAAAAGTAACAATTGAGATGAGTGATTTTTTTTCCTCTCTGCATACCATTTCAGAATAATATCCCCATATGCTGAATTACAAACTCAGACACACACAGGTGTGCAAAAAAACAATCAACTCACAAAATCCTGCCGCTTCCTCCTTTCTGGTAATGTGATTGTGAGCACAAAAGGCAGACGTCGCAACATAAATCAGCAGGGAAATAAAAGTACTGAATCTTGCTCCATACAGACGGCCCAAGGGCAGGTGTAGACGCACAAACATCGACACACACAGTAGGTGAGCAGAGACAGTAAATCATTTTTCCAAATCATCGCTTCCACGACATCAGCATCCTCAACAACGATTGTCATATTAAACGACCCGAAATCATTTGATCAAGAAGTATTGATCAGAGATCCACCAGAGGTCTTTTCTTTGGTATTTTATTCTGGCATTGATAAAAAGGCAATGAACAACTTATTCATCTACTTACTGCCAAATGAACCCCGGGGATTGATGGGGGACGCTGGAGGTAAAAAAAAAAATAGGCAAGAAAGGTGTTGCAATTAAGAACTGTGTATGACTAATAAAACTGCCAGGGATACTTCCTTCTAAAAATGTTTCCATTATACTGGCAATTCAAGTTTTAAAAGTCAAAGTTGTTTGAAATTTGAAATGATATATGTTAACTTAAAAAATGTCCATTAAGTTATTTACTGCTCATCCAAAACGGTCACACTTAATCCCAAAGTATGTAGATAAATGTGTTCAGGAATATCTCTTAATTTATCACAAAATACCATATTTAAGGCCTTTAACAAACTATTCTTCCCGTAAATAAAGTGTTTCAGTGGACCTATTAGTTTTAGATTCCCCATGGCATATAGAACATTGCACGTTTGTGATGTTCTAATGATCAAAACATGGATAGCCAGACACAAACTCTTTGTAAGATGATGACCCAAAGCTAGCAGATATGTGATACTGCATTTAAAAGAGGTGTAACAAATTTTTATCCAGTCCATTCAACTGGTGACAACATTTGTATAAGTGTTTAGTTAATCGGCTAGGTAGCTGTTGCAGTAATGGAAAATGTGACATTACAACAGATAAAGAGGTAATGGTTGATTGGGATTACAACAAAAGATCCTAAAGGGGAACACAATTATATATTTTCTGTATTCTTATAAAATGTATGTTTTCATTTCAAAAGTATATTTTGATGAAGTGGAGAAAAAGACCTGCTAAACCAACATAACACAACTCAATTCCTGGTGAAATGAACAAATTAAGATTGGGCATCATCAATTGTAGACTTATTATGCTCCATACTCTATAAAATGTGAGTTATTATGCTACCTCCATCTCATGATAACGATTAAGTACTGAAAGGAATAAGTGTTAAGATGGGGTTTGCTGCCCTTTTTCTTTAAAAAGAAAAATTGATATCAAAAGAAGACGATAATCTGGAAAAGGATGGTCATTCAGGTCACTGACTGCTTTCAAGTTGCCATCTGTTTGCCTTATCTAAGGTAAAACTGCTCAGAGCTATACTCTAAATCAGTTGCTTCACCTGCCTACTGCTCATACTTGGCAAATAATAAATATATTAATTAATCACGTATGGTTCAACTATATGTACACTTGTATGTATACATGTGTCTCAATACTTTAGAGGAAAAGAGGTATGCCAAAGATTCCAGTGTATTTCATAAAGTCTAGTGATCTAAGCATGGAAAAGTGAACTAATTCTTCTACTTTACTTCTTTCAACCACCATGTCTCCTACTTTTCTCTCCCTTCACCTGCATTGTTGTAGGTGTGTAATTTAACATGTCTCACAGTTGAGGTGGAAAGAAGGCAGGGGAACTTGCTGTCATTATTCAGCAGTGCTCCTGTCACACAAAGCCATGCCAAAGGTCATGCTTTTTTTGCCTCAACTTTCCCTGTCTTATCTCTTCTTCTTGCATTGTGTAGTCGGAAAGCTTCCCTCCTCCCTTAAAAGTAATGCAGACTTTTTTTCATACACATGAATAAGCAAGCAGTGAGTGGGTGAAGGAGTCGTCATATTTCTACAATCATTAGAAAGTAAGTTAAACCTAAATGAAAAAATCCCCAAATCATCTAAATAATTTATCTTTAGTTCTTTTGATTTATCAGATGTACTTTTCTTGTCAAAACTCGTCAGAGCTGTCGCTAGATGATAATTGACGTCTATATAACCAGCGGATGTTTTAATCATACTCAAATGTTTGCTCTTTGTGTGCAACTGACTTCTCATCTGTTTTGCTTTTCCTGTCAGCCCTTGACAGACTTTGGCAAGGTCTAGCTTTTTTGCAAGCCACAGCTGACTCAGCTCCCATCTGGCCAGGCTTACTTGGCCATCTGAAAATAGTAGGGTAAGCGGCAAGGGGCCAGATCTTTAGATATATGTAAGCTCAAGCCAAGATATAGGCAAATGATAATTAAACTGATATAAGTTTACCTTCTAAATGATCCAAGTTGTAGATTCAGTGTACCTTTGTAACCTTGACAACTCCAGTGCAATGCTCGGAGGATTTTTCTACTCATCCATTTTATCCTTCTTCACAACTTGTTGCATAAAACAAGTTGCCTCCCACTTTACAGCTCTGAATTCTCATTCTCTACACATTCCCTCCAACACATAACCTCTCCTTTGAATTTCTCTTCTCATCTTTCGTATAACACAGACACCTTACCTCGGTCTCTCTGCTGCTTTATAGTTAAGTTCACCTATTCATTGGCCCCTGCCTCTTCATCACATCTTTGTCATGGCCTCATTCCATTTCAACCCATGATCCTCATCTCTCCCCATTTATCTCCACCTCCCTCCTTTTTGGCTTGTCCATTACCAATCTCTCCTTGGTTTGCTCTCTGCTTTTTACATCGTTCTCTTCATGTCACCATCTTTATCCTCTGTTTATTATAGCCAGTCTCATCTTCTCACCCTAAATGTCTGGTCGTTTATCTTTTTACCTGCAAAATAAAAAAGTTCTCAGTAACAACATGGAGGCAACAACAACAACTGCTTTGGTAGAAGTAAATGCAAAACCATCAGTGAAAACACCCGGGAATTAAAGACAGCTTCCGAACATGACGCTAATGTCGTGGCAAAGAAAGATTACAATCAGAGTTATTATTAATTAAATTATCTATATCATTTATCTCACTGACTAGATTTTTTTTCATCTATTTTGTATACATTGTGCTTTTAAATTTTAGCTCACTAAAAGGCTCCAATTTACACATGTATCAAAAAGTATGAGAAAGTGCAGCTGCAGCAAATGTACTTGTTTACATTCAACAAATATACAGCAATGAAGAAAGGGGGGGAAAGCAAAGATTAAGCATATCAGACCGTATGCAAATTTTACTTAGCTTCTGGGCCCCATGCCAGACTTTTTGAGAACCTAGAGCTATTAAGCAGACATTCCTAATCAATGCAGAATATTTAGGGGGATTCCGCCTAAAGCTCTGACAACAATCTCAAGATCTGTATCCATCATAAACGTCATATTACATTTCAGGGAATGACTACATTTATAAGATCCCCTTTCTTGCCCCCTCCTGCCTTTAAACTGAATCTCTGCGTCTGCAGACATTTATATTCCTTCCATGCAACTCTTCAACCAGGTGCAATCAGACCCAATCCTCATCTCAATTCCCAATAGGTGAAAGTTACAAACTCCCTCCTGTTTGTCTTTCCTTCTTTTACTTCCTCCTTTCTCACACATCTCAACTAATTCTTTTATACTTCCTTTTGTTTTCTTCTTCTCATTTCATTTTGTTTTCTTCCATCATAAGCCTCTCTGTGCCTTTTCCAAACACACACATAAAAAATATTTTTTCCAGCTTCACCTGCCATCATCTGGCAATTTCCTAATTTCTTGTATCTTTTGAGTTTCCTTTCAATCACACTCACAACTCTTCTCTGGTTTTCTTTTTTCTCTGAACTGTCTGTCCGTCTTACCCTCTATATCCATCAAATATTTTGTAGTTATATCCAGCATAATTTTGAACATATATATATCCCTCTTTATATACCAAGTTAGGCTTCCATGTCTGTGCTCCTTTTTTCAAGGCACATTCTCCAAAACCAAAGACCAATGAGTACGCAAACAAAATATAAAAACATCTGAACAAAAAAAAACAACAACTCTTCACCAAGAAGCATTTGTAAAGAAATTATGGTCATAAATAAGGAGCACAGTAATCATGTTTGTGCAATTATTTATCCTATTTTTCTCTTGCTCATTCATTAAGGCTGTGTTACTCATTTGTTCCTTACTATTATGTATCAGCTGTCCTCATTTTCCTTCTAACTTCCTCTTTCTCTCTTTTGTCTCCATTCATCTCTCAGTCTGATGAAATACAACTTCTGGCTTGCTCTTTCATTTCTTCTGTATCGCAGCCTTAATCTGGATCTCTTTACCTCTCCTTGAGAACATCTTCACCCTCACAGAACACCTTCTGTTTCACACCTGCACTCATCACGCTCATATGCCTCACTAATACACACACCAATTACAAACACTCAGCAGAGTGTCAATTAAAGAATAAAAAAATATAATCCCTCTTCATCTCTAAACCAAGAAACAAAGGTTGATCCTACTCATTTTTAAATCAAGCTGATATCCTGATGTATCCACATGTGTATTAGTACACAGATGCAGTTAAGTTAGAGGGTTAACAGACTGCAGGATCAGAATTTGTGATTTATCAAAAGGTTCTTTGATATTCAGCCATTACTAAAATTATAGATAGACATGTAGAGCAGATAACCGGTTTTTGAGTTTTGTCTGGGTTTGCAAAGAAATTAGAAATCTTGTGTTAAATAGTCAAATATTCAGATATTCAAGGACTTCAGAAGCAAGTCAAGAAGGCTTTTAAAAGCATGAAGTATGAATGCTGTAAATCAGCGAAGGTCTAAACTTGGCAAACTGTTTTTGTTGTTAGTTGTGTCGAAGATACAAGAAGAGTAACAGTATACGGCAGTCATAGCTATAATTGCCAATGCACTTGATTAATGAAGCAGTGTAAGATTCTTCTTATTCAATATTATTTGTCAAAATAATATTAAAATAAACTGTGAAAATAAAGATCCATACTGGTAAAAGAGCACATCCCAAAACTTAATTAATCATCACTCTTTAGCAACCTGTTGGGGGGATGTTTTGAATTCAGAACAGATATTATGTACAGTATTTAACATTAATTAAGGTATGAATAAGTGTATAAATAAAAAAGTGTGTTGCTTATGTCTAATCACAATGAACAGCCACGTGAATACTATTATGTCATTTGTGACGAGCTGTCTTTTGCCATTGATCAATTGGTAGTGATGTTTTTTTTTTTTTTTTTAGGTTATCGTATATGCATGATATTTGATCAGCCAGGACCAAAAGTTTCCATGGTGCCAGCCAAACAGCCAGCAAGGGGAGTTCATTTAAAAGCCAGCACGTCAGCAGATACTCCCTCCACACACACATACAGATAGCTCTAAGAGGCTGCTGTTTTATTCATCATTGCAGTAAGGTAGGAGGCCCTCTGGATTCAACACCCACAAACTGGTGTATATGAGGCCTAGGTGGTGGGGCTCGTGTCTGTGTTTTTATTGGTTTATATGGAAGCGTTTAATGAAACCAAATGTGTGTGTGTGTGTGCGTGTGTGTGTGTGTGCATATATCTATACATATATATATATATGTGTATATATTACAGTATACATTCTACAGTTTTAAATGTTTAGTAATGTTTTCCTCTCAGCATCAGTGATATTCAAAAGTATCAAGAGGAATGTGCAAGTCACAAAGCAGCTATGTATAAAAAACCTTTTAAAATGTGCTTCATATCAGGATTACACGTATAGAACGGTTGCAGTGTCAGCACAAAGTATTTTCAAAACACGGTTGACCCCCAGAAAATCTGAGACGTCTATGAAAGCATTGACATGCCATTTGAAAGGATACCTCAAAAAAGTTGGAAACCTCATATTGTAAGGTTTTGACATTTTCTGATGGACATACACACACACTCACTTATTCAGAGCACTTAAGGCATAACTACACAGTAAATCTGGCTGCTACAGATAACAGGAAAAGCCAGCTTATTGGCAAAATGTAACAAGGTGTAGCTGTTTTCCAGTGCTTTTCATATATTAAACATTTAACTTTTCAGAAAAAAATTATATGGCCTTCAGGGAATCGTCTAAAAATTGTAGCAAAATAAGCCACAAATACTGGAATTTAGTGAAGAACTTCAAGTATGAAGAAGTCCCCTGAACAGTGGGCCATGTTTAGCACCAGCAACATCAACTTTTCGAGCATGACTGGAAAAGTCCATGTGTGATGGATGGAAATTAGAATGAAATTCCTGTTAAGTAAAAAAGGCTGAATTTGATCAGTTTGTAGAAATACATGATTCAAGGGTTTAATCCTCGATCGTTGCATGTATTACAGTCATCTAAAAAAAATGAACTGATCTGTTCTCACCACCTGTACCTTTTCAACTATAAAACTTTGTATCAATATGCAGGTTTGTCTAAACCTATGGCCACAAACTCAGCGTTTACCATCTGGCATGTTTCAATTATTGCTCCCAAAGGATAGCCCTGCCAACTTCTACAAAAGGAAATTATGGGATTTAATGGCCCAAAAGGTTGCTGCCCAATATAAAATAAAGTAAAAATGACATGACTTTATAATAAAATCAGCTCATTTTTGGGTGTCAGTCCAACACAGCAGCACTGACGGAGACCTGTTTCTCAGTGATCGTGTTGGATGATGTTAGAAATTCTTAGTTTGAGGTGCTTTGGTTGATACATTTGCCTCTAAAAGTAAGTAACAAAACATCTGTAATTAAAGTCAAATTACCGGATAATGATGGTAGCAGCCCACTTTTTTCACGGATCTCAAAAGAGATGCTGTTTTTTTATAACACTTTCTTTTCCTTGTCTATTAACAGTAAAACAAAAGGAGAGAGGGCAAGGGCTAGGTACAGACAAAAAAAAAGAAGAGAAGCGTCAAAGGAACAATATAACTAATCCTAAATGTTCAGTTTCATCATTTAGGAGTCAATCTTGTGACACACTGACTGAGATTTAGTCGTATGGTAAATATAGCCACCTAAATAGTACAAAGGATAAGCAAGGAGACTGCAAATATTTCAAGAGTTATGTTGTAAGCATTATGATTTTGAGAGTAGTGCTTTTCCAAAATAGTGCCCCAAAAGTAAGGAAAGTTAAAAACAAAAACTATAGACACAACAATGCAAGTGCATTTCATGTGTGGTATTAAATTGAGATAAAACTACAAGCTTGTCGATACAGTTTCTTCTATAAAATAAAATAAAAAAATCTGGCGTTTAGTACTTTTGGAACAGGTTCAACACTTTAATTCTCAAACATCCTTTGAATTCCCTTCAGCTGTGCATTTTACGGACTAAAGGTGATCATGCTGAATGTGCCATCAGCGCTGTAATAATGTAAGCCGAGCTGCCTGTGGGTGCGTCCCTGTGATTTAAAAGGTGGCTGTTTTCTCATTATCTAGGGCTAACTATAAACTCAACGGCGTTGAAAATGTTTTTTTTTTTTTTTTTTTTTTAAGGAAAAGAAGCATTTCGTGCATTATTTGAAGGGTAAGGAACTGTATCACAGTTGCTCTGGGATATAAAGCTCTATTATTCCAGTGTAACTAAGTAGTGTGATGGTACTCCAAGCCTAAGGTCATAAAGTCACAGTTGCAGTTGGGGGAACCTCAGCATTTCATCCAAATTTCTACCATCAAACAAAAGATAGGCAGATTGGGTTTGACCAGATTCAAATGCTTATACTTGCATTTAACTATAGCCATTCTAGATAAAGAAATGTTGCCAGTACAACGACATGCAGCTTACTAAACAATCAGTTAAAGATGAGAAGCTGTAATCACTGTCTAATTCTAACCAAATAGTTACATAAAATTAATCTTTTTAATGAATTGATTAATCAAATTATATATGTATTTATTTCTAATTCTCATGGTTTATTGTGCCTGTTTGTCAGGGCCTTAGTAACAAATGTCTAAAGGTTTGTTAAGCCAATGAACCATTCAGTTGTATAACATAGTGATGGTATTCACGGTGGGTTCATTATGCCAGACCATACGCTGACATTGAAGTTGAATATCAGTGTAGTGCAGACAGTAAGGCAGTTGTAAAGGAAGGAAGAGGCTGTAAACAAGCAGCTTTATAGCATTGAGAAATGACACAGCGTCAGTGGTCTGTGGAATTGTGGTCAAAGAAAAGCTATAACAGGTAATAAGTGAACTATGATGAATGTGAAAGCCAACATATGAGAAGGATTATATGGCCGCTGTATCGAAATAGAATTGTTTAATCTCGGCAACTGCCTGCACATTTGCAAAAGATATTATGGTGGCCATTTAAGTTGACTTTTTGTAATTCACATGTTCTATTTGATTTTAAGTAGTTAAAATAAATTTCAGTTTGTAAAGAAATATACAGAAAAAAATTGTTTGGAATTATGTTTTTTTGTTTGTTTTTTTTAAATCCTCACATTAATTTGGGAGAGTAAGAACACACTGGGTGTGTGTGGAGGGGGGTTGTGGTTTGTTTGTGAATGTCAGGTGTGATGACGGGAGGTTGATTTCTTGACCACACCATACTTTTATATTACTTTTTACCACCTTTTTTACTTTTAGTTTGAGTCAAAGTTATAATCAAATTTTGGTTATTATTTCCCTATGAATTTACAAAAAATAAAAAGAAAGTGTGCTAAGAACACAAATCAGCCTTTTCTTTCTTGGACGAATTTGGTTTGGAAATAAAAAAAGGCCGTGACAGATATGTTGTACAACGTTATGATGAAATACAGCCTGACCGAACAATTTTTCAGCTCATTTTTTCTATGCCGGTATCAAAGGGTACCTTTAATAAGTGCGTAAACAAGATATGTGAGCAAACATAGGATGAAAAACAGCAGCTGCAACACAGATTAATGATATGCTAATATGTGCTCTTCCCAGGCATTTCTTATGATAATTAGCCATGTGAAACTATTTTCTGCTAGGTTCATGCCTAGTTCCCCACAAATGAGTGGAACTAAGCTGTGTTTTAAAAGCAGCACAGGAAAGCTGATTGTAACCTATGACTGGTTCAGACTGTTTTGTGGATACAGTAGTTGCTCCTTCCAATTATAATATGTTTGAAGTATTTTACATAGGGACTGAGCAGGCTTGCTTTGATATGCAGACTCAGAAGTGTCACAAGAGTAGTAGAGAGGTTACATGTATGTCAGAGTCTTAGGTTCACTGTGTCAATGTGAACTTCACACAGCTTAACTTCTTTTACTTACCCCATTAACCCTCTCACTCATCTCTTTAAAACCACAATGTCTTCCCTTTTTCTAAACAAGAACTGAAAATAAATACATTCATATCAACTCTTTAAAGTGAGAAAAAAAATACAGTTATGTATTTTTGCTGGCCAAACCGTTAACTACCTAAATATTACTTGGCAATGTTGTTGACGAAATGAAGACTGAACTCCTGTATGAAGTTAAATATTAAGTAATTTGTAAGATACATCAACGAGTTCAATCTCAGTTCCACTTTTCCACTGTGGGTTTTCAGCGAGCACATGGAGCTGGCAGACCCACTGAGGTCTCTCCATAGATTTGTAAGATGCTGTTGCTGCCTTATGTTAAGATTTTGTGGTTGAGTCAGCTAACAAGTTATTGCCACCAATTTTGGGCCCCGAGTGAAATCTCGGTGCTCCTCCTTTTATATCTTTACTTTAGAAACTCTGAAACAGTTCAGTGTTGTAAGGACAACTCTTCCTACCGTTTCCGAAGCCTCTTTGTCAAAATTAACCTGGAACTGTCGTGTCACAGGAGGCTATAAATGCTGTTGTTTGAAAAAAAGTGAGGAGCAAAGTGAGACGGCAGTGAGCTGGTAACTGAAAAGGCAGAGACAAATGATGAGCAGTGCAGTTTAATTGTTCCCACCAGCGTTGTTGTAGCAGACAAACAGGCTGGCATTAAGTCTCCTTCTCACATTCATAGCCTTGCTTCATCCTGGTGTCTAATAAGAATGGAAATAATGGGGGGGGGAGTGAGAAAACCTCTGGGCATGTTTCAAAGTTGCTCTGCACTGTAAGGTAATGTTCCACATACCCAAAGATGCTCAGTGAAGTTTGGCGGAGATTCTTTCAAAGCTGGATCAAGAAGAAGGATAATGAGATGGAAATCAACCAAAAAGACTGAAATAATCCTAACAGCAAGTCTCTTCGAATGAAACACGAAAGAAATGGTGATACCGTGCAACAAAAAGCTTCTTCATACAAAATTTAAAAAACAAACAAAATCCCAAACGCTTGAAAAGCAAGTTGAAAAAAAGAAAACTAATACACCTGTTCAAGCTTTTCTCCCAATTTAACCAAACAATTTCAACATCAGGACCCAAAATGATTAAAGTTTTCTTCCAAATCAGAGTTAGGTATTCTTGTTTTCCTTTAGTAAAAATAGGAACTGCACATGGATAGATGGTTATAAGGTAAACCAAACACACCCCTGCAGCAACTCCCACATACAGTATCTGCTCCCAGATTCCTTCTAAACTGCTTTTAAAAGTCCCCAGTGAATCCATTTAATCCTGGAGCCTTACCAGGAGAGCATGTGACCCACAACTGGGCTTTACTCTGCCAGGAACATGCTAACATCCAGTGCAGGGCACCACAAATGTCTTTTATATTTGCCATCCCAGCTGAGAGCCTTTTCCACATGTGCTATGTGTCTTGTTGGTGAAAAAAAAACACCTTTTCCCAATTAACACACATTCAGTGATTCAATTTATTCAAGTGTCTCATATTTTCTTCAAGATAATCAGTCCGCATACTCTTTTAAAGTAGACATAAATACACCCTTTCTGAACACCAGAGCACCTGCCTGCTCCTTGGTCCGAGCCACCCAACATCTTAACATGCCAGGGTTGCTACCTTTACATAACCTTTCCCCTTCCTTCATGCATCGAATAGGGAGTTTTCACACTTACTGCCTAAATCCCCCTTTTTTTATTCCAAATAACGTACAAGCCTCCCAAAGGGGTTGAAGCGATAGCTCCAAGGATTCATTGGGAAGGAACAAGAGAATATAAGAAATTGAAACATGTAAAAATTCTAAAAGGTGATACAACTTTCATAACCTTATTCTGTAAAATGCTAAAGGCTATCAGTTTGGCCAAAAAATACTTTTCTCTACAGGGATAACAGATTGAGCATGGATTCAAATTCACTATCTAAAAAGCAGAGACATCTCTACAGACACCACCCCTGTGAAGAACACCACCACACCAAGGACATCAAACAATAGTAAACATTAAACTCCCTAGTTGACGGGCAAGGATGGGAAGAAGGAAGGACAAAAGCAAGAAAGTAGTGAATAAGCAAATGGCTAGTTTTTAATCCATCTAGAGTGGATCCTGTTCATCACCTTAAAGAATCACCCTGGATCTCTGCGTCGCTATGGCCCACAGAGTTATTTTTAGAATCAAAAGTACCCTCAGGCATATGCACATATGCCTTTTTCACAGCCAGATGTGTGCACATAAAGTAAAAAATACAAGCCATCAGACACCCACCGTTATAGCTGTCAAAACATGTAACTATATGGTAGGTAACGATCACAAAATACAAGACCACTTTACGAATGATCAGGAGCTGCTTACTTGTTCTCAACCCAATAAACCCAATGTCTCAATCTCAATCTCTTGATAATCTACTTCAAAAATCTAATTTACTGACCAAATCGGAGTTCAAGGAAGTTCTAGATTCTTTTCATTTCTACTTTAAAAGACGAGAAAAATCTGTCAAACTTTATTTTAGTGTGCGTGTGTGTGTGTGTGTGTTCAGCATGTGAGAGCTCAGGAGACCTCAGGCAAAACATCCCAGATGATGTCTCAGAAACCCTAAAAACCATTTAAAAGTAGAAGGCGGCTCATTTTCTTCCTTACTGCACCACAGAGAGAGAGAGAGATGGAGAAGAAGAGTGAGAAAGAGAGTGACCCAGTTAGAGAAAATTTAAATAGGGATTCCATTTAGAGGGCCACATTAATTGGAGCAGATGCCTTCTCAATTATTAAGAGGCCTCCAAGGGTGTTAGCACGAGCTAAATTTATCCCGCACGGCTTTGACTGGGCTTGTCCAATCTCATAGAGCATCTGCAGACAGTAGGGAGAAACAGACATTGAGATTCATACACTACTGTGAGCATGTCAGAGACTCAGAAGCTTACTCAGACACAGACAAGAGACCCGAATGGCTCTGGTGACTATTTATGCCTGCACTCTGCCCCTGAGGTGCATATCTATTTATTTTGCTTTTATTATTTCATCTAGTCTTGTTTTTTTATGCAGCTACTTAAAACGTATGTTGACACGAGGACAGTGTTTTTTAGAATTTCCAGAATGCGTGGCACATTCCAAAAACAATACCCCAGTGGGCAAAAGGCCCATCTCCATGGCTCTGTCTCTGACCATATGAGCCAGACAGACTACTGTCCAGCATTCGGAACTGTTGTGAGACAGATGTGTGATGAGGGTAACACTAGAGCCTAAAAAAAAAACTAAAAAAAACACCAGAACAATATGGGCAGTAGCAATAAGAGAGCTGTATTTCAGGCATTATTTGATTCAATCTCTCTTTCCCTGACATTAAATATTAATTCAGATATGTACACAGCCAAGCTTGGTGGGTTTTTTTTTTTCTTTTGACAGACTGAAAATGAGATGAGGGATCCACCCATGATTGCATCCATAAAGTACATAAGTGGTTACAAGCTGCTCAAAGGAGCTGTAACTAATATGACTTTTAAGGTACCATAACTGTAACCACTGCAGAAAAAAATGCCACAAAGACAATAAGTGAAAGTACTCTGCACCCCCCATTCATCTGATACGTTCCCAAATTCACTAGCTTTCTACTTAAATGTTAAATATAAATTAATCTTTTGATTTTCCACGGATGATTTTTTTATTCAAGATATGGTTGGGCCATCTAATTGTTTCATTTGCCAAAAACAGCTTTCAGTGGATAAATGACAAGCTTGATTTGTATTTCCTCTCTTGTAACACACCTTGGAGACCTCTGTCAAGGTTATTAAAACCACTTTGTTTAAGAGCAAGAAAGGATCGACAAATATTTTCCAAGACAGCGTGAAACCTTTGTGCCTCATTTGGTTCTTCCTAAGCAAATAAGGTGTGCTGGTATACACACAGACTCGGAGCATGATTAGCAATTTAATGTTCATTTTCTGCCTATTCACTCTATGCCGCTGATTACATAGACTGCTGGCACTCCAGCTAGATTTAGAGAACCCAATTAATCTTTGTCAGGAAGACGCACAGGAAGGCATGAAAGACAAGAGGTGGGGGTGCGGGCACTCATACGTGAACATGCAAGCATGACGAAAGTTTAAGTTTGATGAGAGATTTGCAGTGCTGTGTTGGTAATGAGGCCAGTTCGAAGTGGGGATTTGAGTTTTCTAGGTATGTCTGGTTGCTGGTAATTGTAGAAATGGAGGCAGTGACCTGCTTGCTTTTAATCTATTACACTTTGACTATACTTTCACCTTTAAAAGTCATTTTCTTTGACTTTCTATTGTTTCGTCTACCATGTACAAGAAAGCCAGTCAAGTGGGTAAAAAGACAAGATCAGCAGACATCTGCACTATCCAGTGCTTCAGCTTCAACATCTACCGCCTGTTTTCTCCCTGAACCTCTCCTTTCTCATGTCAACCTTGACCCCATTCTTGGATTGTCCTGAATGTCCTTCTTGCCATTTTGGAATGATTGATGACTATGATGCTTTACTCTTGGGCATATTTTTCCTGCTTGAGGAATGCTCCAATTTCATTCACATGGAACACATTCTCTCTCTCCAACTTGGTACATAAACATCTTCTCGGTAACCTTTTATACAATTCAGACCAAAAAAAATAAATAAGAAAAAACGAACACATGGCAACATATATCTTCGCATGTGTGTGTGCGCACTTGTGAGTCCTCTCCCCCATTTGAGAGGATACCATGGCCATAAAATTGTTTTATGTTGTCATTACTTACGAGGGAGCTGCAGGAACACTTCATGTGAAGTACTAGCTGCATTCAGGCCGTGTGAGTTACGTGTAGGAGGAGGAAAACATTTCTTGAGTCGGACACTAATGAATGACAGGCATCTTGACATTAGAAAGAAAAAAAGAAAAAAAGAAAACGAAAAGTCACCTGAACCCACACTTAACCACACGGACCGATACACCTGAAGTCAGTAACACACACTGCAGGCCGCCAAATGCCACTAATTAAAGCTGAAAAACTGTAGTTTCTAATTAGGTATACCTGTGACAGTAACTTCTAGAACCACTTTAGTAGCAATTACTGAAACAACATCACCTGGAGCCTTTTTCCACATCAGCAATGAGGATTTTCACTTATTTAATTATGCCTAAGGTCTCGGTTAAAGCTACGCCATTACAATGCCTCAATTCTTTATTTTTATATTCATTCAATATCAATTGTTTTCTGATTGGTGACTGTCATGGCAGATAAGGGAAAGGTGACTTGCCTCCCCAAGATTTGTTTATCTGTATACCTTCTGGGTTTCATTTATATCATCTTATTTTCATTTCCTTGCTGCCTGTGACCTTTTTAATCTTAGAACCGTATCAATAATTCTCTGTCAGTCAAAGCCTTCCCTCTTGGCTCAATCAAACGTGCTCCTACTTAAGTGTTTTTTTAAGTTTCATATGATTCCTCATTCCTAGGGACGATGGTTTATTTTTCACAGCACGTTTGTGCTTTTAACATAGCTCATTTAGTTCATTTGCATTCTGTAGGATTTTTTTGTTTTGTTTTCAGAGCAAACAGTCCTACCTTGGGGTGACCTTCCCTTTGTAAACCAAACCGATTCACTGGTCATCAAATGGTACGGTAAACTGCATAAAAACTGAAGTGCATTTGATAAGTGCACCTGAATGTTACTTATAGTCTTATTTCCTCCAGACTTATTCTGAAGTAAGTACTTAGTTTTTCCAAGAAAAGAGATTGCATTTTCGTAAATACAACATGCCATGTTGTTCTTGTGAGGCATGTCTGATTTACTGTGTGGGAAGGAAGTAACTATTTGTCTTCATACAAAGTATATTTTTCACAGGTCACATTTAAATTCAAAACGGGTTAATTTTACTATGATCAGTAGAGTATATTTTGAAATAAGAACACCCATTACGCCAGTGGCACAATCCACTGGTGATCCAATTACAGCCTCAGGAAGGTTGGTTCCAGTAGCTTTAAACTGTAAACGGTATGTAAGGTAAAGGTAGTGGTAATGGAAATGGTTGGCTGGTTTCATAAGCAATTTTTTATTTTTCCATTGGAAGCAGGAAGTAAACACATTTTTCAACACGGACAAAGGAAACAGCAATGCAAACTGTTATTCTGATGTGCAGGAACTTTGCTAACATGCAAAGTCCTTTCTAAATGTCAATCACCCAAAGGACGTCTTATTTTATATCTATCTAGATCTATATATATTTCTACATATACACATTTGGAGTTGCCACCTTTGCTTATATCATTGGCAGCTCGATCACTTTATTAGTATGCAACTGGTGCGGCATCCAGTGTCTCAAAGTACAAAAGAATTTCCCTGGTACACAGAGCTGAATGGAGATTTTTTGTTTTTATACAGCAGCTGTAGGCCTCTTTGTCAGTATGTGTTAGTCTTGCCTGCAGTTTTCCCTGCTGAAAGCTAGCTGTGTTACCTTGGGCTCTGTGAATAACAGCTTTTGTCTAACAGTATATCCTGTTTAATCATATATCTCATAGGAGACACAGCAGGGTTGCAAGACAGGACTTTGTTTTTATGTCCAACTCTCCGACGAAGATACAAGGTGATACTTAACAAAAAGAGCACCCAAAGCTCTTTCGTTTTTTAAAAGCGGAGAGAGAAATAAGCAAAGGAATGATTAGAGAAGGCTGTTGTGCGTGATTGAGACCATTACTTCAAAAACCTCGAGTTAATGACATGGCTACCAGCTGTAGATCTCTAACACTCCCTGTTTCTCTCTTCTCAGCCTCTTTGATTTCTTCAGACTTCATCTCTTTGTTATGTTCACGTATCACTTTAGATGACTGCATTTTATCATAGAATTCAACAAACTCCCCAAAAACTCCTACCCATCATACCTTTTTCTCCCCTTATTTGTTTAATTCAGATTTCCCTTTCAGAACCTACTACTCTTGACATCTTTGTGTAATGACTAACCTTGAAATCTGAAATTTTCTTTGTTTCATCACCTGTCCCTGAGCATTTCAGAAATCTCTGTTCTTCTGTTGTATTTGAACCCCTTTTTTTATCAGTGATATGGAGAAATTCTCCATCTCACCAATCTATTTCAAATCATGTCAGTATAAATCTAGGTGAAAAGGAGGATCCAAAAGGTGATTTTGAAAAAAACTTGTAGAACTGTGTTGGACTAAATGCTCTTCAGTTAGTTACATTTATATACTTTAGAACAGATCAACTCTCAGTATTATTCTTTGGGCCACTGAGGTCTACCTCTAATTGCTAATGCGTGAGACTGGAGCACAGGGATCTTTGAAGTCATTTTCCCAGATGTTAAAGACTTAAAGACTAAAAAGCAAGGTTTTGTGATAAAACAGAAATAGCGTGAATATATACAGTATATATATATATAGATAGATATATCATCAGTGTCTCAAGGTATTAAGTCTCATAATACATTAAAACATGTAGGAATTGTTTCCAAGTGTCCAGTTTGAAAATTAAATTATTTAAATTATTTTATTAACAATATAACTCTCAGTAAGTAAAAAAAACAATATAACAAGAAACTTTATGTGGGACTGTTTTTTTTCTTCAAAGAGTATTAAGTGGAGAATTACTCAACCAAAGACGTCTGCAGTTTTACAAAATACTGCTGGGCTCTAATTCTCTACGGCAAAGGCCTTGATGAGCAATGAGGTTTGAAACTGTGATGAAAGAAAACTAAGTAGAATGCCTGCACTTAAAAAAAGGCCTTCATATTGGTGACAGTCTTGAAAGGGATACAGCACTGTACCATTGCAAGATGAATTATTTCCTTAACTCACTTATTATAGGGTCATAGTAAGAAAGGAATCATTTTCATTTTAATTAAATCCACACACACATACAGCAAAGTAAGATGAGAGAAAGTGTCTGTGGTCACTAGTTATTTACTTCTTGCTTGCGGTGAGCACAAGGAGGCAAGAAAGGAACATGGCTGTGCTCATGTTGAGTGACAACACAACAATCTATGTCAATGGGATAAGTACGTTTGTCCAAATTTTTTCAGTAACTGAAAGAGCTAGCAATCTTTCTATCATAGAAATGCAGAATGTGCTGCAGGAGTGGTGGTTCGTCTAGGCCTTGAAAAACTAGAGGGTTTTTTGGTTAAAAACTGGCCTTTGGCCTGAAGTTTTTACAGTAAATCATGATGGACTTTACTTGTATTGCGCTTTTCAAGTCTAATTCGCTATTGTAGTCTTTACGCTTCATACCATTCACACATTTCACACATGCAAGCTATAGGCAACCCTTACAGACTTTGGTCCCCTTGTCTATATGGAGTAGAGTGTGGTACTCCAGCTTCTTCCCACTTTCAAAGAACAAATAAGTTAAGCTAAACTGATGAGATAGGTGTCATAAGTGAATAAAACTTGTATGGAAAGCAAATAAATGGGAATACGTTTTAAAAATGAATTCCTGCCTCTATATACAGCATTATTAAATTAGTTTGTACAATTTCTTTTTAACAAAAGTTCTCTATCGCACTCTCTTTTCCAGTTTTTAGAGAAACATGATAAAAAATTTCTCTGAAAGGTCCTTCTAATATACTGCTTTATGCTATTGATAAATATCAGTTTGTTGCCAAGGATTAGGTCTTACTCTTTAGAACTGAAAGTAACAAGAACCTTGAAGTGAAAAACAGCATTCTAGCTTCAAAGAGGATTGTGGCTACAAAATTGTTGATATTTTTGCACTTCCCACTCAGGCCTTCAATGCAAATTAGGCACTGACTCCTTCAGAATTACAGAACTAAGTATTCAGTGAAACCGGAATTTTACTGATCATTCTAATATAAGTTTGTTTACATGTTTAAAGAATTTGAAGAAAGGTTAGCAACACATTAACGCCTTTTGTACAGGCTTGAGCTCCTCAACTCTCACATATGTGTGTCCTTCATGAGTATCATATAAATAATTTAAAAGCCATTATTTCTTTGAAGTGGAAAGCTTTTTTTGTCGGCAGCTTTAGACATCCCCACAGTTTACTTGCTTGCTGTACTGTGTAGAGACCCATTTGTGCTGGATATAGATTTCTGCTTCTTCCATTCAGAGGTGCTTAACCAACAGATCTCAGACCTCTGTTCCTCTCTGGCTCCCTCACCACAAACAAACATACACATTAAATGAAACAAAGTTCTCAAAGGATCTTACCTTCAAATTCATGTCTGCTATCCACTTTGACCAACCTTTGTTTCTCCTACAGAGTACTACCAGGTCAACCTGATCTTATAAAAAATTCACCTACCGTTTACATGCACTAAATCACACCACATGCATAATGTAGTAAAGTTGGCGGTGGTGCTCTCCAATCTTTTTTCTTCATAGTCTTTGCTCTCATCTGTCTTCTTTCTGTTCTCTGACCCAAAATCTTTTATTTTGCTCACACCCACAGTTGGAATTTGAACTGAATATTTGCTCTTGGATCCCTTTCCTTACATTCTTTTACCTATACACATTTTCCCTAATATAAAAAATGTGCATTTTCCTCTTTGTTCCTGTCTTTCCTGAGCCAGAGGAGAAATGCTTGACTCTTAAAACTGTGGCACTATAAAACACAAAGTCAGACCACCCCCTGAGCTTAATCTACAATTCTGTTTTCTATACCATCATCTGTGGTTTTCTTCCTTTATATAAAAAAAGTCTTCCAGTTCATCTCTCTGCAGTTGGTCTTAAGTGTTTTTACATCCTTTGTCCTTTAACTATTGTGATTTTTCAGCATCATGAGTAATTTCTAGGGGTTGATCTCAACATTGGCTCATTATTACCCTGAATGAACAACATAATGTGTAAACGTGTCAACAATTTTTACTGTTTAGGATAACATTCAGCTCAGCAGCAATGGCTTTGATGGGCTCTTGGTAAACTTTTGTCTTCTTATCATGGCCTGCTAATCAGACAAAAATGTTTGAAAAAAAAGTATGATTGGTTCACTTGAGTTAGTAAAAACATCTTTACCTATGTCCATTCGAGAGAAAAGTTTATCTAACAAACCATTGACGAACAGAAAAATATGTTTCATCATGACGAAAAAAAGAGGTTTGGGCAGTCTGATTTCACAACAGTTTCCATACTTTTGATCAAATGAATAATTTAAGTGAAATACATTACTTTTTCAAATCAAATAACTTATTTGTGTGAAATAACAAAGCACAAAAATATCAACCACCATACAGTAACCTTCACACACAGTCCAGTATAAAGAGCAGAGCAGAGTACAGTGTATGCTGATAAATGCAGATGACAGTGGTGATTGTACCCTCTAATGCCACAGCCTCAATTTCTTCCATAGGAGAAAAAAAAGACTTTCCAATAAAAGAAGGACATAGGTCTGACTGCAGCTATAATTAAACTGTCCTGAATCGCTCATAAAGAAAGACAGAGTTCACAACATTAGTTATTTTCCATCCATGTGATGTTGGATTGTAGGTCTCCTTAAATTTAGTGTAACAAAATATCTTATTCACCCAAAAGTATAGAAATAAATAAATAATTTCCATCCATATAAATCACAACAAGCATGGGCTTGTTCACATGTCCCCACGCATACATCTTCACACTCTGTCCTTGGAGTGATAAATGTGACATAAATCTCTAAGCATGAAGCGCAAACAACCCTAAGCTCACTCAAATGTACGCTCACAAGAACACATAGGAACATGTCGACAAAGTCCTAGATATCAGATTGGGTCGTGGGAGTTTCAGATAAATGCAAACTGCTAATCAGGCCGACCTAAATAGAGCTCATCATCTTTTGGCTGAAATGAGGCTAAGACTGAGGTTATCTTTAGCCGTCCACTGGGCATTCACAGAAAAATCCATTCACACGAAAAGCACTGATGGTGTGTGTTCAACTAATATGTACTGTGGCAAGTCATTGCCTGATCTGTATCCAACTGACAATATTGGTCGAGTCTCCAGCTGGTTAACCGTCACTTCTTGCTTTGAATTGACAAATGGACCATTGAAACTGAAAATCTCAAATTATTATTCAGCACCATTCAACGTTTCGCAGTTCAGATAAAAAACACAGTCTGTTCTATTGTGCATTTAGAAGAGCTAGAAATGGAAAAAGAAGGGACAGAAAATCTAAAGTACAGGAATTTTTTGTGTGTGATTCCAGAAGCCAACACGATATCTTCAAATACACCTGTGGGACTTGCTTCTCAGCTTTCTGTGTAAAATAACATGTTTGGAGCTCTTAAGCTCTCAGACTCTGACTCCCTATATATCTCACAACAAACAGATTCATCAATTAAGATTATTGATCCAAATAATCGGAGAACAAAAGAGAGAAAAGAATAGGAGTGTAAAAGTGTCAAAAGGAGCTTGCTTCCAAAGCCTATTAATCTTCCAAAGAGATGCAAAGACAACTTCCTTCACGAAGTTGCTGTCAAAGTTAAACTGGCTTAGTGTTCAAAGGGAAAACAGGTTAATTACATTATTGTGTTTTGTTTGTTTCCTTTATGTGAACCTACTTTCATTTTCACATGGTCCATTTTCTTCAATTAAGCAAGACATACATTTTGACCTCTGTATTAGGCACCATACAATACACACAAATGGTAAATTAGATTTATGGAAGGTCCGGGAAATCCTGATGATCTCTTCTAAAGAAAAGAAAAAGTATGAACACAATCTTTGTGTGCGCGCGTGTGTGTGTGTGTAAAAATAAATGGCACACCAGCAAGAGACATGTGCAGACAATATATCCCAGTTTGACTGAGTGATAAACCTTTCAACAGCCTGTCGTGAATAATCCATTCCATTAACGTTCCCACTCCAAGCTGAACAATGGACCTCTTCAGCTATGACCAATAGAACTTCATTACTCCTCATCGTGAGGCAGCCTGGCTTCCTATAACATTAGAGCAGTGCGACCTTGACATCTTGTTAGAGCTAACATTAAACTTTATGAGCACCGCCTATGCTGTTTAACTATGTCTAAGATATATGTATGGAGTCCGCTCACATCGATATGGACGGGAACGGGAAAGACGAGAAGTCATGAGATCACAGACGGGGTATTTCTTCTTCGCTGGTTTCGCACGTCATCGCGTGAAATAAAAAGGAAATCGCGTCTATTTCATCAGCTGTAAAACCTCTGTGAAGTTATGCATTAAATGCCACTGAAATTCCCCACTGCCCAATCCAAGATGATTGTTTTCATTCAGTCACAGGCCAGTTTAGTTGCTGCTCAATGTAAAGCGGTAAAGTTGCTCTGATACATAGAGATTGGACAAAACAATGTTTGCTACCCAAACCGAATTTGTTGGGCAAAATGTAATAATTAGCATTTAAAAGAAATTCTACACCACACTTATTCCGATGTAAACAAGTCTGCCGTAATCACAGTCAGGTTTAACTGCAGCAATTTTCTATAAGCTCATGTCACTTTCTGTGTCATATCAAGACAAGCCTATATTATTCTTTGTCTAAGTCCTTCTTATTCACAGCAATTAGAATGAAATGTCGGCCTATGATTACGGATTTATACCTTGCAAATGAAAATGCCAGCTCTGCAAACCAGTAAGACGACTCGCCATCGTTAAGTCACCTGGCAGTGCTCTACAAGATTTATATCACAATGGGAAGGGTTTATGAATATTTAATTTATATACTTAGAGAAAGAGGGAAACCTTATTGTAGTTTTACAGCTCCTGTGGATAAAAAGATTGAAAAACTACCAGTAGATCTGGAGGTTGACAGAGTTGCAGGTGCTGTGTGGCTGATCAGAAACAATCTGCTCACTGTACCAGTAAAACTAATAAAGCCACAATCAGAAGGGAACAAAACTAATGAAAAAAATAATTCATTATGTGGTACATTTCCAATTATATTCCTTTAGAGTGACATGTTAAATTTCACTGACTTTAAAGGCAAAATATGTACAGCCTCTGTCAGGTTAAGTTATAATATCCTTTGGGTTCCATCAAGAAAGGCTTAGATCAAATGCCTGCACAGGCATTTGCTGATACAAGAAGAGACCAAATGTCAGGAAATGTCAGATTTATGACACATATAGAGCTGCGGTATATCCTCTCCTATACCCTGTGGAATGTTAGCAGCTTGTAATGTTTGGTTAGAAGGTCTGAGCATCAAAGCCATCCCCGTTGGAGGTTCAAACATATTTCACGATACGTAGCATACATTCAATATCCTCTGTCTTAACTTTAAATGTCTGCACGTCGACCTGTTTAATAACGATGAAATGTACACTTGTGCAGTTGTTTGTTCGCCTAATACCAAAAACGACCAAGTTTTGCTTCCCTTCCCTGTTTGTTGTCCTTGTCTTTTAGAAAATATGTTTTCAGCCCCTGAAGGACACTAAAAACTGCATACATTCTGTATAAACAAAAGAAAAAAGCATTAGCATCACAAAGAGGGATGGTTGCACTATCCTCTCATGAAAGAGCAAGCTGGAGTAAGTGAGCATTGGAGCAGAGAATGACTCTGGAAAAAGAAAAGGAAAAAAAATGCTCCTTGTCTGTTGCATGTAAAATTGTGTCCCTTTTTCGCTTGGCCTCACAGAAGTCATTGCATCCTAAATATGGGATGTGTGTTCTTGAATCTGCCTGCCAGCCAACAATACACGGCAACAATCACAAGCATTCGTGTGCAAGCCCAGACAAACTAGAGTCTTGAAGGGCAGCAGTTCTCTAAGCGGAGAACTCTTACCAAATTAGATTAAAGAAACTACAACATTGGAAATAGCGAGATTTAGCAAAAGCAGCTACATGGAAGTATTAAGTTGTGAGTATAACGTGGACTAAGCTTTTATATTCCACTAACTAATGTTTGGATTCCCCACGTGTGTAATCTGGAGCTGTCACACAGAGATGGGAGATCCATCACCGTTTAAGCAATATTATTATATCCATTTGAAAAGGAGATTTAGTAAATTGCCTCATAATTCTTTTAAATGACTTGTTTATGCAGCAATGAACTCCACTTGACTTAGCTCTAAATACTTTTGATTGGTTATTCTGATGCTGACGATTTTCTCCCTCCTCTCCTTAATAAAAAAGTCTCAGACTTCCAATTCCAATTTGCCAGCTCAAGCACCATCATGATGTGCTCTGTTTTATTTCTAGGTAGGTCTTTGTCTGTAAGTATGCCTCCCAAATAACAAGCCAATAAAATCTGCCACCCATTTCTCGCTGATATATTTTGCTCTTTGTAGCACTGTATGAAGGAAAAGAAAAATTACATTCTCTCTCCTGTGCACAATATTTCACAGCCAATATGATTTTTATGGCCTCATTCCATACTAAAGGTAATTTTGAAGGTTTGGATTGTTGCATATTGTCTGTGACTTGATTTGCACATGGGCAAGCCTATAGTGAAAGATCTAATTTCCACAAACTCTTAATTATAGGCCACTGAAAAAGGTATATTCCTTGATCCCTTAAAGAAAAATGACGTAAGAAGAAGCATGGAAATGAAAGAGAATTGGATCGGGGTCTACGATTTACAGATATACTCTGCTGGAGACAGACTCTTTAGCTGTTGCTGTAAACAACTAAATTTGACACTGCAAATGACAAACTGAACTTGACCTTTGACACCACATAAACGGCAAAGTGACAAAACACAAAAACATGTCTTATGCACTAAACTAATAGAAAATAACTTTTTTTTATCGTAAGAAAAGCTGATTCTCACTGATGTGCTATATGGATTTATCGTAAAGAAATATTGTTTTATGTCATCGATTCACTGAGTCAGTCCACTTTAAAAAGGTATAGATCATAAATTGTGCATAAAAGGTGGACATTAAAATGCAAAATCCACAGATGCTTTCATCTTAACTCAATGACCTTATCACTCCAAACGTTTCGCAAGAAAATAGATTTACAATGCATTAAATGTTGCATCTTTTGTATCTTATAAATGAAATATTTTTTGTTTTTGTTTTTTTAAATCCATTTTTGCTTTTTCTGGCTCTAGTGGCCTTTACAATGACAAGTAGGAAAAAAGCCAAGAGGCTTTACCTTTAACTGTATTGTGTCTTAGTTTTTTTAGATTTTCTAATGTAAAAGTGTTGATAGATTTTCGTTTGAATGTACTGTATTTAATGTTTTTTCCTTTTCATGTTCTTACTTTTTTCCCCATTGAAATCACTGTTAATGAATTTAACCAAGATACACAAATACCTTTGCCATTTTTCTTTAAATTCAAATAACTACTTTGCAGTTTGACTACCGTAATAATGATGTGAGTTGCAAAATTTAAAGATTCGATTTTTTAACCTATTTCCCTTATTTACATGTCAAGACTAACACAGAGTTATGACAATTTGTTGCTTTTATTGTATTCTGTGAGATTAATAAGAAGAGCAGGAATACTATTGTTGCTGCTAGTCTTCCAGCAGCACACACAAGAGTCAAAGTCAATATGCCTTTGTCTAATTTTTCTGCTTTGAAGAGAGGGGCAAGTAATGGCCAGATAAAAGCCTTCCCTTCTGCAATCCATTCCTCTTTCCCTTTCGCTTTGGAGTGGATATGTTGCTGGGCATGTTGCGGTGCTCAGTTTTCTCTCTGTGGATATGTATGATTAAGCTGCTGCCGCGGCCACTGCTGCTGCTACTATCCCATCTCTGCTGACAGCACTGGCCAGAAAGATTATCTATCCCTTTACAACACAGACGGTCAGAAAAAAAAGTCTCATATAAAGATGCAATTGTGCTGCCAAGAACACAAAAGCCAACACCAGCTTCAGTGGTAAATCTTGCCTGAAGCTCCAGGATTTCTTTTTTTTTTTTTTTAAACAAAGAACAAAATAGCATAAAAGTAGCTTTCAAAGCTAGGGATTCTTCTGTTATTTTTCAGATATCTGTTACACTAAACATATAATAATTACCAAGAATATTCGGCATTCCATTAAACATTTTCAACTGGTTGATGTTAGTAATGAAATGGAAAAGGCTCCACATCACGTTCTGCTGGCAAATTGCAACAAAATCCTCATGATCATTTTTCATTTTATGTGGTGCCAATGTTAATTTGATGTTTAATGTTTATTCGGTGAGTGAATTACATTAAGTGAAGTAACATTAATTCATTATCAATGTCCAACGTTATTTCAGAAGGCAAAATGGATGGAAGATGGAAGTGTCAATGGAAGCTTTTACACAGATTCTGTGTTCTCGCCGAGTACTTATTAGTCTGCTATTTTTGCCAAAGGAAAAGACAGACTACTTATTCCACTGTCAGGGCTGAAATGTGATCCTAATTAAAAGGCAGCTGCAACTGTGCATAAGGTTGCGGAAAATGTAGGATGTTTATAGCTCTTCTGTATCTTCTGAGGCATCCACTTTAAGTAGATATTGGACTCTTCTATATGAAAGTAAACAAATAGCAAGAGGTAATGGATCATGGAACAATATACGTGACTGTGATTAGAAAGGTTTGTACCTACCTTTACTATTCCATACAATTCTTCTAGTCATTGTCTGATTTACTAATTTACAGTATATTCCATCTGCCCTATATGATTTTAAGTGTGCAGCATTGCACGCATCCAGACTACCAGGCATGGATCTCATTCTTAGTGTGTATTTACTTGAACTTCCCCTTTGTTATGATCTTTCTTTGGGTGCTTTGTTCCAATGTACCTCGTAATGTTCTCAGCCTTTTATCTCAGCAAGTTTTTTCCTCACCGAAATATTTTCCTCTGGTTGGCAGCCCAGGTATATTTGGCAATTTACTTTTTCGAAAAATTGTAGAAATGTGTGATACAGCAGCACAGAGTGAGTTGATAGAGCCTCGTTCTCAGACAGCGAATGAGGCTCTATCAACTCACTCAACTAAAAAAAGACATGAAAAAAGACTCATGTCAGGCCATGCTTTTAATATTGTATGTCCTTAAATCATGGTGACTTACATGCACCACACACATCTCATTTGCCAACAAGTGAACATTCCAGTTTGAATAACAAATGTCCATGAGATTTCCAGCATCTGCACATCAGTATGTGGGGATTTTAAAAACTGTGAGGGGTTACTCAACTGTTGTGTCTTTTAAAGCAATAATAAATTAACATAATTGCTGTCACCTTGAATATCTCCTGCCCCACTTGGCTTCTGTCGTGAAATCAAAAGGCCTGTAATAGGATGGAGATGCTGCCAGATCAAGTCATCCCTCTGGCTGTGACAAGCAAAGGGACAACTAGGCTTGCCCCCAGAAAATTAAACGTGAGTGTGCATACAATTACATGACCGTCGTCAGTGTAGACAAGCCAAAGCTAAAAAATAAATGTATTAAATTAATAGAAGACAGATTATGAAAACTTGATTTCCTATAGTAAAATCTTTGTTTAAGGTCATTCCCAACTGAAAAACTTCCCACTGTAAGTACATGACTCTGGTACAATGTTTTGTGATATAAATTAAGAAAATACCTCCTTCAGATAAATCTTTCAAGTCTATATTGCCAGCTGTGATTTGCCTATACCGCTGAGAATGGCAGGGCAGGGATCACTCAACATGTTCTGGTTTAAACTGTCCTGAACCGTGAGTATCCAACATTGATCCCAGCCCAAGAAGGAAAAGAAATTCATCTGAGAAACTTTGTTTTTGGTTGTGATATTCTCCCACGAAGCAGCAAAAATCTGTTTTAAGCAGAAACATTTTGTAAAAATCTCACCAGCCAAGGCCATCTGACTTCACTGGACTTCGTGAGGGAATATTACACAGCACAGATGTCAGTATTTGAGAAATAACTTGGCCGGCTGATAAGCGACTTTGAGCCTTTACCTGGCTGAGATTTAATAATAAAGCGATCGCACTTTAGCAATGGCAGCTTCAAAGCTTTGGAACAGCTTCACAATTTCAAAAGTCCTCTTTACTGACAGCTTAAAAACGGAATGGTCCTTGGTCTGTAACTGCCTCAGTTTTTTAAGACTTTTCAATTTGGTTTAACATATTTTTGTTGTTCCGTGTTTGTTTTAAATGTGCTTTAAACTTTTATTTGACTCTCTTATTTGAAGGAAGAATGAGTGCTGACTCTGAATGGCTGGTATAATCTTTACTTAGTTGCCTTTGCTTGCCTTTACTATAGTAAGTCTCTATAATTCAGAAAAGCTGTGTTGCAGCTGTGTTGAGGAGGTTTATTATGAAGCTTTCGTGTGCTCTGCATGGTGACCCTGCATCTTCTACACTGAAGTGTGAGCATTACAATGTAAGCATGTTTAACACAGATTCAGCTCTCCGTGTACAAAACCTAAAGGCGTTAACATATATACATCCATCCATCCATCCATTTTCGTAACCGCTTATTCCCTAATGGGGTCGCGAGGATATATATATATTTTTTTTTTTTCAGCGCCTCTTCTGTTTCGTGCATTAGTGTTGACATGAATGCACTGCTTACATAAATTACTAATGAAAAAGCTTTAAGAAAAAAGCTAAAGCGATACTGGTGTGACTCAATGAAAGATCAAACTTAAAAATAACAAACACATTAATTCAATGCACTGCGACACATAAGAAAGTATGAACTGCCAAACAACAGAGTAGAAAAAAAAAACAACCTTTCGACAATATCACGTGAAAAGCTTGATGGTAAAATTTTGTAAGATTGAGCGTCCTCTATGTTTGATTTTATTTCAAACTGTTTTGGTTGCATGGCTCTGCCACAAACAGTTTTACTCAGTTCAACACAGTTTCACTCCTCTGGGCTTAAGGGTCATTGTTGAGAGACTTGAGAAAGGCATAACCCCAGCAAGAGAGAAAAGAGAAGATGGAGTAAGAGGTGGAGTGAAACACAGTGCACTGCCCAAGTCCTCAACCCCAAAACAGTCTGGTTGGAAGAATGTTATTTCAAGAGGGGTGAGAAGAAAGCCGCTGTGTTTAGGGAAGAGATTTGAAAAAAAAAAAAAAACTTACGGTAATTAGCTTTAGGACGAGTCCAAGTTATTTAAACTCTGTGCTCTGGGCCTTCCATACAAATATTGAGTGCAACGTACATCCTTTTCCATCCTGGAAACATGCCCAGCTGCACTGGAACACAGCCAACATTGCGAAGTTTACTGGAACTACTGCCTGGTCCACGCATTTGCAACTATTTTGTGTCAATTGTGTCATTACGGTAACGGTTTAAAAGAAAAGACCAACATTTGACCTAAAACACTGCATAATGCTCAAAATATCAGGCAATGACAAATAAGGGTTTACGGGCTTTTAAATCCTATGAAGAGGCTATTAATCCCCAAAATGGCCTCCTGGACTCAACTGTGTGAGTCTTAACTTGAGCTGTCTAACAGCCCAAGATGCACTTGACTTTCGAGGAACAGTATTTACATCCTCAGCAATACTTGTCCTGAGTTCTAAGTTCACAGGCAAACCTGGTAGTGGCATTATCATGTTTTCCACATCCTCAATTTAACAACATATTAGCAATCGTTCAGTTCAAGTATCCTCTTTTCTTTTAACTGGCTGTGGTCCTTAACTGTGAATATAGCTAAACTGATTACTTCAGTTTAATGCTAATAATCACAATTATGTGTGAGTACGGTAATAGTTATTTTGATGACAAAACAAAAAAAAAAAAACGTTAGAATTGATTTTTATGAATGTGAGTAACAAATCAGTTCATTCCCCTGCTATGCTAATAAGATCATGACAAGATTGCTTTTGGATCTGTACCAGTTTAGTTGTAAGTCTTGTAAGTGGTCTGTCAATATTTCACATTTGTGATCAATAGCAGTTGCCAGATATACACACACTTCCCCTGCACAATGAATGCATAAGCTTTTCTCGATCAAATTAACAAAATTAACAAGTGTCAAGGTAGAATAAGTTCGGCTACAGGAATAAATGGACAAGTGATGTAAATTAAAAAGTTTAAAAATAAAACGAATAAAGCTTGAGATAATGAAGCCACACAAATGATCAGATCCCCGGACTGTGAAAGAAAGAACATGTCTGCAACAGTAATCACAGTCTCCCCTGAAACATGCTTGTAATGTTCCCTGATGGGTGTAAATGAATGACATTTGACAGATCCAAACCTGTCAGATTATTTTCTGCTCAAGTACAATTCCTCATAATTATCTAGAGACAAAACTTAATAACTGCACTGTCACCGATTTGTGGGCTGAAAAGCAGCCCTCGTGGGCATAGCAGTCTGTTTTTACCCCTCCCACACAAATTACAATTCCAACTGACGAGTACCTGCAAGAGCCCCCAACACTTTATTTGCTGCTAACAATGATGACCTGAATATGTCGCTACCTATTCTCACACTGCTGTAATAGTAGCCACTGAATGATGAGCTGTCTTTGGAGGCTTTCAAATCCAACATCTGCTGCTATCAGCGATTTTGCCCTGAACGCTTTCTGTTCATTAGGGTGCATGTAGTATCCTTACAGAGTTTACAAAGATTATGAACTGACTTAAAAAAGATTTGCGAAACTCATTATGTGCCACAGCCCTTTCATTTAAATACACAGTATCTTGCTCATTTAGTGAGTAGCAAAGTATGTTGAAATCAAATAACACATATTGTGCAGAATGCTGATTTGAACAATTTTTTCTTAAAAAGCATTTTAAAATCATTTTAATATCCCTTTTAAAACTGCATGGAAAATTCATAGATATGTACAGAAGTAAAGATGTTATCTGCAAATATTGATGATTTTATTTAGCATGTTCTGTCAGAACAATTTTTTGTTGTTGTTGACTTTAATTTTTTGTGTGTTCAAGGATGAAAAAGCCTATGGGATGATACATTTAGTCACCGCAGCCTGCAGGACAAGAATTGCTTCTTATGTGAGTCATTTCGAGTAGACTGCTAAAACTATTTTCTGCTGCCATCATAATTCTCCATGGACATTACAATCACCTAACAAGACACACAAAATAAATGCAGCATGTTTTTCAACTTTTGGGTACAAGCTCTCTAATCACGAGCAGTGCTTGTGTTCATGCAAGACAACACTGCAAAGAAAAACTAACCATCACGCCCATTTTTACCAAGTTTAAATTGTTTACGAAACAACTTCCATCAATCAAGTGTAAACAATATATACTCACAATGATATAAGCGCACAACAATGCCTAACCTATTGTACAAGATAGCCAACCCTGAAGTCGTCCACCAATTTTCTCAATAGCCACTGCACTGTTGGGATAAATGTTAAATCAATCTTTTCTGTTCTTTGCTGTATGGCATGACAGTCTCCCTCGGCTCACGCACAGCTTGCACAGACCTCTGACACCACACAAATAGAATTGCACTGAGAGAGTCAAGCGGTGGTGAAATGGAGAGAGGTGAAAAGACAGACTGAAAAAAGAAAGTATCGCATTGAAAAGGCAGTGAAGATTGAAGAGGAGGTCTCGGGCAGAGACATGACAAAGAACGCATAATACAGTAAAAACAGAACGGTGTGAAAAAAAGATGGAAAAAAGGAAAACAAACGGCTGGTGCATGCACTTACATTTCTGTTTCTGTGAATATCTACATTTCTTCAAACAAAGAAAGAATTTTTCTGCTCTTACATTTTGACAGAAAAAAAGGAGGTCATGCTGATTTTGCTCACAACTAATGGTTGCCCTGAGCTGGTGACCTTGGCTTTGATCATAAAATACAGCTTAAACATTAGGAAAGTAAATTAGGAAGTAAGACGAGAGGGAAAATATTAAACAAATGTGTGAGCACGGCAGGGGTGCACATACTTACCATAAACTTAGAAATTCTTACAGATTCATAAACAGTGCAGAGAGAACTAAATCTGAGGTTGAACAACAACAACAAAAACCAAAACACTTCGTCACGACTCTGGCTTTAAGTTTAAATTATCTTCATGCAGCTCAATTGATTTTGAATAAGTAATAAATCCTCTTGGTAGGACTTTGCAATATAAAAGCGACAAAGAACATTAAAGCCGTCTACGAATCCTGCACATTGAAGTATGTATTACGAAACCTCACATGCATACTAATCACAAATGAGCAGTTAACTGGTAGTTCTCAACCCATAAACATGTAACTTTCACTTTTTTTCCCACTTTTATGCAGCAACATATTAGTCCTAAATTGGCAGAGGTAAATCCTGAGCATTATACTGTTGAATGACTAAATATGCAGAAATGAAGGCTAAAGACTATAGAAGAGTACATTGGAAGAAGCTGTGCTCTTACTGGACGAATACCACAGAAGGGTTTTAGAGTTGAGATACTGTACATCTATGAAACAAATAGTCTGGAAGGTAAATGGCAGTGTGCTCACTATCACCTTTGGACAAAGCAAGTTTGACTTCACAGTTATCAAGAGGGACACGTGCTCATTAAAAAACAAGCCCTGCTTTGATGTGAGATTTTCCTTTGCGAACAATGACGTAGCAGATTTGCCTCCTACTAAGATGTTCATGCAAGAATTAGATTACAGTTCTCTGTGTAACAGCACACTTTTTAAATATACATCTGGCACTTTTTACATTACAAACAAATCTGAAATATCAAACTCTTTTATAAAGTAAAGCTGTCCAAAAAGGTGTCTGTTGTACGGTCAATATCAGATCACTCAAGATACATTTGAAAAGCGTCTACTTAAAACCCTGCCCGTTTGACTGTGTTCCCCTCCTTAATGAGAGGCAACATTTTAACAAACATTCCTGTTTTACAAATCATGGTGATAACTGACAATCCTGAGCACTGTGCTTCTATTCATATGTAGCTCAGGACATCTGTTGCCTGACTGTTACATTAACTGAAAATGCCTGTTTGTGACTCCATAAGCATGTGAGGGTAAAAACTATTTGCTCGTTGTTGTATGTGATTTGACACTCAGACTGTGAAATTTTGAATAGCTTCATGAATTCATTATTTCTTTCCTCTTGATCTCACATTCAGAGCTCAGTGCACAGATCAATGAGGAGGCAGAATCTTATTTCAATAAGCCCCAACTGTCACTGTCAGCTTTCACAAATGTTACATGAGCCTCCGCTAATTAGTCAAGACACTATAAGTAACTTTATGACAGGTCAAATAAAACCGGACTATCTCCTCACTGTGGTCTACTCTGCCTCAGGTTGTGCACTGAGTGAAATGCCTTATTTCCAGATGACTGTCTCCAAACTTCAAATAGCCACTCGAAAAAAAAAATAGAGCTATTTTTCCAGAGTGCTGAATTGATATTTGAAAAATCCATTTTCAGGATATATGAATGTAAAAGGGATCATATTCCAACTTTGTCCCAAGAATCATTGCTGCTATTAGAAATAATTTGTAATAAAACAGTCCATTAAGGTATCTTGGGGTTAATCAAGACACAAAGTAAGCCTTATTAAGAGCTACAGTGAATGATTATCGTCTTCTTCATTCTTATTGCCCTAGTTTTGTTCACCATCCCTGAAAAAAGTTTTTTTTCTGAATTGGACTTTGTACCTTACATGACTTATGGATTTATTTATTCATTATTTTTTCCCGGGAATTTTTGGAATATTTCCTAAACTAGGATCCTTGATACTTTAATACAGAAAGAACTGTAAGGGAAAGGGGTGGGGAGGATCTAACTTTCTTAATCTTAATCTTAGTGGTTCGTTCTTAATTAAATAAAGATTTGATTTTCTTTTAAATAACTTGTCCACTTTATTTACCAAGACAGATCCCTGTATGACATTCATAACACCAAGGATTTGATGTCCAGCAATGGAATTTTTTGTTTGTTTGTTTACCACATAAAGTACATATAGAATAGAACTTTTGTTGGTGTTTACTACATTTATTGACTCAGCACATATTACCTGACGTGAGCACCAAACAGGCCGGCAGCTGTAGGGTTTGATTCCAACACAACTCACAGCCCTCACATTATATGAAGTTGACTGCAGTTTGATTCACTTACTCTGTAGTAACTTAGACTTGTATCTACATGTGTATTGAGCATGTTCTCAAAATTATTTATTTATTATCAAAGCTAAGTGATGACTCCATCAGGAGTGTTCAACATCCCTGTGAGAGCAAAAATAAATAAATATGAATAAATAAAAGGAAGAATTAAAGGCCCCCTTGTTTTTACTTTGTTACCTATAGTTGATAGCAATGTGCATATTGTAGTCATTAAAAATAATCTAATTAGAATGTTCTCCTTGTTTAATATTAATATGGTTATGACTTATTCATGCAATCGCTCTTGGTTCTCATCAGATCTTTTGAACTTTCCTTGCTTGATTTTTTCATTTCTTACTGTAAATCTACCTACATGTACTTATTTAATCCCTCACCCACGCTTATTTAATTTCCATTTGGTTTTCTTACCTGCTTCTGGATCCCCAACTTTCATCATCCTGCTACTGAGAGGAAACAGCCATAAAAAGAACACAAAAATCTTACTATTTAGTAGGAATTCAGTAGGAATTTCATATAAAGCAAACATGCCTCAATCTGTTTGCAGATTGGTTTAATTCATCAAACCAGGAAGACAAAGGCCAAGGTTCAACAAAGCAGAATTACAGACTGGATTGAATCTACAAGGACACTTATCCCCAAATAGGAACAGTATATTTATTACTTTTATTCAGAAATATGTCAAATTTTGCAATCTTTCCTTTCTGAAATAAATTAGTTTGAAGCTTGGCAAGCCCCAAGGTTAAGTTTCAATCTGCAATCAAACACAGGCAACAGTCCCAATACTGCTACAATTTGAAAGCCAATTTTCTTGTCAAACTGCGTATGTCTGAAAGGCCACTGGGGCCATTTACTTCTTTTCTTACTCAAAATGACTAATCACTGAAATCATCCCTCTAACTATCCTCTTCAAATGTTAGTTCGTGTTTCTTTTTGGCTTGCCATACAATCACAGTTGTTTGAAAAGAGGCATAATTTGCAAATGAAAAGACCACCTTATGACATAACACGTCTTATTGCTTACAATTATCTCCATCCTTTTCAAACCTTCCCATCTCCATCTCTTTAATTAATGTTTACATTTTTTTTTTACTGCAAACAACTCTATTCCTGCTTACTTTTATTGCTTCTTTATGCAGTTTTACAACCTCTACCCCCCTGCTTCTCTTTCCCAAAGTCATTTTGAGCTTAACTGCTCTGTATGAATTACTTCTAAGCAAAGCAGAATGAAGCGACTACTTCTAAGAATAACAATCTTTGGATGGCTGTTGAAAGAAAACTAAATTAAATCTGTCTTTAGAGAGCACCAGTGACCTTTGGTTGATTGTGCTTGAACATTGTTTCTTCTGTTAAAAGTTTAATTCATTACAGTCATATCAAGATGAGTCCTGCCAAGTTTTCCATTTTTTCCTCTCAGGAATCTATGGAATCCTTTTAAAGATTGTAAGTCCTGAACAAGTAGTTTAAATAAGATATGTTGAAGCAGATAAAAATCTAAAACCTGCAGGACATTGCCCCCTCAAGCATCAGGTCTGGAAACTATGGCTCTATACACTATATTTTCTTTATACCATGTCCAACTTCAGAAAAATCCTAACCATTGTCATGTTTTTGGGTTATTCCCTTTTATATTCCTTGTACTTTTTCTTCTCTTTATCTTCCAGCTCAGTTTCATCATTTTATTTATTAATACAACCATGACATTCTTGTGGAAGTTGCAGTCAAAGTACACAAAAAAGTTTCCAATTAAAAGATTAAATTGGAGACATTTTTAAAGATTAAAGCTGAGACGCTTCATTTAAAAAACAGTTAATAAATGTCTTATAAGTATCTGTCTTATCTCTGAAAGGCCTGAATAAAGACTGAGGGTACTGGTAAATTATATCTGATGGCTTCATAAGGAAATGAAAGACTGCATCACTGCATGAAATAAATTAGCACTGTGCATGGTCAGAACAATGTTCCACTTCAGTGTTGTGGCTCAAGCTAATTAATAGCAGTTGCGCCTCTACTGTAAAAATTGCAGGCTTCTTATGGGCATGACCCGTGTACGACATTTTTCTATTAGATCCCATCATTTTCATTTTGATGCGAAATGACATTAAATAATTTTATTAACAGATGTTAAATAATCATGTGTATACATGAGAAAAAGGTAGCCAACTCTTTTTAATTCTATAACTGAGTATATCAGGACATATTTATCAGGTCTTAAAATAAGCTAAATACCATCTTTGATTGTCAACACAACACTATAATGCAGATGTGACCTTGTCTGCAATATTTATTTAGTTTATTGAGATTTAGGGGCAATCATTTCATCACTGCTCTCTCCAAGTATCATTAATGTATTTCCTTGAGGTCAAGGTCTCGACTTCGAATAGATCTTTGCAACACCTTCACCCTGCCCCTTATCAGCAATTCTGTTGTTGGTTTTTCATTGTGCTTGAAATCGTCTGTTGCATGACTCCATTTCAAGTGTACTTATGCAAAGTGGTTCATGGTCAACTCAGTGACTGGAAGGTGTCCAGGTTCTGTAGCTATACAACATCCTGAATAATCAATCATTCGTCAATGACAATTATCACTTAGCATGATGGAGCATTTGTTTTCAATGCTGCTTTGTGTTGATATGCTAAGCATTTTAGATAAATGTGTAATGGCATATAATAAAAACATAACTGACACTTCAACCCAGCAAACTTAATAATTTCACTTTCCAATAATCAGTTCACCAATCGATCATAAGCATTTGTCTTTCATCCATGTTAGAATAGTACAGATTCTTCTTTTCAACACACTACTCTACATTCTGCATTAGGATTGGGTTATATTTTTGAGAAATAAATATTCATAATTAGGCCCCATGTGGCTAATCAAACAACGGTCCCATCCTCTAGTTTAACTTTCAGTAAACACAGTTGCATCTACAGCATGTTAGAGGGGAAGCAGAAGGGTATGTAATACTAATCTTACTGCAGTGCACAGTGCTGTTTTAGTATAAAGGATTGCTTGGCTTTATTTATGTTTTGCAACTCTGCTTCAACCATGCCATAAGAAAACTGTGCAATCAGTCATATTGTGCTATTATCTTGATTCCATGAAACGATTCAGGAACTCACAAAAAACTAATCAGCTTGTTAAATAGAGGTTCTCGAGGTCAAACTGATTTCCTGCGAAGAGGACATTCTGTTCTGAATCCGCTCCAGACAATCCAATCTAATACGTAGAGATGTAATGCAAAAACAAATGTTTTTGCTGGACGAAAAGGAAAAAAAGTGAATTGACTGACTGCTTTTTTGTTTCCTATTAGCTACAGTACAAAACCAAATGAAAAACATAGCTAAACTGTTTAAAAAGACTAAAACTGGCATAGGCTTAAAATGAATCAAACTGTTGAATGTACATGCTGGCTTCAATTTTAAAGGATATCATCCTAAAATATCCAAAGAGAAAGTTATACAATGAACTGTGAATCACTGTGTAATTTATCATATCTGTTTGAATGAAGACAACAAACAGATCTATCTTCACTGAGCTAAGGTGAAGTAAAGAGGAAGCAGACAGAGCTGCAAACATTTTGGAAAGAGATAGAAGGAAGAAACTGATTGGCAGGTGGTCACTTTTCTATTGTCTCTTTCCCTAGGAAGATATACTGACCTCAACAAACCAGAATAAAACTTGGGATAAAATGCTCTCTGAAGAAATACTCGCCCTGTCATAAATTATCCATTTTTCGTTCTCACTGCTTTCAAAAGGCATTTGTTTTCTTCCTATCTTTCCATCTTATTCATAACTGAAAACGTAACAATGTGCTTTCACTCATCGAAAATTTCCTTGACTTTTAGTTTGTGATTTAGATCACTTGAAAAAAACATAAATGAATGCAATGATAAATAAAAAGGTGGACTCCAGAAAAAGAGGGGCAAAAAGTGAGAATTTTCCAAACAGGATTTATAAAGAATGTGTGAAAAGGAAGACTAAAGAAAGTCTGAACCTGAAAAACCTAGCCTCTGTTATGCACATTCCCAGGTCTGGAACTACCCTGGAGCGCATGAGCGCTGATATACCACACTTCACAACTTTGGCTCTCAGCCCAGCATGACACAGTTTTGCTTTATGTACTACATAATCCACAAGCAAATAGAATACATGCTTCAGCCATTAAGAGAAAAAAAATCCATTGTAGGAAAAGAAAAGTTATTTTAATATAAGTTAAAACCTCATCGAAATTGTTCCTATACTACCTGGTGCCATAGTCAGTCCACGTGAAATTTGAATAACAGCTTTCATTTAAAGTTTTCGAAAATTAGTTGTTTAAAAGCAAAAAATTCCCTCCACTCTTTTCATTGCTAAGAGAAACTGTTAGCTCTTCTGCTCACCAATACTCACTCCTTCACTAAAAATTAGCCTCTCCACGACCATTAATGCAGCCAATTCTCATGGTGCACTAATGTGTACCTTCATTTTAACATTGACAGGCAGGGTAGATAAAAAACAATCATTTTTTTCTTATATTCTGTTGGGTGCGCCACTGTAATATTGATCCTTCAGAACGGTTTGATTAGAGCATGGTGTTTCAAGGTTTACCATATACGTGGCAAGGTGCTGCATTTGATTTCATCATAACCTCATAACCTTGTGTCCGTCTTGAGGAACTCTCAGTTTGGTCTTGAGTCAGTTGAAAAATATAAAAATCTTGGTCTCTGCCCACTCTCACAACATCACGACCTTAGCATTTACTTGGTAACAGTCTTACCATGAAAGTCCAAAACCCCGAAATCTAGTATAAACAGATGGGAGCAGAATCAAGAAAATAGACTCTTATGGGGTTCCATACAAGGATCTAATTCAAATTACTGCACCAACACCTCCATGACAACTTAATGAATACCATTTGAGGGTAAATCAAATCAACTTTATTTGATCTGCACAACTTTAAGACATTATGTCTACTGAGTAGAGAACATAATTAGATGCTGTTTAACAAGCTCTCTCTGGATTGCATAATTTTGGCTCACTTTTGCAAGGGTTTTTCTCTATAAAGGCTATATTTCAACAGCTTCTCAAATCTTTCCCCTTAGGAAGGTAGGACCAGTTGCACAGAGATGTAAGCTTTAAGAACACACACAGATACACAAATTAAAGCAAACTGTACATGGCATGGACTGAGATAACCCTCATAAGCCTTTCACATACAGTATGAGAGCATGCACATGCTTGATTTGATTTGACTGCACTGTAATGTGCTGGTTTTGGATGCCTTTCCAGAATGCATGACCGTCAGCAAATACACTGAGATGGAAAAATATGACTGTCTGTTCTCATATTCTGCTGAACAGCTAAACTAGACTGGACAGCCTATAAATGTGGTGGAGCATCTGTTATAAACTATGCACATATGCATTAATGGCTGTCTGGACATGTCTCACATATCAATCAACTCATACAGACAGATAAATGGAGAATATTGCACCTTTCTGATTTGCAGTCTAAAGTTACTTTTACCCTGTAATTTGACTTCGTTCTCTTGTTCTCTTATAACATTAATACAAACTAATCCTCTCCTGCGCTCCCTCTCACCGCTAAACCTTTTCTGAATTACAGCACTGTCCTATTGTGCATGTCCTGTTTTAAGCTCTGCTAACTCCTTTAAATGTGAGTATGTGTGCAAATTCAACTCATTGTGTGTGTGCAGGCGCTATATTTGACTGGATGACAACAGGGTAAACAATTTGGTAAGGGAGCACAAATCATAGTGGCCTCTCCTCACAACCATTCATAGACATACACAGAAAAAACGCCTACTCACATTCACTTCCGCACACATAAATACACTTGCAGGTCACCAGGAATCGTAGGAATTAATAAGACCAAAAACAACAATATCCTGACGATTAGTGTTGGGACCTTGAGACTAAAGAGGATTTTCAGCTTAACTTTTTTTAGATTTAGCTACAAGACTTATGCTCAGGACCACACTGTAATTGAATAAGACATTTGCATAAGGATTACCAGTATGCAGTTCTAATTCTTTTTATTTAATACCGCATGGATATATTTTCAGTCATGTCAGTAATGGCCATGAAGAACAAACATTCACCCACCCACAGAAGGAGGGCAGGGCATGGTCAAGAGAGAGGGCAAATAAAGTCATTTATATTCTACTCTTCCAAACTGTAAATCATGGCTTCCATTCTAGTGCTCAAAATGCAATTGCGTTAGTGGTGATTTTAGTTGGCGTGTAAATGTTCTGCCTGGAGCACAAAGCTTTCCCTCAAGCTATAAATACAAAGAAAAGTTACACTTCACACATCGTATTACATCTCACTTTACTGAGGGGGGAAAGATATGGTGAAAATAAAACGAATAATACAAATAACTACAAGCACCTTCACTGACCTTCCGCATATATTTGATTAGAATAATAAACAGTGGTATAAACAGTTCTTCGAAGGACCTCAGAGTCTGATTATGTTTTTAAAAAAGCAGTCAGGACAGCTTCCAATGACTTAAAGCAACTCTTCAAGACTGCTTTGCTGCTCAAATGAAATGCTGAAAATAAATCAAATAATTTATAAACAATGCCTATGTGGTCACTTTTATCATCTGACATACAAAAATGTCTCTCAATATGAGAGTTAGAAAAGAGGGCATAACAGACATTTTATCACACAGTTCATAACGTCATCATGTTGGACTTGGTCAGTTTGGTCCATTTAACTATGTCCCTCTGGAGCTCATAAGCAGAGACACAGGAGAGAAGTCTAAATAAGTGGCCAATGACTTCACTGTTCTGGAAAATACACTGGAAAAGCACTGCTGACAACATTCTTGGAGCACTTAAAGAAATGTATTTTAAAAGCAAGACTTAGAAAGCTAAATTAATTTATGCAACTGGAATGGATGCCCCTTTCAAATAACTCTCCCAATAAAAAAATAAAGAAACATTTTACTTCAGTTTTTCCTCAAAGTGGTATTGTGATAAAACATCTGTCTCTTTGCCCTTTTTCATGTCACAAACGTTTTAATGTGTAGCATGAAGACGTTAACGTAATATCAGTTCCATTAACAACGGTTAGATCAATTCTGGGACCAACTGCTCCTCTATTTGGAGGACTGGAATGGTTCCCGGCGTACTTAAACAAATGTGAACCGCAGATGAAGCAGGATCGAAAAGATGCAGCTGATATTTGCAACAAATGTAAATACTTTTTTAAAAACAGTTTCTTTCTGAATTTATCTTTGTAGTAAGGTTTTCCATTTCTATTGTGCAAACTACAAAAAATTGCCTGGAACATGCAACAAATAGTCAGAGCATTACATCGCTAAGAGCATACACAAGTAAAGCTATGATATGTCCACAAATGTACAAATCTGTCCATTTGTTAAGATGATAAATTAGTCAACTTGACAAATGCATGTCTGAATATATCAATAAAGATATAGACTGAGCTCTGAAAAGTGTAAGCTAATGGATACAAGCTTGAAAAGTGCATCTGTGAGCACAAGGGACAGGATAAAAGAGAGAGAAAAAGAGAAGGAGAACGAAAAACAAGCAGAAAAGACAGGGAAAAAGAAAGACCCCAGAGGGATATCTGTAGCAAGGCAATTCCTTGTGATGGCGTCTCAGTAACAGATCCCATCACACACTAAATACTGTCCGTGATTGGGTGTTCTCTCAAGGTAGACATCTTTGAATGTTCTTGGTTTTGAGTCCCACAGGAAACACATTTGTGTGACTTAAACAGGAGTCTGTAATATGACAGAATATTGTGTCAAGTGCAGAAGAACAAACGTACATATAAGAAATAGGAAGAAAAAGGCACACACTAAATAATTGTAATAACAATGGCACTGTCCTTAAAATCTCTGGAATGCTGTCTTGTAAGCTTTTACGGCTAATATCCCGAAAGTGGCAAAGCACTCCCCTGGAGTTGCCCACTGTACATACTGTAACTATTACAGTGGCTGTGTAATTGGCATGGAAATAAAAAGAAAAGGCCCTGGCATGCTTTGCAATAAACAACAACGTTGTTTTTTTTCCACATGTGCAGACGAAAATGTGTAAGTCATCATAAAGTATGATCTAATCCAAAGAAAAGTTTTGATATCTTCATTTTTAACTTGTAACAATTTTGTATCAAAGTTGGGGTGATTTTAAATACATTCTTATATACATAATTGTGATGCGCACTAAGCACACCATAGCAAAGTTGGCTAAATATATCAAACAAAAACATTTCTGACGTGGAGTGATACCTGCAGGGCAACACGGTGGTGTGGTGGTTAGCACCATCACCTCACAGCAAAAGGGTTCTGGGTTCGAATCCCTGAAAGAATCAGGACCTTTCTGTGTGGAGTTTGCATGTTCTCCCTGTGTCTGCTTATCTCTCCGGCTTCCTCCCACCGTCCAAAAACCTGCATGTTAGGTTAATTGTACATGCCAAATTGCCCTCAGGAGTGAGTGTGTGAGGTTGTTTGTCCTTATGTGTCTCTGTGATGGACGGGCCTCTCTCCCATTGACTACTGGGTTAGGCTGGGTTAGGGAACAAGCGGTTACGAAAATGGATGGATGGATGGAGTGATACCTGCATGTAGTTTTAAGACCGCATGACCCATTTCGTTTAACATCTTAGAGTTTAAAGGCTGTGTGTCGTTGTTAGTCACCACAGCCCTGGAATTTAACATGTCAGCTGGACGTCTACATCTAAACACGATGAAATGACAACGTCTAATGATTGGTTTGGAATTAAAGTGGTCTACTCGGTCATGTATTTTCAAAATGGAAATCAGAGTGAAACTATGATCCAGATGGGTTCATGCAGGCATCTTTGTGACGTGTTGGCAAGTGTGTTAGGCAAACAAGCAAACAGCACATTACACTTCCATGACAGTAATTAGCGAAGTGTTTAACACCTCACAGTTACAATTTCTCTTTCTGTAATCACTGGCAGCAGATTAGAGATCAGGTTGTGGGTTGCAGATTAAAAGGGATAGAGGTGAGCAATGGACTGTGTGCAAAGTGGGTAGGTTAGAGTTGGGCCTGTAAAGCTGAGAGAAAAAGGAGTAGATGAAATGAATGAGAAAAAAGACCTTGTTATACCGTCCCCTTAATTCTTATTCATTACCCAATCAGAATGCAAATAGAGTCAAACCGTGAGTGGGGGAAATGTGGTAGAGGAGTAGAATGAAAGCACGAAAACCCCCAACAGAATTTTCTCAATATTAATTTGATATTTGAAAGTAAATATTCAATTTCACAAGTAATGATACTACAAATGTTAAATAGGGAATGACCCCATGTATACAAAGACAAACTCGACTGGATTTAAAGCACCAATTTGGAACCTGGCTAATGAGGCCCATTTATGACATACATACGGAGTATGGCTGGGTCATTTTAATGGCACCAACTAATTCATGCCAGTAATGTTAAGCACCAGCTCACATACAATAAACCTGTGACATATTAAATATCACACAGAGCAACAATTTGAGAGAAAGTAGGGTAATGAAAGAGACAGAAAGTGGAACTGCAGAAGGAAGCAGTAACGCTGTGTTTGCCACATCCATTTGTATGTGACAGCTTACAATAAAATGTTTAATACCCAACTCTCTCCACGCCTTATATTCTCTGAACAATTCAAATGTATGAGACAAACAACTCCACAGTGGCTTCTTCACTACACTCAAACAACATCCTGCAAGTTGATACTTTGCTGTCTCTCAAACTTCTGGGGCAAACTAGAGATTTCTTTAGACACTGGAACACTAAAACACATTTTCAACACAGCCAAGTGTGCACACCCTGGTGCCTTTAAGTGCATCGTATACCAAAATCGGTTCTAAATTCCAGCATTTCCAATTGCAAATCAAAAGATTTACCATAGTTTCCATTCCAAGCAACTAAAATAAAATTGCAACTTATTATTATTAAAGCAAGCTATTTTTTATGCTACTCTTATACATTTTGGGATTCACTGACATTGACCAAAAAAGCTATCATTAGAGCAGTTTTGATGAACAACTATGCATTTGAGTTTAGTTTCAATCAACATCTCCAGAAGCCAACAAACAACGGACAGGTTAGGGTAATGTTTCACAAATAAGGCCATATATTTTTTCAATAAATATAAATAGAAAATGCAACGTACTACCCAAAACTTATCTCAAAGTGCTTTGTTTTACAAGATATCTATTACCACTAAGAAAAGTCTAAACAATTCCAAGGTTTCAATGTGAGAAAGACACTGAAACTGGATAAACATTTTTACTTAATTTACTTAACTTCCACTTTCAGACATGGAAGGGGAAATTTGGCAAATTCAGTAAAAAGGGCAGAAGGATCAATAACGATGAGGCAATAAATTAATATGAAATATCTCATAAACAGCATAATATGAACACCATGCTGTAGAGATTTCTTCTTAGCCATGATGCGGCGCACTAAAGCAAATACCTGGAATATATAAACATTTTCATTAGATTTACAACCACAGCTTCAATCACCTGTAATTTACAGCCTACAGAGAGCAGAGAGAGACATGGTCATGACTTTATTCTCTCAATTAATATAAACTGTTAAAGCCAGGCAAATTAAACGTGACAGAACAAGAAAGCTAATCAGATATTATCTTCTGAAAACAACAATGAAGCCAACTTGCTATCCTTTCATTTTTTTTCTATGTTCTCTGAAAAATCCAAATCCAGCTGCTATTAGGTTTTATTTTTTCACTTCTGTGTAGTCCTAACCCTAACCTATTTAGCATGAAGACGTTTTTTTTACTTTACTTAGAAACAGTATAACAATACAATAGTCAAATATAAAGAAAAAAAATCACATCTGTGGAATCACTCCCCCACATCCGTGCACTAGTTTTTGAGTACTGAAGTGTATAAAAATTCATAGCCAAGCAAATAAATAAATAAGGCCACCAAAGCCCATAAACACAATATTCCTTGACTATGCTGAACATGCTATTCTTTTAATGCAACTGCACAACAGAATTCCCTGTGTTCTCTTTTATATGTATGGCGCACATTTCATGTTCAAGTGTGCACAATGTAGAGCAAACGTGCCATTGTTTTTGCCTTCCGTCTTTTATAGTGCTATGAAAAGCAGCCTACACATTATTTGTTGTAGAGGAAATAATTCAGTGAGGGGCACTGTCTGCAAATTAAGCATTCAGATTCATACACGTGCACAAGTACACACAAGATACACGCAACCGCACCCATGCTGCTGTTCGGGAACACAGATTGTTGTGTACAGATGCCAGCTCAGAAGATGTGCGCACTGCTTTAAGCACGACTTCACTCATAAAAGGACATGGCTGAGATATTCACTAATGAAACATACTGTATACAGTTAAAAAGAAAAGAAAAAGGAGAACAATTTCACAAACTCTGAGTATTTCTGCGAGCCATGAAAAAACTATTGAAAAAAGATAAGTGTGCTCCATAAACTGGATGAAAAGCAGACATGAATATCAACATCAGTAGACTGCATGGTGCACATCTTGTTGTTCATGCCACGAAAATGAATTACTGGATAGTAAAAATCGAGTCATTTTTAACAAAGAGAAGATTTTTCCATTAAGGATACTCTTATCTTTTACAATGCTCATATCAAAACCAAGTACACTGTACACAAAGCATTTGCCAGAAAAAAAACTCACTGTTAATACATGGAATTGTTCTATATTGTGACATCACTCTAGATATTTGTTTGTCCTCATCTATGTACAAGACCTCTCCTGACCAGATATTTAAATGCATAAAGAAATCATAGTCAAACAGTGACTATTATACATTATCCAGTTCTGGCAACATACTTATGAGCAGTGAAAAACTAGAGTTAAGGGCACTCTAAATGGAAACTAAATGTATGCATGAGGCTGTTTATCCTTTATTTAAGTGCATGCCCAAACAATACTTGTAAGTGTGCTTTCATAGAAACAGGCCAAAAGTGATCGACAATTGTTCTTTTCCTAAGATTATGTCGAGGTGGCTGTGGGTCAGGAGGAACCAGCTGCTGACCAGAAGGTCAGTGGTTTGACTCCATGTCCCTCTAGGCCACATGTCGAAGAGCCCTCAGGCAAGGCACCCGAACCCCAAATCTCCTGCTGGTGTATGGACCTGTAGCCGAATGGGTGTAGTTTGAGTGGTCAGTTCCACTGGAAAAACTCTGTGTAAGTACAAGTCCATTTAAATCTCAACATGCACAATACAAATGCACAACATGCAATACAATAACCGTGACACAAGTTATCTATCTGCTCTACTATACCTGCATCACTCACCGATGCATAAAGATGAGACACCCTAGTCGCGGCTGCCCTGTCTCTCATTTCCTGCTCTGCAGTCAGCCGCTGACAAGAAACAAAACTTTCCCTCTCAGCTGCCTGTCAGTCCATCTCAGGCACAGAAACACACACATTCTCTCTTTCTCTCCCACTCTCTGGCCAGGTTTAGAGTTCTGCCTCAGTGGTCAGGTCCGGACGTCAAGTCACTGTCTGTCTTCACAGAAGACACATAACAGTCTAAAATCTTACAAAAACAGAGAATCTAGACACAGTTCACACCTTTTTGAATTGCACACCCCCAAAAAATAGAAAAAAAAAACATTTTCATTTCCCCAGAAAATTCACTACTACATCTTCTATATCAGAGGCAGCTTGGAACGGCATATCTGTCACTATTCCAATGCATCATTCAAAGGATATGAGGCAGTTAATGCACACTGTGTTGCCCACACCCTGCTGATCCGGAGCTGAAACGCTGTTCGGAATAAGTATACACACACAAACAGCAATGAAGAATTTAAAAAAACGAAGCTACACTGACAGCTGTGAAACTTTTATACAAAGCAAAGCAGGAACATCCATTCAGAGACACACTGAGATGTTTAGAAAGCCTTCTCTAAAGAAAAGACTTGAATGGCCCGAAAGTTTTAGAAAATCCAGGACATGCCAGCTTACTTTTGCTTCTCAGCCTTTCAGCTTCTTCTAATTTAAATGACATAAATCCTCTTTCTCATCACCATTTGGAGGATCAGTGGATCTAAAAGAACCACTGCCTAGCTTGTTTTTCTTTTTTTTTTTTGTATCCTTGCTTTAATTTCTCTTTATTTTGAAGTAAGAGATTTTCATGGCTTACGCAACTTGACAAACATATTTCCATTCTATTTCCGCAGCTGTGGTTTACTGTCGAAAACGAGCATGAACCGTCTGAAAATACACCTAAGCATTCAGAGTGGGTAGGAAGTAACTCACCTACTTCATTACTCGTGAACATCAGCCTAATGTCATGATGATATTTTTCATCCGGCTGCGAGTACCGATACTAAAGAACCTTTTCAGAGTGTACAGCCATTTAATCAGGTGAACTAGCTGCACTCAAACCTGAGATCACTTAGCAACAAACAGCCAAGTATTTTGCTTTTTTCTTCTCCACCGCATGGTTTTCATGAGGATTCGACCATTTTCAAACATGATGAACAGTATTTAAACATGTTTCTGCGGCCATTTATTTAATCATCAATCAATAGGCTGGATTGTTTGTGTCTTCATATCTAAAGTGGTTGATGGTCCGAAACGATTAGGGAACTTCAGCTCACTGTTTGGATACCACTCTTTAAAGCAACTCTTTAAAGTGAATATTGAATGAATTAGGGGAAACCATACTTGTGTGGATTTTTCTCATGCTGCTTGTTTATCACAGCAGTATTATATCTCTTTGGTTTTCATTATGCAACGGATAAATACTATGGCACAAGCAAACATTCAGAAATTTCTAAAAGTCATGAGCTGAAATATCTAGAGCCTATGAAAGTAACCAAACAGACCAAGGTTATCTCAGATTATGACTTTTGAACAGTTTTGGATGTCACACGTTTAAGAGGCCAGAACCAAACCACAGTAATAAGGAACACTTTTATCAATGTAGATTAAGTATTTGCACTGGCGGACCGTCCAGGGTGTACCCTGGACCCCGCCGCTCACCCACTGAATACTGGGATAGGCTCCAGTCCTCCCATGGCCCCATCTGGTAATAAGCAGTTTAGAAACTGGATGGATGGATGGATGGATGGATGGATGGATGGATGGATGGATGGATGGATGGATGGATGGATGGATGGATGGATGGATGGATGGATGGATGGATGGATGGATGGAGTATTTGCATATCTTGATATCACAATTTCCACAAAAAAATCAAAGCGCTGTGACAGCAAGCTGTGATCTGTTAGCTGTCAGCTTGCCTTTATTAGCTATTCCTTTCATGAATATTGGGAAAATTAGCATATTACTTTTACCTTTATCTCTTTTAGACATCTTCCACTGGCCAAATGATATATTGAAAATGTTTGTTTAAGTCGGTTTGGTTTAGTCGAGCTGTAAAATATCAAAATTGGGCATGTAGGGGACAACCCTTCAATTTCTTACTTGGCTCCAACATGAAATGGCAAAACCCTTCAGTGAAGCAAGAGCAGATGCTGTTTTTAAAATATGCGCAGAGACAGATTTACAGAAGAAAAATGTAGAACTTTATATGATTAGTAGTTTTCTGACATGGGACCATTTGTGTCAGGGATATGTTTAAAAATATATATATTTTCAAAAAGCACAATGCTGAGACTCAATTTTGAGGTAAAAAAGAATCACCAAATAACCTGACATGCTTCTTTTTGGACAGTGGAAGGAAGCCCTAACACAGAACATGCCAACATAACATTTAATACCAACATCTTAGCACATATATATGATATAATATACTTTGGAATTATCACTGTGGCAAAATATAGCATCCAATGGGTTAACAACACTGTCCCTGTTAACCCATTCACAGCCAATCTGCAGAGAATCCATTCAATTTCAATTGGCATCTGTGACATCGTAAATGTTCAACTGTAACTGAAAGGAACGCATCTGCATCTGTAATGCACGATGAGCCAGTGGGTGCAGGGATAAAATCTATTGAGACACCAGCGTAAGAGCTCAGTTTAACAGCCCAAGTCACAACCCATACAACCGTGCTTTCCATTTGGGCATCTTGTCTTTTCTGACAAACATGCAAAATCCATATGAACTGCCCTCATAAAGCAAAGAGCTATTGGCATGCCGAACACGGCGTGGCGAGGGCCAAGAGGCAAGCAGACTCCCCCCTTCCCTCTGCATGCTGATCATTAGAGAGACAAAGTGGGGAGAGCGTCAGAGAATGAGAGAAAGGAGGAGAGAGGCAAGAGATGCAGTAGTGCCAGCTCCCCAGCGGCTCAATCACATTTAATGCCTGGAAAGAGCTAGATGATACTGTCTACTGGGCACTGCCGTTAATATCACCAAAAATGATGGCAACACCCTCCCAGAATGACAGGTCTGCAGTTTTCGAAAGCAACAATAGTATGACAAAGTCGGCCTTTGCCTTTGTCGGCCTTTGCTTTCTGTCTTCCCTCTCTTCTCGTTTGATATACACCTCAAATTGTCTGTCTCTCTTGCCCTCATTCCATCTTTAACAGCAACAAAGGGATTAAAAAGAGATTACTTCTGACATGTCAATGTGATGTGCCTGCTGAGTATAGTGCTTTTTTCTCTTTCTCATGCAGTCCCATATCAATATGATACAGATACACGCATACAAAGGAAGAGGCTTGCACTGAATGATTTTCAAAAGCAAAAACGTATTAAAAATGATTAAACCGATAAGAAACTATCAGATCTCTCTATTTCGAAAGCAGTGGATGCAGTTTCAATTTCCATGAAATGACCACACCTTTAGTGAGAGAAATTTAAAAACAGTCTTTGTTTTCCAGTACTTCCACGCAGCAAAAAGGAACCTTTATGTGGCGCTTCCTCAGTCTGCTGTAGAACTGAGGAAAACCAGCGATGCTTGAGGGACAGTTCTATGTAAGGGAGAAGAGACAAGTATTGTTTTGGGGGTGATAACCTTTTGTTGTGATTCACAGTACTTCAGGCTAGCTGGTAAATGAACTATTGATTAGAAAAAGGTTGCAGGGAAGAGAAAGAGACGAAAAAGTCAAAGAGTGATTTTTACACAAGCGAACAAACTACCTATATCTTTTGTCCTTGAACATACACAATTGCACACGACGTCACGGAAACGCAAACTGTATCACACTGCTTAAATGGAGCTGTAAATTAACAGTAATCATTTCACATAAAGGAAATCGCAGACTTGATTCGAATGTCCATCTTGTTTATCGGAAACCCTGTATTACACTGGCTGCCCTAGTTTCCACCATAGAGCCAATATATTTATATTTATGTCTTATTTGCATCACTGAAAACCTGAAGTCATTTGAGGGCTTCTACTTGTACTTGGGGATCATTTTTCTGCATCTATAGACATAGTAAAATGTAGTATGACACACAAATTCATGTTTGCATGTATTTGTAGATCGTATTTAACCTTGTTTAATTTTAAAACCAAGTTTTTTCACAATACATAAAAACAAAATGCATGTATTCCTTAATGATCAGCTCAGGGAATCAATTTGTGTGAACACTGCAACAGATCCAGTTTGCTTTGGAATGATAAAAAAAAAACATTATACTGACAATAAAAAAAATACACATCTAAGGAAGCTTTGGGTCTTAAGGTTTTAAAGTCTAGCTGTGAGACACTTGTTGAACACTTGCCTCCAGTCACCGGGTAATCTGTCAAACCAGTTGCTTACACTGCCACAAGACCAAAACAAGAGGCTAAACCTGTCTGTAGGATGAAGCCGCTATGCATAACTCACTACTTCATTAGATATCCAACAGTAATTTGCCTAAAATTTTTGCAAAAACAAATTCAAGGATTTAATGCGAGGCAAGTTGTCCAGAAGAAGTGAGACGCCAATTTATCGTCACCTTACAAATTGGGCTATTTCAAATGACTGGTCTCAATTAAGTTTGACAAGAATATCAAATTCCTTGTTGGCATTTTCCCCCTTGTTTGCAAATTAGATTTAAACTTGACCAAATCTTATTCGTTTGCCGGTATAACTCTGATCTAAAGCATCACTTTGGACTGCAGCCCAGAGAAGACCTCGATTTGATCCAACTCCTGGCAAACTGCATTCAGGTAGCCAGTAAATTGGCTTATCTATTCTGACCCTGGCCGGCTGATTTACAAACAGGCCTCTCTGGCAGCACAAAGCAGCGGATTAGGTTGGTGGTTTATAATGTGACACGCGTGTGTGAGAGACAGAGAGAGAGTGTGAGAGGGAGCGTATGTGTGAGTGTTCGGATCTGGCTGCGATCTTCACCGCGCAATGCGGTCAAAAAACAATTCAGCACGGACAGGTGCTTATCTGTGGACGGGTGTGTGTTTGAGTGAGTTTGCTTGCGCGCCCTGGCGTCACCCTCCCTCCCTCCCTCCCTCACGCAGGAAACACGCTTCTCTCCCACCCCGAGTCTGCTCTGTGAGACGTTCGAGGCCACCGAGTTGTGCAGCGATTTTGTGTTCCCGTCACCACCTTGCGCCCCCGGTCTCGTCCTGCAAGGCACACACCCCCCCACACACACACCCCCACTCCACCCCCATTCCGCCCCCTCCTGTAGCCGGAGGTGCCGCTACACCAGACAGACAGAGCACGCTCCTTCATGTCGAAATCACGCTCAACACCCCGGTGCCACACTATGCCGGTGACGGAGGGAGAAAGAGAAGACGCGGGGACACATCGGTCCCCCCCCCCCACCCCCCCTCCTGGCATTGCGGTAGCTCAGGGAGGACATCGGTAATGCCATTATGCCTAACGATAATCTTGAACTATAAAACATTTCCACCCATTGCAGATAATCCAGGGCAACATCACACCAGCCAAACCACCTGTTTTTTTTTTTTTTTGCGCACCCCTTCTCCCGCACGGACCCATGATGGACTGTATTTAAGTAAGGGAAAACGTTGTATTCAGTCGAGTCTCATTGGCATTACCAGCCCTCAATAATCAATATCAGGAAGTAGCTGATCAGTCGTCACGAATAAACGGTAAAACAACATATAATTTGCAACTAAAGAAAACTTCCACCAGAACTTAATCTAAAATCACATATGCCCATGTAACACGCCAGTTTATTATTTTACCAACAGCTACATGTAGTGATTGAAACCCAATGACAGCATATATATATATATATATATTTATATACTTGAAGCAACAGAGGGAAATGCACTTAATAGCTACAACAGTACGTCAAATATATGAATGGATAAATCAGTAGCCGTGCTCTGATTTAAGAAGCCGTGCACATATCAAGGCTGAAGCCTCCCGTCTGTTTGCTGAGACGCGCAGAGCCGAGCCGTGGCGGCGGTTTGAGGAGGAAAAGCGCAGTAACTCACCGAT